>WBNO01030596.1:0-33374 GCA_013400575.1 Peucedramus taeniatus
TAAATAAATAAATAAATAAACCACCTTTCTGCTTTTGTGAGCCTATATAATTTCTGATACAGGCCCCAAACTTTTTGGTTCAGTTTAAATAATTAACAGTGACAAAGTTTTATTTGTACATGAGAAACGTGGATGATGAGGCTGATCCACTTTATTCAGCCTCACAGATAAGAACACTAGGTTGAACATTAGATCTGATTTCTGCATAACCATGAAGCCAAAAAAGTTAAACCCTGCTTAAAGAAAAGCAGGCCCAGGTTTACAAACCAGAATTTGAGGGCTGCCATAGTCAGTTTTGACAGCACAGACAAGGAGTGAATTTAGAAGGGTAAAATGTCTTCTTTTGCAGAGATATGTACTACAGCACAAATAAAATAAATAAAAAAAAAAAATCCCAAATGTAATAATTACCAGAAAAATCAGACAAACCAAGATAACAGAGATCTTGTGCCTGAGTGAGAAGTGCACTGCAAAACCCCTAATATGACAGTAACACACATATTTTTCAATCATGCTACAAAGTCTCAGGCATATTGCCATGGAATGAGATGCTCTGAGGACATAAACAATTTACCTCTACATTTCTAGAACTCCTCAATTGTCTGGTCTTACTTACACTTTATTTTCTCTGTGAAAAATGCATGCTCATTTGTTTCTTAAACTAACTCTCACTTTAATGCCTAAGGAAAACAACATAAACAAGTCAAAGTAACATCTCTGAAAACACCAGCCACTAAAGCTCTGTGCAGTAAAAAAAAAAAAAGCAGATATTTCGAGGCATGGGCTCAGTATACAGCCCTTCAGGCAGGATTGATTTTCTCAGCAGCTTTCCTGTAAAATAAATAAATGTCCAGCACCATTGCCAGAAGATGAAAAATTCAGGCTGTTTGAGCTGGTGTGGAATGGGAATAATGCACTGCATGGAAAAGAAACCTTCTGCAAGAACTTCCCAACAGCAGCAATGGCTGGTTTAGAGTAACATAAGGTATTTGTTTGCCTGGGGACATTATATGAGCCAGTGATTTTTGCTGCTTTTTAAATAAGTTCTGGAGAAGATCTCATTCTTGTTTCAAAAATTTATACCCTCTGCCCACAGCTGGAATTATGTACTTTCATAAAAATAAAAAAAACTCCATAATGTACATGAACATTCATGTTCATCACATTCAGATGTCACCATAGGATACAGCACAAATGAAGCAGAGCAGTTCTTTTCAAGACAAATGAAAAACTCTTTATTAAAAATCTGACTTCATTTTTATATCTTCCTAAAATGCCAGTGTCATTGGAGGGTGACAGTGCCACCTCCTCAATGTCACTGGACAACCCAAAAGTCTATCAAGTTGTTCATCCCCTATAAAAAAATGAAAACAATAAGTTATTTACATAAAGTGTGTGAAAAAATTCTATACAAAAATATAAACATCAAAAAGCTTAAAAAAACTTTTAAAAAATCAGGGCAACATTCAGATGAGGGAACAAACAACTTTCCTTGGAATACCAATAGGAAGAACTAGAGTACTTCTCATTCTGCTCTATAAACAAACACCTGCCTTATGAACACCTTTGCATCAGCAAAACAACCAAACACCTTTTCCACCATCCCAGACATCAACAGAGAGTAGGTGGAGAATGATGCCAAATAACAGGAATTCAAAAGTGACCAAGAGTCTCCTCAGAGCTGAACCATGGTGCATTGTGGAGTCTGACCTGAAGCAATAAAAACCTGCCAGTGTTTTGGATTTTTACATAGGCAGACAGAGAAACCCATCATGCATAATAGATATCTCTGGCTTCTAAGGCTGAGCTCATGCTTTTCATGTATGAAAAATAACTGTGTTTCAGCACTGGCTGTGTTTGTGACCTCCATGAGACTTTTAATCAAATGGTGCATATAGCTGGGGCTTCAGAGATTATTTGATTTCTTCTCAAGAAAGAGCAAGACAGCTCTTGTTTCAATTAATATTTCAATCTCACAGAACACCGCATAATCAAAAAATGAAAGAGGTCCCCACAATTTCAAAAATTGAACTCATTAATTAAAACAAAGATTAAAAAATACCATGGAATCCTTATGTGGCCATAGCAGTGAAAATACACCTCAAGATACCATAGCAACACTTGCTCTTTTATTATTAAATAAAGTATCTTGTAGGCTCATAAAATGCCAATCAACGCAGACACATTTTGGCCTTCACTCCATTCCTCTGCTATTGCTCTTCTCCTGAGCTTGTCTTACTGAGACACTAGAGGTCAGCCTCCCAAAAAAAACTAACCACTGCTCAGCTTGAAATCCATGAGGAATGGTGGCACTTGGAATTTAATGCATTTTAAAGCAGCACTGGAGATGCAGGGATCGCAGAATTGTGGAATATTGTGAGTTAGAAGGAACCCACAAAGATCATGGTCCTGCACAAGACCAGCCCCAAAAATCACATCATGTGCTCGAGAGAATTGTCCAAACATTCACTGGACTGTGGCAGGCTTGGTGCTCTGACCACTTCCCTTTCCTGCACCAAGGACAGAGCAACGCTTTGGTTTCTTTGCTTGTTAAATTTAGCACTGTTGTGTTTACCAAAAACACACAATTCATGGACAACCTGATGGCATTCCAGGTGAAAATGGGTGAATTTGGGCACAAGGGGAGAGCAATCCATGTCAGGTACTTCAGCTTTTGCCCTTTACACTGTGCCCCAAAACAGACACATACCCAAGCCTGTACTTTACTTTGGATGCAGAGGCAACTACATGGCTTGAAAATTGGTGGAAGGCACCACTGGAACAAGTTCAGAGTGGGGTCACCGTGTGCTTGGTGCCTGCAGCACTCACCCTGTGAGGACAGACTGATGTTCCTGGCCTTGTTCAGCTTGAAGAGCTGGATTTGGAGGAAGAACCATCTCTGAGAATGTTACAAAAAACACAGAGCCAAGCCCTTCACAGCACTGTGGGGGAATGAGGAACAACCCACAGGCATAAATGGAAACAGGAAGGGATCCAAGGAAAATCTTTATTGGCTTGGGGCAGTCAAGCAGGGACAGAGGTTGTCCAGGGAAATGCAGCCTCCACTAGGAGACATTTTTAAGGTCCAAATGAATAATTCTCTGAGTAGCCTGACTTCTCTGACCAGCTGACCTTGCTTTTAGCTGGAGTTTGGAGTAAAGAGCTCCTGAGGTCCCTTTTTACCTGAATGGCTCTCAGTCTTTTCATTTATGGATACGCTGTTTAAAAAGTCTCTGAAGGATGTTCCCTTTTTAATCTTTAAGCTTAGCCATGAAATTGGCTAAGAGAAGGGGCACAAAAACGAGATCTCAGTTTCAGTCCTTACTTTATCATTACTCCATAGCACAATCACTCCTATTTCAGGTTGAAAGGAGGCTTTGCACAAAGGCAAAACCTTCTGAGACAGCACTGACCTGTCTTTCTCATCCCAGAGTACAGCCACAAGCACTTTGATGTGGCAGAAGTCACTCCAGCTCAACGTGCAACAGGAGTTCAGGAGTCCACAGCAGCACTACACAAGGTATCAGGACAGGAGGTGAGGCAGAGCAATAAAACCATCAGAAAATCAATCAGCACAATGTTATGGCAACTACCAGAAGGGAACTGCCGAGACTCAAGGTGGGAAATCTCTGTTGTGACAAAGTCACTCGTGAAGGTGTGGTGGCAATGTGACACCAAATGCGCGACGCGCGTGCGCCGAGATGTCCCAGGCAAAACGGGGCTGTTTATTTCCCAACCTCAATATTTATAGAATTCCAAAAGTGACCATGGATTGGAGGATGAAACTGCCACCTCTCCGACCACACTGGTCAAACCAGCGGTCCCTCAATTCTCTCCTCCTCCAGAAAGGAATGCAAAACAACCATTATTTACACGAAAAGTGTGTGAGAAACTCTGTTACAAAAATGGAAACATCAGAAGGCTTAGAAGAACTTTAGAACAACAAAACAACAAGGTGTCACACAGCTAAATGCAGGGGAAGGCCAGCCATGCCAAGCCCTGGGATCCCAATTGCCTCCTACCACCTTCTGACCAGGCTCACTTTTATTTTGCTCAGTCTAGTGGAATCACAGCCTGGGGCGTTCCCTTTGTTTGTTTATTTGCTTCTTTTGCTGAACAGCCTTTTCATCTCCAACCATTCCCTTCTCCCTCCTCCTCCAACCATTCCTCTTTTCCGTGGCTGTTTTCATGCACAATTAGCTCTCCTTTCTCCATCTCCATCAATTAGCTCTGATTTCTCCATCCTTTCTCTCAAGACAGCCCCCACTGCACTCCTTCAGCCACAACCACTCCCAGATCTGTCCCCTCCAGCTCCTGCAGAGCTAATGACCAGCAGGGACCAGGGGAAGCTGCAGGTGACATCCCACAGCTCCTGTGAGCTGGAGAGAGGAGCAGCAGGTCTGCTGGCAGCAGGGGGACAGAGCCTGCACATCCTCCAGCTGCCAGCCAGCCATCAGAGCAGCTCCCTGCTAGGGGCTGCTTCCCAGCCTAAGGGCTGCATTTTTAGTCTCATGACTCGATGAAACTAAAGGTGGAAGAGAGACAAAAATAGGGATAAGGCTGAATGGAACTATTTTCAGGAGCTGCATGCATCTAAATTAGGATGTGAAAGGATGGAGAATGGGTGAACGATGTTTTAGCCTCAAATGGCAATAGAGAACATCACTGCAACTTCTAGCCAAAAGTAATGAAATGTATAATGTGTTTCTATCCTCTATATGTCAGTGGGGGGGGAGGAAAAATCAACACAAATCTGTTGCAGACACAGGAACATCCATCACCTAAATAATTACCAGTTATTTTATGAGGAAATTGTATTTTTAGAAAGGCAGAAAATCTTTGGGTTTGTTGGGGTAATTTTTTTTCCTCCTTTTTAGCGCCTTCTTCCTTCATTTTAAAAAAGCTTATTATTTAAACTAGGCATTTGTACTGGGGATCAGAGACATGAAAGCACAGCTTCAGTGAGGCTGAAGTTCCTGAAATCCTCTGCCAAGCTGGATCTTCCCAAACCTGTCTGTCACCAGGGACAAAACCAGCAGAACTCTGTCTCAGCAAGAAATTACCTCCACAATCAGCTCCAGCACACACAGTAGCATCATCCAAGAAGGAAGGCTGAGAAACAGCTGTGGAAGTAGAGGGAAAGGAAGACAGGAAAAAGCTACAAAGGACACTTCCTCCCTCCCTGCATAATTTAAGCCATGTATTTATGAAACACAGTGAAGGTCTAATTATGTTAGCTTGCAATGAACACTTAAGTGCAATTAGCCACAGTTTCAAGCTGGAAGCAACAATTATTTTTATTGCTGCTAATTAATGTACAGGATGCAGTGTAAAATTATTTTTTCCCTAATTCAAACAAAGCAGCCTCAGCCACTTCATTGCTTTCCTCTTTTAACATTGCAGGTTTCAGCCCCGCCTGCTCTGCTGATCATCACAGTCTCATCCCACTTTTTTTTTTTCTTTCATTAATTCTTGGGAATTTTGCAGCTGTGTAATTTCTGTCCATATCACAAATGGACAAAGTATTAAAGTATTTAAGCATTTTCTTAAGGTGTGTAGTCCCACTAACTTCAATGGGTTCCTCAGAGCTGGATTACAAAGAATTTCATTTCAGCAGATATTTTCCTGAAATTTGTATTTTTAACTTTTTTTCTTTTTTTAATTTCTTTTTTTTCATTTTCACCCTCAGGCATGTAAAAAAGAAAAAAAAAATCTTTTGTATCCTTTTTTTTTTTTTCTTATCTTCAAATTATTTGTAATCTGCCATCCTCCAGATCTTCCTTCTGCTGTCTTCTGATAATCAAGAACTGGGATTAGGGAATCAAGTCCAACTTCACAACTTTGATGATTTCTTGGTAACATTCCAAAACAGTCTGCCCCATGATCATCCTGCTGGATGCTATTACCTCCTTATTCCTCTTTGTCTTTGGGCTTGAGTAGGGCTGTTTCTAATTCTTGGGAAAATTGATATGAATTTAGCTGCCACATAATTCCCTGCAGCTGTATTATTGTAACAGAAAATTATAGCCTTTTACCAAACCCAGCACATTCTGAGCATTCAGAATGCAGGCAGCTCTACTCAGCACATTTCATCTAGGCAATCCTTTCAAAAAGACAAAATTTGCATTTAAAATTGGCCTTTCCTGATTTGTGGCACAATGATAGGCTACAATGGGGGAGAGCTTGCACTGCTCTTGTATTTCATCAAGATTGGATAAACAGAAAGATTACATTGTCCAGGGAGTATTTGTGAGAAATACTAAAATCCACTGGAACAGCCATAACTCAGACATAAACTTGGTACTCTTGCAAAGCAAAAGGAGCCCAGGATTTTTAAGAATATTTGCCACAGTCTCATATGTTACTCTGCTGTTTAATTCAATTAATGAAACAACACCACAGCAAAACACAGGAACAATGCCAACCTCGATGTCTCAATAATTAAACTTAATAATTACAGAGTGGGGGACATTGTATTTCCTTACATTTCCATCTGATAAAAGCCATTACTGTTGGATATGGATACCAGAGCCCACAAGGTCAATCCACTGCAAGGATTCCCAGTGTCTCCTCCCAGCCACTGCCACGTCCTCATCTGCTGCAGCTCCCAGGAGACATCAGGGTCACAGAAAATATTCCTCAGAGATTATTCAGGTCACTCAGTGCCAGAACAACCCACAGGCCTGCCTGAGGAGTGCATTTATTTTCAGAGAGTAGGACTCACCACTGGCCATATTTCAGGACAAACAAAAAGTCCTCCTGTGAACACCAGCTCAATGATTCTCCCCCCAGAATAAATGTTCATCACTTTATGTGATAAACCCACAATAAGGTACCATGGTGTAGCTTAATGTAAAACACAAATTTAATATTTTGAGTTTCTTTCCTGCTGCATCTCCTAACCTTGGCTTACACTTGTTTGGAGCATTTTTTTCCAAACAATTTTCCCCACACTACTGATAGCAATGAATAAAAAAAGCTGCAAAGATCCCGAGATGTTTGACAACGTGGCAATGTGCAGGTGTACTGAAACAGCTCACAGCACCCAGGTGGGATGTTTTAACATGACAGACATACAGCAGCTCATCTTCTCCTAAAGCAGGGAAGGGAGAGAAGGGACACCACCTTCTGTGAGCACTTTGTGACATCCCTGATTTATGTAAGACACAAGTTAATGAGAAAAAGAAGATGCAGATTCCCCTCATGGAGTCCCAAGCAGCTACTGTGATATGTCCCTCTTCTTATAGTGCTTGAAAGAAAAACAAAGCAGAACAAAAAGACACTGGTAACTGAAGATGCCATTGGATTTTCCTGCAGCCTCTGAATAATTTAGTGATTTTTTTCCTTGACAGGAGATAAAGAAATAATGCATTCTGTGAGGGCCAAACCTATTTAAAGGAAAGAGGACTTTTCTGAGAATTCTTTTTTCCATTGATAACTTAGAAACCAAAATCTGTGTATCAAAGTCACCAAATCAATCAACCAAACAAAAGAAAATTAAATTATAAGCCATGCTGCTGTGAGTGCTGAAGTGGAATGCAGGACTCCTTGCCCTCAAAGCATTAACACCAACATGCACAAAACAACACAAGCAGAAAGACACTTTATACTCTGGCTGCCTGCCTGAGTGTTATTGTGCTGGAATACAACTCACAAAACCACGGATTCACCACTCTCATCCTGAAGGGAGGAAGAGTCTTCCCCTGTTTGGCCACTTCACACTGCTGGGGGAAGCCACCAGCAGCTCCTGGGAGAAGGTATTTCTGCACAGGTATTGCACAGACACCTCCTCCTGCAAGGTGCAGGGAATTTCCCCAGGATCTGGAGCAAGTTGCTCCTGGCTGCAGCATTCACAAGACACAGTTGTTTCTAATTATTGGTATGGATTGACAGTGCACACCCTCAAAGAGCTTTTGGAAGTTTTTTCCTGAAATGATCAGAACTTCCTGCTCACGCCCAGTGAGTGTGAGGCTGGGATTTGGGCACTCTGGAGTTTCAGCACTGTATTTTCACAGAGAACTTGGTTTGCTGTTGAACAAATGCCTCATTTTGGCATTCCCATGCTGTGTCTTTATACCCTCATCTCTTTTAATTATAAGACCCAGCTGAAAGCTCAATGAATCACACTTTCCAGGGTAAATCAGGATTGAAAGATTCCCAGTTGCCAGTAGGAAGGCTGGAAGCTGAGCACCAGTGATGGGAATGACTGTGACCCAAGTTCTCCCAGATAATTTTGAGCCTCACTCAGATTTTAAGCTTCCCTATTCCCCACCAGTTTTTGAAGATAATTACAAGGCCTTGTTATAACCACAACATTTTTTTACACTGCTAATCCATAAAACACTAAAAAGTAGGAATAAAATACTGATTTTTTTAAAGAGTTTAACACAAAGAACCTAGTGTGTAGTTAATTTAACAGTATTCTTCTAAGTTCCCCTGATAATACCTGACTGATATTTAACAAAAAAAAAGAAATTTTTTAGTCTTTATTAAGGAAATGTCCCTTGCCCTTCACCACAGGATTAGTGAAACTCATCCATCTCCTCAGGATCTTACAGCTCTCTCAGATACAAAGACCTTTTAACTTGCCAGGGCAGGGAAAAATCTAAACCTTTTTCCTAGCAAATGGCCTAAATAATTCCATTCTGTAAGTTATGAAAGCCTAACAGTCTCTCCTGATTTCATCTGGTCACAACTTTAAGTGTCTGAAATGTTAAAAAATAAGACTTTTCTGATTCTCACATAGAAAAGACAGTAAGAGCAAGGTTTAAGTGTGTGTCAGTAGAAGGCATCTAATTATTTTTGAAACAGCTGATGTTTTCCTTGATGAGAATTTCTGGCTGTGCCCTTTCTCTGAGGAGTTACAGAGGAAAAGGAATCCAAACCTTTCTGCTCCGGGATAACCATGCCATAACAGTGGAAAGGGATTGGTTAAAACTAAGGAAAGGTAACTCATTTCAGAGTGTCCACGTCTTCAAATTGCCTTAAACCAAGACCATTCCTCAGGCTTACCTCCTTCAGATGTGTTTTCTGCTCCCCAGGAAGACAGAACATCTCACACAACCACATTTTATTGGCCTTTCACACCCTCCAAGGTCAGCAAAGCCTTCTCCAAGACCTAAGACAAAATCATACAGCTCAGTTAAACAAAAAAAAATTAACCCAAGATACTGAAAATGTCCATTTCCATTTATCTATTGATAAACACAGTAATATTAAAGAGTCATAGCATACAGATATTTTGTTTCAGCCATGATTAGAACTGAAATTTACAGTGGTTATTTTGTCTCCAAGGACTAGTGATTGGGCTGCTGACCAAATTGTCAGACTGCCAGCTTCATTTGCACCTTATTGGAGTGGTTTTAGAGGCTAAAAAGCTAAATTTACTACTAAATCGACAGAGGCCAGCTAAATTCCAACAGCAAGGAATGCAGCACAAATCCTCAATGAATTGGACTTGGCTCAAGCCACAGAGCTGCCAGCCTCTGTCTCTCAAATCACCTTTCAGCAGATCAGCAAACAGGCAGGGACAGAGCCCAGCAGCATCCCAGCTCTCCTGTGCCAGAAGTTCAGGAGCACCCAGAGGGAAATGAGGCTGTGAAAACCTGCCAGGACAACCTCAGCCACGAGAAATTCAGCTCAGCCTCGTGGGCTTGGCATCAGGGATGTCTTGTTAAAAAATCAGAAACTGCTGCTCACTCCTAATCATGTCCTCTCCACTTGCTTGGCCAGCAGCTGGTTATCTCCTCCCTACTTCAGGTGCAGGCAAACTCATCCTGCATCTTACAAAGTCTTCTTAAATCCTGCTGCATGAAGCATTAAATATTATTTATCCTTCCAGTGTAGCTGTCAGAGGGCTTCCCCCTGATGGTCAGCCAGGACCATCTTTTTTGATAAAGAAAGTCCTGAGAAAGCTTTTCCCTTCAAACTGTGATCCTTGCAGGTGTTATCAGCTAAGAGGGCCGTGTTAGTTAATTAATTGTTGCAAATTGCAGCCCAAGTCAGCCTGTACTGATGCACTTGAATCCAGCTGGCCAGACATGGCTCCAGGCTCTTTGGGATGGATCTGCCCACCCTGGAGACAAAAGCACTGGATCAGCACTGGTGTAGAGCAGCATTACCCTCAAAACAGCAGAAGGAGCCTCACTGAACCCTCCAGCTAATGAGTAATTTTCACCTAAATATTGCAGATTTTCCCAGGGCTGTAGAGTCTTCTCCAGCACCTGCCCCAACCCACATCAGTGTTCAGTGCAACAGACACATCTTTGCCTCTCTGGGGTTTCAGACTGACCCCAGAATGGATGGGAAGAATGTCCCAGCACTGATCTTGGCTTAGGCTGGGGCCATTTCTGCACAGCTCTTCTGCTGCCCATCACCTGCCCATGCCAACCACAGAGAGCTCCTGGTGACAGCATGGTCACCACACAGCCCCACAGAGGGCTTGGAGGCTGCTGCCACTCTTACCAAGAGGTGAATCTTGTGAGTTTGTCCTCCTCTGACTTCAGGAAATGCCTTCAGACTGCTTGGAATAACTCAGAGGACCCTGCCTGTGGTGGGATAGGGAGCTGTGGCACAGAATGTTCTGCTGCAGGACTCTGGAGAGAGCAGCCTCTGATGGAAGGCAGGTTATGAAGAGCATGAGCATAAAAACCAAACTTTCTTCAGGCAAGCTTCAGAAGAGGCCCTTTGTCTCTCAGCTCTAAAAGGATTAATTTCACTTCTGATTGAAGACTGATGTTATGCTTTAGCAGCCAACGATCTCTAAGCAAAATAAAAACTGATTAGAAATCAAGAGCTGGGGAATGGCTTGAAGTTAATGAACTCAATTTATCATAGATCCTGTTACAAGTAAAAATAACAGAGTTTGTCTCATAAAAGTCTGGGATAATGATTTCTCCAGTCCCAGTCAGAGCTTCTAGAGAGAACAGCAAAATTAGTGGTCAAGGAAATGAAATGTACACAGTGATTTATATGCAGCCCTGGGTAATATCAGTGAAATTAGTGAAATTAGCTCCAGGTATTATTTCTGCTCCTTAGGTAAATTATTTGAAACAAATGTCAGGCAAAACCTAATTTTTGTATTAACTGAAAGAGGTCTGAGTGAGAATGCATTTCCAGGGATGTAAACCTGTGTGAGGGAAAAAAAATTGCAAAGAGAGATTGATGTATCATGATGGAAAGGTAAGGGAAAAGGTCTAAAGAACATAACAGTTTTCATCATTAAGGATTTGCCAGAGAATGAACTAGATCATTCTCTCAATAGATTAAAGTGCCTGAAGGAAACAGTGTAATACCAAAGGAAAAAATAAACTACAAATATTGTATTTATAGAAATTATAAAAACCTAAGGGCCTTTAAATCAGACAAGTGGGTTTGCAAGTGCCATAAAAAAGTGCTTCTGGTCTTTTCACTTCCAGGTGGGAGCAGTTGTGAGCAGAGTGTGGTCAGTCCATGCAGGGCAGTAGACACAAACACGAGTGGGAAGCATCAGCTGAGTTACCTCCTTTCATTTTCCCATCCCAACCTTTTTCTTTTTTCTTTATCCTCCTCCAGCCAACTCTCTCAAAAATCATTCCACACAAGTTTTCTTTCTAAGGTGGGTACAAATAAACCCATCTACTCAAGTATCAGTAGCATCTTCAGCTGAGTGTACAACTGAATGTCCTGCATCCAGCTGCTGCATTAAGGCAGAATTATTGTATTTCATAGGAAATGTCCTGAACTTCACATCTCAAAAGTGCTGCTCTGTTAGAGACAGGAGTGTCCTCCAACTCCTTGAATGCATCTTGAAAAATTATACTCTCTAAGAACCAGAAAAGCATCCTTAGGGGTTTTGACATTCACAGTGATGCTGAACATGGACTTAGGCCTTGTCTTAACCAGCTCTGAGAAATTCCTTGGTTTCAAGCACCAACCACAGCAAACAGCACAGAATAAAAGCCAAATATTGTGCATTCAAAGGTGCCATTACAGGTGAGCAGAATAATGCAGGTTCCCCGTGCTGTGGGAGAAGTGAGCAAGAACTCCTGACATAACATTGACATAACATCCCCTCCCTCATCCCTGTAATGTTTCCACTGGTAGCAGGTGCTACCAGCAGTGGTGATGGGAAAGCAGCACCTTTGGGAGATGCAAACAAAATTAAGGGACTGAAGAGGAAGTCAGACCTTGCTGCTTATTTTAGCCCCGCTCTTGCTGTCTCACACTGCTTCTTTCTTCCTGCCATGACAGAAAGCAGGTGGCTGAAAGATCCAGTGAGCATTTTAGGAGAAGGAGCCCAGTACAGCCAACTGGTAAAACCAGCAGGTGACTCAGAGCTCTCCATTCTTTAGAGAAGAGTCCGTTCACAGGAGAGGGCTCTGGCATGAAAAAGACTCAGGAAAAGGGGAGGAGATGGTGCTTCCACAGTTTATAGTGCAGTATAAAAGGCAGGAACGTGCTATTCTTTTAGAGTTTAAAGGTGGGTTGGAAAATAAAAGGTCTTTTTTTTTATTTTTTAACCATCCAGAAAGCAAACTTCACTGAACAAAGACATTAGGACTGCACTTCAAAGTCACTGCATTTGCTCATCCTCCTGCATCCAGCACCGTGGTTAAAGGTTCCTGCTGACACTTACACAGCTCCAGCCCCATGGTAATTCTGCTGCAATTGTGTCTGGCATCAGCAAATCAATTTTCTACCCTTCATTCTCTCACTACCTGTTCCTGTATCTTCCCTTTCCTTCCTTGTGGTCCTGGACTGTGCTTCCTGCACTGGGGCATCTTTCTGAGGCCCATCACAGATCACCTTTTGCCACAGCCAACCCACATTAATATTCCTCTCCCATGACCCCTTTGGAAAGCCTTTCTGATTTTGGTGGATCATCATTTTAAGAGTTTTGTGTTATCTAGCTTCTGTCTCCCACAACTGCATCGTTGTTTTTGGAAGTATCCCTTTCCATATCCCTCAGCCTTCCCTTTCTGCTACATATCAGCCTTTATTAAAGGCCCCTTCTAGCCCATATCTCATACTAATACAGCTGCTATAAATCTACATATCTATAAATACAGACAACATGAGAAAGAAACCACGTTGCCACAAGTTTATTCCCATTTTGCTGTGGGACAAATAATCACTCTGGCACCATTTGCAGCACTGGGGACCTAATTTCCAAGTCAGAAAAACTCCAATTTAGGACTGTAAGAATATGGAATATGCAGTGATTCTACAGAATTGCAGCTTTGAGCTGCTTCCTGCAGATCAGGCAGAATCACAAATATCCAATGTCATTTGCTGGAGGTGTGTGGCAGCTCAAGCATGGCCCACCTGTAATTACACAGCTTGTCCTGCCAGGGAGAAGAAAAACATTTGATACACACATCACTATCCCCTCTTACAAAAATTACTCCCTGTGAATCCATGAATGAAATGGGAGTTTTGCCTCAGCTGACAGTGCCCAGTTGAGGTGCCCTGAAGCCCCTCCTGTCCCCCCATCAGTGACAGCACATCCTGCAGCCCACACTCTGTCCACCTGTAAAAACAGGCTCTTGAGCAGTGCTTTGTGGCATCCACATTCTCTGAAGATGATTCCCTCATCCAGGATTTTTCCCCTGGGAAGCTGAAAGGCAGCAAGAGACCTCAGAGAAAAGAAAAACAATTCTTATCTCATTTGCTTCTCCTGTGTTTGTGCCCATGTGGAATGTGTTTGGAATTTGTTTAACTGAAAGTGAGTCCTTTACTGGACTCCGGTGTGAGTTGTTTTTTCTCATTGGCACAATGAGGGCCAAGCTGTGTCAGGACTCTGGAAAGAGTCACGAGTTTTCATTATTATCTCTTTAGCATTCTGTAAGTATCCTTTCTGTATTCTTTAGTATAGTTTAGTATAGTATTCTTTAATATAATATGGCATAATAAAGTAATAAATTATCCTTCTGATCACATGGAGTCAGATGCATCGTTCTTCCCTTCATCAGGGGTTGTGATTTTACAATAGTGCTTCAGTTCAACTTCCAGTATCAGTGTGTGACTCAACCTTAAGGGAATAAATACCCAATAATTGCTTCTCTTCTCTCTGTCTGGGGCAAAGATTTCAGCTCAGTCATGTGATGAAAAACTGTGGGCAGCAAAACACCACGGATCTATTACAAACAGATAAAATTCTCTGGATTGCAGTTAATAAATTCCCTTCTACAGGGTGGAAGGTTATCTCCTAGAAAATTTTTATAACCATCCAGATTATCAACATATCCAAGCACATAAGTTTGTTGTGCTAAAGGAACCATTGCCACAACCATCTTGGCAGTGCTCATTTATCAAGGCACTGTGAAAATATTCTGTGTCTTAATAACCACACCCTTAGGACTCTTAATTTAAAATATTTACCAGTGTGAGATTTTTTTGGACCCTTTTTCAAATGCCAAAAGCTTGTTTGGTGCTCTAGGTAACTGATTATTCAGGTTAAGGGTCCTTTATGTGGAACTTGGTTATCACCATAAGTCATCAATATAGCAGCACTCCATAGGAATAAGAGCTTAAAAAGGTCAAAGTTTGGACTCTTCAGAGCAGACAATTCTCAGCTTTTAACTTTAGATATGATTCATTACCAGAAAAGCTGAAATCATGTTCTCTCTGAACATTCCTTGTGCCCAGTGTCCAGGGTTTTGAGCCATCTGTAAGGATGCAGCACAGATAATGCCCAAGTGTCCACAAAACCCTTCCTCCACAGAAGCACACTGCCAGCAGCAGCATGAGAAGAAAAGTGTTTCTGAGAAAAGACAGAAGAATGGAGGGTTAAACCAAGAGAATATGGACAGACCACCAACTCCAAAGAAATGGATGCTAAATGTCTTGCATTTCACATAAACAGGAAGGAAATAATAACCAATGTAAAGAAACCAGGGAGAGATTTTAAGATATCCCCACAGTAATGGGCAGAGATTCTTACTCTGACATTTCAGGTTTTCAGAGTATGACCATTGTTTGCCTCTCCACATCAAACACATTTTTGAATTTCTGACCTTCTTCAAGCCATTTACAGAGTGTGGTTGAGCCAACAGCTCTAACCAAGATCTACATGTCCAGCCCCACATTCTTGCACTTCAGAATTTTCCCAACTGGTCAGGAGATCCTCTGGCTACACTCAAACTGATATTACATCCAGTGCTTCCAAGAGAAACTTCCACTTGTGCTCCCAGCCCATCTCTGGCACAGATTAAAGCCTCAGCAGCTGTTCAGCAGCTCTGAACGTGACAAGAGAATGAATTGGTTGAAAACTTCATGTTATCCTACTCCTAAAGACAAGCACAGAGCAGGGTGCTGCATCATTCCTTGCACACAGAACCCCAGAGCATCCTCAGCAGAGGCCACTCCCATGAGAAACTGCAGTTCAGAGGAGATGAGGGCTAGGAAGAAAGCTCAACCAAGCTTTATCCCCCCATGAGAACATGAAAAAATCTTGTATCACCTCTGCCTGTTAACAAAAACACAGTTAATATCTATTTCTTTGGTTTTTTTGATATTTACTAGAAAAATGAAAGGCCTGTTGTGCCAAGAGTTCTCACACTTCTATGCCTCCTATATTTCTTTTTGAGATGTGCTGGTTCATTTGCTAATGCTAAAAGCTAGCAAGGGTTCCTAAGTGATGGATAAAGATGTTTTTCCTTTGATAGAAAGACATTTCCATTGGAGCACCATTATTCTCTGAAGGCATTTGTGGTCGTGGAGCCTTTTTAACAGTGTAAAAATCCAAGTTGCAAAGATTGCATTTGGGATACTAAACCCTCTCTCTTATGTCTTTACTAATTTCAACCAATAACAGTACAGTAAAACAGTATAATGGGATAATAAAAAGACAAGCACATGTACTGTGAAATGGAGCAGAGAAATAGCTCAGAAAGGACTCACCAGATTTTCATTTGACCTCCAAGATGGCTATAAAATATGGAATAAAAGGTGTGTATGTTCTGTACATCACATTTTAACAGCTCATTTTAAAGATCTCAGATGAAATAGTGTTCCCTGTGACACAGACTCCAGTGCACAAGAGACAGAATTACAAACAGATCAGCAAGTCTAAATATTACCTAGATATACAAAGCTGCCACTTCTTCATACAAGCAGAGAGTCCAAAGCTGACAAAGTCAGCCTAAAAAAAATCCAACTCCTGACTATAGGCTAGAAGTTCCTGTCATCCCCACTCCTCAGCTAGAAAGTGTGATTCTACTTTAACCTCTTCATTCAAAGTTTTCCAGTTTATCTCAGTCCAATTTTGTATCTAGTGATCATTTATTGCTGTTTTTTGCCTGTTGCTGTTTCGTTTTTTAGTAAACTGGGTTTTTTTTCACTTTCATCTATTCTGTTCTCCTTATTGGTGGAAAGGGATTGGTTAAAACTAAGGGGAGGTGACTGATTTCAGAGTGCATTCCTTAAATTGTCTTAAACCAAGACACTTGCCTTCCAAATACATGTAATAGAACTGCTTTCAAAATATAACCACCAGCCATAAGCTGAGAAAAACTCTTCCAGGACCAAATCATTTGTCTTGACATCAAAAGTCTGCATACACAAGTGTGCTACTCCAAACTTCTCATTTTTCAGTTAGCTGACCTTTTTGTTTTGCCACTGGGTTCACTCTCCCTCCCCTTCTTCTTTCTTCCTTTTTGTTTTACCCCACCCCTGAGTCCCCTGGATCCCAATCCCACCAGGAACACCATTCTCCATGCAGATATTCATCTTCCTCCTGTTTGCTTAGAAGCACCAAGAGCTGTGACTTTTGACTTCTAAGTTCTGGTGGTTTTATTTTTTAAAGCTCTGTTTTGTGAAACACAGAAATCTGGAGTGAAAAGGATTCATCATAGTCATCATTATTCCACATTTATCTACAGTGAACTATCTTTCTCATCTATTATGCTTTAAATGATCTAAAGCCTCCTATCTGCTGTGTTCCTCTTCATTACCTGCTGTTCCTGTCTCATCCATTTCTTACCAGCACTGTCTTTGTTCTCCTTCTTTCATTCTCTGAATCACATATCAATGCTGCTTGCCATGATCAAGAGGTTCACCATGAGGAGCCACACAAATGATTTTCTAAGTCTGATGAGGATCACAAAAATGGATTTTACACTGCACATTTGGGTACTGTTGTTATTCAAACAGAAGTAATCACCCCGGCTGCCCCCTTACCTTTCAAGTTTTTCTCCAAAAACACTCAGAAAACAACACTGCTAGACAATAAAAAATGATAGAGACTTGATTTTCATCCATCCCCACCATCTTTCACCTCCATATTTACTGCTACACACACTTGGGTTTGTGACTCTTTTGTAATTCACATGTTGCATAGCAGACATGCATTAGACTGACACCATTCCTCCATAGCCCTGACATCATCTATCAGCAGTGCCTGAATTACCCTTGTCACACATAATTTAGCCTTTTAGAAGATGCTGCATGAACTTCATTCTTAGACAGAATTCAGCAAAGTTATTGCAGGGGGAAGGGACTGAACTAATCAAGTTATGCTCCATGAATTTCTGCTATTTCACAGCAAGGACTTCATGCAGCTGATCAGTCATCAGGTAGCTACAGGTGGTTTTTAGACACCAGACAGAGCCAACCTGCCTCTCAACAACTCTGGAACAGGAATTTCTACCTCAGGGGGTTGCTGCTAGGATGGAAAGATTTCAGTGCTTCCTTTCTGCTTTTGTGTACAGCTGTGGATGAAATATATCTCTGACATACAGCCCAACCCATAAAAGGAAAAGCATCAAGAATGTGGCATAGGAAAGCCTGTCCTAGACAAAGAGAACCAGCATTTCACTGGCTTCAGAGTCCATTGTTCCCATTCAGTCATATACAAGAGACATGAGTATTTTTAATACAGCAAACAGAGACCAGTGCTGGCTGCTCACATTGCCAGGGAAAGATGCAGCCTAGGTATTATTCCATCTGGATTTGGCAGACTGGAAAGTTTGCCTTCTTTTTTTACCTGCCTTTGTGTTTTAAACTCTCTGTAGCTTCTGACTTCTGAGTGTTTCTGAAAATGTGATGCCATTGATGTCCAGAGTCTTAATGTCTTATAAAAAACAGAATTATTGTGCTTGAAGAAATTCTCCTGCCCACTGGGAATTAGTTCAGCTGACTGAAATGAATAATTCTGGGCCCAGCCCTACCTTGCACCCGATGTTTCCAGGTGAAACACTCCCACTGGGGTGACCAGACAGCTTTGGTCCAAAGGCCTTTTGCTTTGGGATTACACATGGTGACTTCAGCACAATCTCCCTGGAAAATCCTCCAGAACTTGTATGGAAATATGCCTGCTGTCTGCTTTGGTTTTGCTGGGAAGAGGGGCAGCACAAAGGGCAGAAATGACACAGCCCTGCATTCACTGCAGGGCTACTGCAGGCAAGCAATGGGGGTTCCTGGAATCAACTGGGCAATGGGTTTTACTCAAACCATCCTCACCTTAAAGATCACGAGGGCAAAAACTGGAGATAAGTTTGAATAACAAGCTGAAATGACCCAGGTAAGTGGAAGAGATGACACTTTTTCTCTCTTCTTTGGAAATTCATAAGACTAAATAGGCAATGAATGGAAGTGGGATGTTAAACCATGCACTGTTCTATAAAATCCAAAACAATACAAAAGATAGAGATTTGTCCCCTAGATGACTTGAGGTTTTCTCAGATGGAGCTGGTTTTTCTCAAAGAGAAAAGGTTGGATGGGGTTTTTTTTCAAGTATTATTATTAAGCAAGAGAGACTGGCACATATGAGAGTACATTAGATTGGAAAAGCTTCTCTGAGCATCTCTTGCTGTCCCACTTCTAAGGTTATAACCAAAGGTTGCCATGAGTTTATCTTAAAGGACATTTTATCAGTTTAGTCTCTTTGTCCAACTGGGCCTGAATTCAGCCTGGCTCCCCTAAGTCTAGCTGTAAAAATCCATTCAGAGAAAAACATTATTTATGTATAACAATTCTCATGCTCTTTTCCAGGCACTTTTCTTACCCTTCAAAATCTTCTACTATCTTTTAACTGCACTTCCAAAACTGTCAGTGGATCCACTTTAACATTTCCTACTTGAAGAAACTTCTTACCATAATGTCAGCACAAGGAGCCTGCTATGGAAATGGAAAGGGAAAAAAGTTTCTTTTTCTCCTCTTAGAATATGTAAGGGGTTTTTTTTGTTTTGGTTTTTTTTTGGTTTTGGTGGGATGGTGTTTTTTTGTTTGTTTGGAGATGGTTGAACATGGGAAGAGTTGTCCCAGAGATCTTTCAGACTCTCCCTATGTGTTGCTGCTTGAAACTAAGATTCAAAAAANTGGTGGGATGGGTTTTTTTTGTTTTTTTGGAGATGGATGAACATGGGAAGGGTTGTCCCAGAGATCTTTCAGACTCTCCCTATGTGTTGCTGCTTGAAACTAAGATTCAAAAAAAATTGTATTCACCTAAGGAGACAGATATCTTGAATGTGTAACAGCACAGCCCTGTGGGGTGGAGGCTCTGGATCTGTAGATTTAACAGCATGAACCCTCCCTGTGCAGCCACACATCAGAGGTAATAAATAAAGACTTGCTGACTTTAGTACCTTTTGTTCGTCTAAGAATCCATAAAGAATATTTGGAGCAATATTTTATCTCAGCATTCACCTCTGACTAGAATTTCTTGGTTTACTGCAGGAATATCTCTTCAGGCACTTTTCCTGTTGGACAGCATGTTGGCAGGACAAATCTCAGTGCTCAAAGTTTCTGAGTAACAATGATGTTAAAAATTATCTCCCCCCAAGTTTTCAGCTGCTTTCATAGCCATTACTTAACCATGTCATGTAAGCTTCCTTTGACTTAACAAGAAAGGAAAAAAGCACAATATACAAGGAGTAATTTCAGCAAAGGGCTACAAATATGAGGAAAGAACTGGAGCATCTCCCACACAAGAAGAGGTTGAGAGAGCTGAGCCTGGGGAAGAGGGAAGCAGGCTCTTGTCAGTGGTGTTCAGTGACAGCACAAGACAAAATGGACACAAAAGACATGAAATTCCACCTAAAATCATGAACCAGCTCTTTTACTGTGAGTGGTCAAGCAGTGGAGCAGGTTGCCTAGAGATGCTGTGGAATCTCCCTCCTCAGAGATACTGAAGGCAAAATAAAAAGATCTGACAACATGTAGTAACCAACAAGATCAAACCCAGTTTTATCTGCCTGTGAAAGAGTAATTCCCTGGCAGAGAAGTGTGCAGGGAAGGACAAACAATCCTCACCTATCAGAAACTGTCCGTGATAATTCATCCCCTTACTTTAGTTTTATATTTTACCTCTCCTCTTGTGGGATCAATTCAAGGATGAGGCAACTTGACAGAGCCAAAATAGTGATTTTACTGTGTGTTTTTTCCACTCTCTGCAGCAATGTGTTGTCTGGAGAAGGCTGAACTAAACGCCTGCAAATTAGATTGAGGAGGACAGGAGAAGCAATGTAGCATTTTATAGCCTGTAATTAAAGAGTCACTCAGCTTCTAGACAAACATTTTGAATACTGATTGAAGCAGCCATCACTCCTCCAGCCATCATTTACACCAGCAGCAGTGTGACAGCAGCAAGAGCTCTGCAATCCCCCAAAGCCTGAACTCACAACCTTGCTGAGTCAACTTACAGCTGCTGGAGAGGGAAAAAGAGTTAAAGGGCTCAGCAGGAAGGGATATTGTGGGTTCACCTTAAGGATATTAATTGTTTAAATAGGACACGAAGATTATTCCAAATGATTACAGTGACCCACATTGGAGCTGCTCTTTGTTCTTCATTGCCAGGCCAGATCTGAGGAGCCTGATTCAACATGAAACAAATATTTTGTCTGCTGGTAAGCAGTGCTCAGATCCATACAGAGTCATTTTCAGCTTTATTTTTTTCCCTATAATCAATTCTTAATTTACACACAGAACATGACACAGGAAGGGAGTCTGATGGGGCTCACAAGCAGCCTTGGTCTGAAGCAGGAGAGAGGCACTTGTTTATAATGTTTTAATACCAAGGAGCTGCTTTCCTCCAGGGTAACATTTCACTGCTCACCCTCCTTCCTCCCTGCCGCCTTGCAGGAAATCTCTGCTCCTAGGAATGTGCCAAACATTTGGTTGTCACCACGGGGGTGTGCTGCACTAATCTCCTAATGACAAATTATGCCATTAATATGTAATGGTTGGCACTCCCATGCAGAAGCTCCATCCTCTCCACAAAGCTCTCCAGGGCCATTTCCCTGCAAGGTGAGAAATCTCAGGTGCTTTGCAGGAAGCTCAGCACAAATGTTCTTTAGCACCTGTTTGAAAAACATCTTATTTGACTGTTTTTTTAAAAAATGCCAGGTGCTGTGAGAAAGCCATAGGCTTGTTTTACAGAACACCCCTTTTCAAAGTCTCCTGTCCCATCACAGCCCCCTGATGTAGGCAAGGGTGTAAACATTTCTCACGGCAATTAAAAGTGATGTCTCACTTGTCTGGTTGACCACTTAATGAATTACCCACTTCATTAGGTGGAATTACTGCAGATCTGCTCAGGCATGACACCCACTGAGGGCTCAGCAGGAAATGCTGATGTCTGGGTGAAGTGTGACCTAAACTTATTACAGCTTAAGGTGTAGCTGTCCTGTTGTTTCTCCACTTTTAATTAAAAATTGACTTTTCCAGTGATTTTGCATTAGTAACAGATGAGGATGAAATTATTTCCCTACCTACAAGACCTAACACTGCAGCAGGACTGAGAAATGGGCTTGCACTGATCCTGTGCACATGCCTTTTAACAGCCCTCCATATCATGATAGTGAATAGGTGACAGCATCAGCCATGGGGAGGCAAGAAATTAGAGTGAAATTAAATGAAAAAAAGACCAAGCAATTAGATTTCTAAACAGGTGCTGGCATATTTGAAACCTGAAGGAATACACGTGCAAAACTAACAATAGTATGTTACCTCACTTTTAATCACAAGTCTCATGACACTTTGTGTCTTTCTTTGAGGTCTATTATCAGAAAATCTCACTTTTCTTTATTTTTTTTTCTCCTTTTTAATTAGGTTTTCAAACCTCATTGTGGAGTAAAGGGTAAAAATTCAAATTAACCACTTGTTATGAGATAGCTTTTGGGGGAAAAGCAACAAAAGCCACAGCATGTGTATTGATTTTTAAGCTAGTCCTGCAATTTGGGAAAGTCTGAGGTTGGCAGTACCATTGTAAGGAAAATTAATCCACAAACATCAGAGGTTTATGTCCAAAAAGGAGACAGAGGAGTCCCTTTTACTTTATTCCAATAAAGGGAGAGGCCATGGGGCATTCCCCTGGGGTCTCTCCAATTTTTGGAGGATGCAGCCTCCTTTTTATCCCAATTTCCCAGTCACATTTCCCTCTCTTTTTCCCCATTTCTGAGGTACTTGACAGGTTCAGACTTCCCCATACACCTCATACCAAAGATTCCCCTCTAATGTATAACCCTCCCTTTTAATTTTGAATTCTTACAGAATTTAGGGGTTTTCTTTCCCATTGTTTCTTTCATCTTTCAATATCTAATTTCAATTATCAACCAACCTAGAGTTTATTTGTAAAAGCAAACATCTTTTTCTATTCATCAATCAGTGGAATCCTTCCCATTGTTTCTTTTATCTCCCAGTGCTAGTTTTATCTACCAGCAGACCCACAGCTTGTTTGTAAAGACAAATCCACTATTCCTCTCACCATACTGATATTGAGGCAATCTCTTTGGTTTCCTTTATTACTCTTTTGGGAGAGGAAAGCAGACCAGGGTCAGATCTTGCATTGACCTCTTGAACAGACATTCTCACACGTTGTGCCCAGGAGCAACACTCCTCTTGGACAGCAAGAATTTCTGCCCAAAATTCCTCCTAAACTGGAAAAAAAAAAATTGTTCTAGTTTATACTGCTGCTTCCCTCAT
Organism: Peucedramus taeniatus; assembly: GCA_013400575.1. Taxonomy (NCBI): domain Eukaryota; kingdom Metazoa; phylum Chordata; class Aves; order Passeriformes; family Fringillidae; genus Peucedramus; species Peucedramus taeniatus. The sequence continues at coordinate 22,903 of WBNO01030596.1, forward strand.
CTGCCTTTAGTGGAACAGAATTCAGTTGCCCAAATTTATTGCAGGAATATCACATTACACACAGCACATCACCTCCATTGCACAACCTGGCTATGGAAAGCTCATGTCAACACATTATCAGCCCTTCCAAAGGATTATGCAGCAGGGGGAATAAAGAAATAAAGAGTAAAATACCCAAGGTTCCAAAGGATCAGCTGTCTCTACCCTACTAGAAATAGGCCAAATGCTGCAGGTAAAAAAAAAACAGGAAAATAAAAAACAGGCAGGTGAGACATCATTGCTTTGAGTGGGCAGTTTGTTTGGATATGCTCTTCAAAACCATCCAGCAACAGTAATAGAAGAACATACCAATTTAAATCTACCCATGGTGTTATGGGCACCAGATAAGCAAAGAATCTGGTTCCAAAATCCATGAGATCAGTTTGAAATAATTTTGAGGAATTATCTCAGAGCTCCTACGTTGTACATATGCATGTTTTACATTTTTGTCTGCTTTGATAAGCACTAGAAAATTATCATTTTTAAATGCCTAGAAGATTTTGAAGGGTTTTTTTTAATTATTATTTCAGTTTTAAGAAAGGATAGAGGCACAAACACCAAGACACATGGTATAATTACACTGTGGATAAGAGCAGTCAGATTTGCTTTGCTACCTGTGCATGTGCCACTATCTCTCTAATTAAACAGATCAGAATTCCAAGAGGCCTCTATTTCTGGAGTCCAGCCACTGGCAAACACCAGCCCCTGCTTTGCTCCAGCTGTGCTTGCTCAGTACTAATGATGTCTTGTGAAGGCTGACCTAGAACAGAGACTAGACAGAGTTAAAGAAAAAAGTAGGGATATATTTATTTATTAAAAGGCCTCAATGGATCCACCTTGGGCAGCACAAGAGCCCAGCCAGGGCTGCACCCAAGATGAACCAAAATGGTCCCAAAATGCCCCACTGGTCACGGGGTCTCTCCCTTGGATCAGTTCTACTCCATTTGCAGATTGGAGTTCATTGTCCAATTACAGCTTTAGCTTATGAAGTCCCATCCTTTTTGTTTTTCTCTCTCCAGCCCATGTTGTTTGTGCTCTTGGCCTGAGATTTGGATCATTTGTCCTTGATCCCCAGCTAGAGAAGGAATTGTTTTGTCTCCCTGCTCTGTGCAGAGAGCTCAGATGTGAATGTGAAGCTCAGAACTGCACACTAAAGCAGCACAGAGTCTGAAAAATAGAAAAGCTAAAACCTGAGGCATCACTAATATCACTCACAGAGCCCCAGTGTCACAGCTGGGAAAGCCCTGCAGGGAGGCAGCAGTGGCAGTGCCACCTCAGGCAGTGGCAGTGCCACCTCAGGCAGTGGCACAAGCCCTTCTGGGAGCATTAATAGTGCAGGGGAGGCAGAGCACAAGCCTTGGCAGAGCCTCATGTGGGCATCAGCTGAGGCAGCCAGGAGCCAGCAGCCTGTGTGGATTCCTGGTACCCTTCCCCATCACCCTCAAGGGCTTCATGAATAAAGATGAGCTCCACAACCACTCTCCATCCCTCCAACACCATCGTACATTCACTCTTAATAAACTTCTTTATCTCTTTTGGTAGCAGTGACCTGAAAGATTAAACAAGCCAAAGCCTGAATAATTTAATGATATCCAGACAAATAGCTGAGGAAGATGATAAGGGAATGCTTCGCTGACAGTGGTGGATGAACTAAAACTTATCTTTAGCTGACAATGTGGTCAGTGTGTGATGTCAGCATCACTTAAATTGCATCAAGTAAACAACAAACAAGTTACCTTGACATTTCTCACTGTCATTTGGTGATTTCAAGTTAAATGTCTGCAGCAATAAGAGACAAAAAAAATAAAAAAGAGGAAAACATCTAAATGTGTTATGGTTTTGTACTATGAGGCTCAGGTTTTGAAAAACCAGTGGATTTTGGTGTTGCATTAAAGTCCTAAGCTTTTTCCATTCTGGTTTTGGGGCTTGTGAATAATTTCTATTTGACCCTCATGCTACAGCAAGATACCATCCCATTGTACTTCAGAGAAGAAAATTAAGAGATGCTATGCTTTTCTACAGAGTTACCACCCTGAGGGCTATCTCTGTCTGTAATAGTCTTATTTACTTAGCTGCTCAGATTTCACAAATCCTGCTAAAATTAATGCAGCCTAAAAGTGTTTGGTGTCACTGAGCACTAATCACTGAGCAGCTGAGGCTCACACTGCAGAGTTTTGCCTCTGTGCCAAAACCAAGCTGTCACATTGACTGGCATTGTTGTGCCAGCAAAGTCTTCTTAATGTGCAAAGCAGCTATGTGAAGAAAAATTCCACTTTTTGTTTAAAAATGCTGCATTCTTAACTCTACCATCTGACATGCCCTGGCTAAGGTTCAAGTTCAATTGGAGGCAGAGGTACTTACAAAACCAAAATGGCATGCACACTTTTATTGGCAGGAAGAAAATCCAGTTCAAATCATGGAGAATGTGTCTGTAAAGGATTTTTTGAGACTTTCTTCTCCACTTCTTTGACAATTGAGGATATCCTGATCTTTACTTGTTCTCTGAGCCACCTTTTATTAAAAGGACCAATGGCTTTTAACTCTCTGAAAACTAAAGGAGGGTTTTTAAAGCAGGTCAGTTGCTTAGAAGTGTCACTTTGGCAGCTTTCAAAAAAAATGTGTCCTAGAAAGGAATTATTAGAAAATACATGAGGACTTCTAAGAAAAGCAAGCAGTGAATTCTCAATGGCAGCAGAGAATTCAAAGCAAGTAGAAGAGCAAAATAAACCCTCTGAGAAAAGAAACGTGGTTTATAAATTCTAGAAAGAACACTGGACTTTCCAGGTAGCACTGGGGAACTGCTGGAACTGAGAGAGAAAATTCCTAGAAAGCACAGTAGGGAATTCCCTGAAAGCAGAGAAGAATTCCCAGGTATGAGACTGAATTTATCAAAAAGAGGAGGCTTCCTAGAAAACATGGGGGAGTTATTAACAAAGCAAGTGACAGAAAGCAACTGGGGGATTTCCTGCAAAGATATGGAAGGAATCTGGAAAGACAAACAGGGAATTGCCAGAAAGAAAATCAGTATTTCCTCAAAAGAGACCATCCCTGGAAAAGCAAGGACAAACCACTAGAAAGGAGGGAAACCACTAGAAAGGAGGGAATCTGGAAAGAAAACAGGAAACTGCCAGAAAGAAAAATCAATATTTCCTCAAAAGAAACCAGAAACTGGAAAAGCAAACTCAAACCACTAGAAAAGGCATTCTACAAAGGAAATTAGGAACTCCTCTTAGAAATTTCAGACTTCCTTCTATGTAGACAGTCCTAGGAAACAATGAGGAATTGCTGGAAAGCAGAGCAGGCAGCAGGATGGGAACATTCCTAGGAAATGGATAAGGAAAGAAGACATGGGGGGAAGCCTAATCAATCTAGAATGTTCCTGGGGTGGGATGTCTTAGAGATTAAACTGGTGTGATCTTGGAAAATGTGGACAGTTATTACAGATGCATCCTAGGAATCCCAGACAACATTAAATAGTCCCAGAAAGCATCAAGGAGCAGTGCTAAAAAGCAGAATCTCTAGAAAGCAAAATGAATGGGTTTCTATAAATTGTGGAAAATTCCATGAAATTAAAAAGCAGGGGGAGAAGCCTAGAAAGCAAAACCAGGTGGAATCCTCACCATTAAAAGGTGAGCCCTAAAAACCCCCATAAGGTTCCTAAAAGGCAAATAGGGGAGGATTTGTAGAATGAAGAGGGCTGTGGTCCTAAAAAGACTGAAATAAGGGAAAGCTTCCTGTCATGCATTATGAAAGGAAACATTAAAAGAAAGTATTATGAGGAAACCATCCTTGATTTTAAAGAAGAAGCAACATTCCAGAGTAAGGACAGGACTTTTTCCACACTTTATGTGCCCCTCAGCTGCAGGCATGCAACAGAGACACTTCTGAAGAAAGTATTTCAAAAAAGAATCAACAGAAAAACGTTCCCAGCTCAACCCCTAAATCTTTGGACTGTAAAAATCACTGAGCCTTGGAGAAGACGAGAGTTGGAGAGAAAATTCAGAACTTGAACTCTAAAGATAAAAAGGAAATAAAGCATAGCAGACTTTGAGAAGTTCACCACAGGACATTTTACCAGCACCAACAATTTTCTCTTGAACAATTGTGTGGGTTTATCTGCAGACAATGGCAGTGCACGTGTGTAAACTCCAGGGAAATTGAAAAAAAAAAATGAAGTTTTACAGGAAATTCAGAATTTCTACACAGAGGGTTGCCATGTTATCTTACAAGACTTATCTGTGTGCCTGTGGGGGATTACTCAGCAGCTCTCTGTGTTAACATGTGGGGTGATTTCATTTTAGAGCATAATTCCTGTATTAATCTGTATATTTTATGTAAACTACTACTCCAAGCTGCAACAGAGAAAAGCAGCTACTGCCACTTTTATCTTTAAATGGAAAACAGATAAGAGAAAAATATGGGATTTCTTACTGTCTGGGGGGAAGTTATTAATCAGGCTTTTGGTTCCCTGAGCCACAAGCTAAACCTTTGCTGGAAATATGGCAATGCCTGTAATTGGCAAAGCATCACAAGGCTTTGCTGCTGGTCTAGAAGGCTGATCCACCCCCTCCATGGACAGCAATTACAGATTTGCCACAAAACCTCCAGGAGAGCAGGATTAAGGTCTATTTTCTGTTCCATCACCTTCCTTTGCTTCTATTTACATAGTGGCTGGCTTCTTTCCAGAGGAAAGAACCTCTTGTGAGGCAGGATTTGACTCTCCCATCTTCCCCCTCCCACACTTCTCTTTTATTTCAGGAATTACTGGACTGCTTTATATTCGAGGGAGACTCCATATAAATGCCATATGTTTATTCATGGCCATACCCTATCAATCCTGCAGGCATGGTGACAGACTGACAAGGCAAAACCACACATTGTTGAGCTCACCTGAATGCTCCTGCCTCAGGTGGCACATAGGGAATGGGTCACAGCTTTTGCTAGCAGGAGGACATCAGCCATGGAAACCTCCAAAATTGCCTCACTTTCATTCCCATCTTAGCTGTGAAGCACTGGAAAGCAAAGTGGCTTGCAAACAAGGGTAGTTTCAGATGGGATTTAGCAAATAGATGGGGTATCACAGCATTGCATCTTTTTAACCACAGCAGTTTGGGAAATGCAGGTAACATATCTTAAAGTGAGGTTGGTGCCCTTGAATGTGAAATAACTTGAGGCTTCCTCAGGCAGAAGAGGAATCCCAAAAAGCTGCATTCAGTACTGAGTGAAGAGAGAGAATGCTGCTCCACAAAAAGCTGGTCAGCATTTTAAAAACAGCACTGGCTGCAAACAGGTAACTGGGCAGCTGCACCCTTTACAGTGCCAAACATCTAAAATCCCAGATAGAAATGAAAATGGAAAACTGTGGCAGCAGCTCTCTGGTCACAAGAGAGCAACAAGCACAACTTACCCAGGCATCACCCTGAGAAAGGCTAAGAAGATCAGAGAAAAGAATGAGAAACAATTCTAATCTCAACCTGCTGCACCTGTTGTTGTGCACATGTGGAATGTGTTATGGGGATGTTCTTACCAAAGGGTGGTTTCTTAATTAGCCAATGTTGTTTTAATTAAAGGACCAATTAGGTCCACCTGTAGCAAAGGAGGGTATTAAAAGTATGGGTTTTTTTAATAGAGTGGAATTAGCCTTCTGTGAATGTATGTCTGTCTCACTTATTACCTGGTTCTGACCCATTACAACAACAGAGAACCACGCAGTGTCTCATGCTAAACATAAAACATGAGTAGGCAAAAAGTGGATTCATCTCCTTTGGCAGCACTGGCCATTAAGGTTAGGCTTGAACACCTGCTCCCAGTCCTGCCCTCCCTCATCCCCAGCCACAGCTCAGTGAGTGATGTTACCTCATCCAAATTCCCCCTTGCTCAGCGTGCAGAGAGCCCACCCCTGCCAGAACCAGCCTGCCTGGGAGCTGTTTGTGCAGGAACATCCCTGCACCCCATCCCATGCAGTCCCTTTGATCCTTACCCTGGTGGAGGGCTGTGTGCTTGGGATCTGGAATAAAGCTGCTGCTAAAATAATCCCAGGGAACAGAGGGGAGGGGGTCCTTTCTGGGGGGACCCTCCTACCAGGACATTTCTGAGGGATAAGAACACAGCACCCACATAATCCCAATCCCATGTAAAATTGTCAGAATACACACAGCCCCAAGGCACACAGGGACCAGCCCAACCCTAACTGAAAGGATGAACAGGAGTTCACATAAAGGACATGAGATGCTGCCTTCAATCCCCATTTCAAACTCCAGCTGGGCTCTTATTCCAATTTACATCCTCTGCTCCTGCTTCCATCCCCTTGCTGTCTCTTGAAAACACATTTTAGAGGTTTAATTCAGATGTAATCCAAAAAACATTTGTCCAAAACCAACTATGCAGAAACAGAGAACCAATCTCCACTTTCTGGCATTAAGACATTTCCATGAGCTAGTGGAAACCATACTTTTTTCACTCAGATAATATTTAATTGAAAGACAGAATTGCAAGGTTTAGTATTTTGGAAGGGTATTTATTGGGTTTTGGGGTGTTTGTTGGGGGTTTTTTTTGTTGCTGCTGCTTCTGGTCAATTCCCACTGTTGCTGCTTGCCCCTGAGGCAACTCAAATGCCATGAGATAGAGGCTCCTAATTAAAATACACAGCCAATCACCTAGATCAAGAAATTGGATTGACATCTTTATTCACCACCAGAATTGCAGAATGGTTTGGGTTGGGAGGGACCTTAAAGCTCATCTAGTTCCAACCACCATGCCATGGGTGAACAAGCTGTGTTCATGGGTGCACTTCCACAGAAATGCCCAGACTGTGATGGTTCATCAGTTTGCTATCAGGGGTGCTTGGCAGGGATTTGGGTGGTCAGGGCTGCATCTCAACAGGTCCTTGACCAGAGCAGGATCTGCAGTTCCTGCCTTGTCACAGCCAGGAGTGTCAAATCCCACGGCCACCCACAGATCTGCACAGCAGCACCTACCTGGGAGGGACCTGTTATCAGCACTAATGAGGCAGAGAAGAAGAGTCACCACTTAATTAAATTTGCACACACTGACTAAAAAAGTCACATTACTCACCTTGAAGGAAACCTCACAAGCCCAGCTTGATATAATCCCTTAAGGGTCTGCCTTTTCCCTTTTCCTTCCCACACCTCCACTGCCTTTTCCCATTTCTCCGCGTTCATGCCTCTCCCAGAACTTCCAGGCAAATGTGCCCTGTTGGGAGCAACCTGTGCTTGGGGAATCTCCTGACACTGCCAGCATGGGTCAGCACCTTGTGGGGAGCTGCCCAAGACCTGCTGCAAGGCAGCCCTGCAGGAGGAAGGGCAATGTTTAGCACAGCCTCTCCATGCCACACACGTTGGCTTCAGGCTCAGCAGGACAGACTTGTTCAAGGCACAAAACAGCCCTAAACTCTTCTATTTAGTCCTGCCTGGTGTGGGTCACACAGATATCAACTGAATTCCCTCTTTTATTTCATCCCTAAAATATCTTTTTAATGCACTCTTCTTTTATTATAAATAATATCAGAGAAAAATGTGAGTAATTTCCAGCAAAAGTTTGGCTCACGTTAGCTAATGGCAGTTCCATGGGCATGTTGGAACTAGATGATCTTCCAGGTCCCTTTCCAACCCAAACCATTCCATGTTTCTGTGAACAATGAAGCCATTCAATGAAACATAAAACCATTCTGTTTTTAAAAAATTAGAAAAGAAGATGACTAGAAGATTTTATTTTTTTTTTAGTGTCTTGCAGATTTCTATGAATTATCCTAAAAGCCTCCCAATAACTGAGCAGAAAATCTCTTTGGTCAGCATTTTTCTTTATGACAAATTCATCCCAAATGTTTACTGTGAAAAATGCAGGGTACAGAAGCTTTTCATGCATACTGCTGTGGAGGCTGTGCTCCATGCAAACAACAGTTATAAAGAATCAGAGGGAGAAAAGTGCTCAGCAGAGTGCAATGCTGAGCAAATTATTCTGTCTGCTTTTCTAGCATCAGAGGTTCTTTGAAACTATCAGATATATGCAATGTGTGTGTCTGAAAGAGAGAAATAGTAGTTTGAGAGTCAAGAAATTGCTCCCAAACTGATGGCCCAGAAAGATAAAATAATTGCTCAAACAGAATAAAACAAGTGGAATACTAATGACTGTCTAAAAGCTACAGCCTTCTAGGTAAGCCTGTGTTTTAATCTGTTTTTTATGCTTATATGACCAAAAAAAAAAAAAACTTTTAATATGTAAGTAAACAAAAAAAAAAAAAGCAGAATTTTGTTCCTTTCTTTCACACATTCTTTTTCAGTGATGCATGACAAATTAGGCTGTTGAGCATAAAAGCCCCCTGTTTTCAGGAAGAAATCTCTGCCTCTGTCACACAAGCAGCTTTTCCCAACAGAAGAGCATCCTCCATGCACCTGAAAGTACAGCAAGGAGATGATGTTTCTCTTTTTTGCCCTGCTCAGGCAGGATTCAAGCCTTAAATCTGCTAAAAGAGAATAATTAAATGCATGCTCCACTGATAAGCCTGCTGCACTGTCAGGCAGCAGCTGGGAGAGTTAACCTCAAGCTGAAGTCACCTTTAGCTCTCTGACAGAGAGGTGACACAGGCAGGAAGGTCACCACAAACATTGGGCCTGCAGAAGCTATGAAGGGACAGCATTTTTGAGTCACAAAGGATTGCAGGAAGCCCAACAGTGCCCCATGGTGTTACTTAGAACTCCTTTCCCTGCAGGTATTCCAGGTTCCATTGTTTTCTGTTTGCAGGTTTTTTTTCTCCTGCATTCCTTTCCCAGTACAGATGAAGGTCAGAGGAGAGCAATTCAGCACAAGGTGACCAGAAGTTCAGAGCTCACCTCACTCCACAGATGTAACCAAGGCATCAAACCTCAAGGACAGCACCCATTTTCCCCTTGTAATATGGGCCAGACCCCAAAAATCAAACCAGACTGTGAGCTACTCCCTTCAAAACACACTTTATTCATCATGAAGTCCATTCCAAGCAACGCTGTGTGCCACCTGCCAGGGTAAATGCAGATTCACAGAATCACAAGGTTGGAAGAGACCTTAAAAATCATCGAGGCCAGCCCAGCCCCAACACCTCAACTCAACCCTGGCACCCACTGCCACATCCAGTCTCTTTTTAAACACACCCAGGGATGGTGACTCCAGCACCTCCCCGGGCAGATAATTCCAGAACTTTATCACCCTTTCTGTAAAAAACTTTTTCCCAATATCCAACCTAAATTTCCCTTGGTGCAGCTTGAGGCTGTGACCTCTGGTTGTGTCAGTGCTGCTGGAGAAAGAGCCCAAGGCCAGCTGAGCACAGGCACCTTTCAGGAGCTGTGCAGAGTGATGAGGGCAGCCCTGAGTCTCCTTTTGTCCAGGCTGAGCAGCCCCAGCTCCCTCAGTGCTTCCTCTCAGGGTTTGTGTTCCCAGCCCCTCTCCACCCTCGCTGCCTCCTCTGGACGCGCTCGAGCGTCTCAAGGTCCTTCCCAAACTGAGGGGCCAGAGCTGGACACAGCACTCGAGGTGTGACCTCACCAATGCCCAGTACAGGGGCAGAATGACCTCCCTGCTCCTGCTGACCACACCATCCCTGATCCAGGCCAGGAGCCATTGGCCTTCTTGGCCACCAGGGCACACTGCTGGCTCATGTCCAGCCGGTTGTCCATCAGTACCCCCAGGTCCCTTTCTGCCTGGGCACTGTCCAGCCAGATTGGACTTCCCAGATTTCAAATTCAAGTGGATGCATATTTCCCAAGCAGGGAGCTATAAATGTAGTCATTGTAGGGTTTTTTTGGGCTTTCCCCAGCCTAAATGCCACAGGTTCAACATGATGCACAATCTCATTAGGGCACCAGAGGTACCCAGGCTCTCAGGCAGCTTCCAGGGTGTAGGAAACCATATAAATCTGTGCACTTACCTCTAAACTTGACACAGCAGCATCCTACCAAGGATGACAAGCAAGTAAATCCTTCATCTCCCTGTCCCTTTCCTCTTCTTCCCTGTTCCTAGCAGCTCTGGTCTGCCACTGCCTAGAGAAGGTTTCTGCTCCTGGTAACTGCTGTGTGAGAGGGAGGCTCAGATCTCTGAGCTCTCAGAGGGGAAAAGAGAGCCAAGAAGGAGCTGGTTTGGAGAGGAGATGCTCTCCAGCATGGGGACTCACAGCAGCAGAGATTTGCCTCATCAGGTCCCTGCCAGGGTTTGCCCTCTCTCAGCACCTCACACACACTGAGCTCAGCAAGGCTGTGCTGCCCAGCTCCCAGCCCAGGAGCCTCCCCCATAGAAAACAGGTCAAGGGAGTGATAAAAATCAGCAGAGGGAAAAAGAAAAAAAAAATTAAAAAGGAGGGAAAAAAAAAAACCACAAACACACAAAAAAACACAAAAAACAGCCCCCAAAAAGCACCAAAAACCCTCAAAATAAAAAAAAAAAAA
>WBNO01030596.1:33412-49152 GCA_013400575.1 Peucedramus taeniatus
AAAACCCCAAAAAAAAAAAAAAAAAAAACCCAAAAAAAAAACCTGAAAAAACAAAAAAGAACCCAAAAATTAAAAAAAAACACACAAAAAACATGAAAAACAACCCCCAAAAAAGCAACAAAAACTCAAAAAAAAAAAAACCTGAAAAAAAACCCAAAAAAAACCCCCACAAAAATGGAAAAAAAAAGACCAAAAAAACCCACAAAAAAACGATAAAATCCCCAAAACAAACAAACAAAAAAAAAAACAAACAAAAATAAAAAAGCCCCCAAAAAACAAACCAACAAACCCCACAAAAACACCCAAAAAACCTCAAAACAAAACAAAAAACCTACAAAACCCAAACCAAACGAAACCCACCACCCCATCACACATCACTTTTCAAGACTGACCTAAATGAGATGAAGCATTAGGTCAGACCACAGATTTCAAGGATGTTTTTTTGCCACCACAGGGGGTCTGATACCTTAGCAAATTATCAGTGAAAGCAGACACAGTGCCAGCAGCAGGCCTTTGTTTTTCTTCCCCTGTGAGGGCTTTTTTTTTATTCCCAGACTGCAGCCAAGGCTCCCAGATGACAGAACCCCCATCTCCAGGGGCTGTGCAATGCCCTGAAGGTGTCACACCTTCATTTTGAATGAGCACCTTGCAGCCAGGGGCTCTTACCTGCCCCAGAGGTCTCCAGGGGAGGCATCACCCTCAAGCAGATTCTGTGTTTAGAAGCAGGCAACATCCTCTTGTAAAAATCAACAACTTCCATGGCAGGGAAGAATGATGCTCTGACTCCATGTGATCAGAAGGCTATTTTATTATTTTGTGATACTATATTATGGTAAAGAAAACTATACTAAAGAATAGAGAAAAGATACTTACAGAGGGCTAAAAAGATAATAATGAAAACTCGTGACTCTTTCCAGAGTCCCCACACAGTTCTTGTGACCATTGGCCAAGAAATTAAAACAACTCACACCAGAGCCCAATCAAGGCTCATCACTTCAGGTAAACAAATTCCAAACATATTCCACAGGAGAAGCAAATGAGATATGGATTATTTCCCCATCTCTGGCCTCTCTCTGCTTTTTCAGCTTCCCAGAATAAAAATCCTGAGCAAAGGAATCATATTCAGTGAATGTGAATGCCACAGCATCCCTGGCAGCTGGTGTTGGGGATATTAGTTAGGAATTCACACCATTTATCTACTTGTTCCTCTGTGACAGGCAGACCTAAAAGCAACTCAAATATTGATCCAGCTGGGACTGAGATGTGTCATCTTATTTAACACCCTCACAATCCTCTGCTGGAGGGGCTGGAGTTTAAAAACTTTGCAGACTTGGACAATCTAATTTTGAATTATGCTTTAATTATTCTGCATTTAATCACACTAAAATGTGGAAATGGCTTTATTTCTGAGCACATTTCTCCCACCAATTTCCTCAAATAAATTAAAAATCTGATTCAGAACACTTTCACTTGGCTTTCAGGAGGGGCAGTAAAGCAAAGGATGAGATATTCCAGGGGCAATATGCATACATTCTTAAGATAAACACCTTCTGTGCTAAATAAACATTTAATCTATTTCTTTGTACACAAAGAAATTGATTTATTACCTGACTTCATTCAAGAAGCAAAGATAATCAACAGTATTATACAAATGACAAGCTAAGTAACTAATCAGAGCTGGCATAAGAACAGATAAAACTGCAGTTGGAAGCCCAGGTTAAGGTCAAAGAAAACTTATAATTCAATAAATTATAAATTTCACACATGACAACATTTAGCTCCATTTGGGGTTTGATAGTTTCTGCTTTAAACATAGATAAACTATAGTAAGTTAATATAATTAAAATACAGAGCTGTCAACATCCATGCTATTAACAAGAACAGATTTATAAATTAAGTCTGGGGCAGAACAAGACTGAAATCCAGGACATTTCCATCTTTGTATTTGTTTCTACCTAATCTGATTTATGAAATGCTGTGAGGCCCAATACCCAAGATGAGATGAAACAGCAAGATTAAGTAGCATGAAAAACAGGCTTTAGGGTCCCCCATAATAGATATCATTAAAGTATTAAACATACATATTGGTGTTAAATTATAAAAAAGAGGCAAAAATAATCAAGTTCTCTTTTTTTTAAAAAAGTACCAATTAAAAACAATTTATTGGCACTGGGATTTAGGGACACTAGAACAGGAAAACCCCACTCTAACCCAAAGCTTGGAGAAAATCATAAAGTCAGCATCTTTGTGCCTTCTTACCCATAGAAAACTCCTGAGCCTGGGGCATGCTCAGCCAAGGGTGACGTGGCTCAAGAGGCCCTGGGGAGCACTACAGGCTTGGGACAGTGACAGTGCCCCAAAAACCAGTGCAGCCCCTTCCCTCAGCCCTCTTCTTTCCCAACACATGGAATTCCTTCACTCAGGGGAGACAGGAGGGAAGCCTGGCTTAGCCAAGCACAGGAGCCCAGCCATTTCAGCCTGGGGAATGGAAGGAGATAATTTGCTCTGCTGATAAACCAGGCTTATCAAACAGCCCCCCACTGCCTGGAAATGCCTCCAGCAGCACCCATGCAGCTGGGAAATGGCTCCCCATTGCTCTGTACCCACCCAAAGAGATCCCTGATGGCCCCATTACTATTTTTCAAAAGTGTAGGGAAAAGTGGAGTTCTGCAGTTTAAAAAATTTGCAGTGAGACTGAAGGGTTTGAGAGGAGCTTTGGTGGGTGTTATCAGGCAAAGCTTAACTCACAGGAGCTATGGGGCACCCCTGGGTGTAATCTGGATTAACTCAAAATATAAAAAAGGAAAGATTTTGTTAAAGAAAAAAAATTGATGGTAAGCAGCAGGCTGATCCTGGTGTCTGAGTGTATATCCAATGAAGAAGGCCCTTCAGCCTGCTGCTTTTTCTGCAAAGACCCTGGATCAAAAGGCTAATGCTGCTATCTCCAGCAGTATTATTTGGGCCACAAAATTAAAATAAATAGGTCCTTTCAGCTTGCCTGAAGTACTAGGCACAGGGCAGGGCCTTATTTGCCCTTTATTTCCCAGGCTGGAGGACTGGTTTTATAAAATGCCACTCAGCTCCAGAGGCACAGCACAAACATCCAGTCACACTCCAGACTATGGGGACAAGCAATGTGACACATTAAAGCAAGAATTCCAGGAGCTCTTTGAAAGAAGCTGTTCCAGCACCCCAGTTTGCCTCAGAGCTGGGGTTTGCAGGGGGCTGAAGCCACGTCAGTGCCATGGAATCACACCTTTGGCTCCTGCCCCACAGCTGGAGCAGCACAGGCTCCACATTCACTGCGTGCTCTGCCCCTCACTGACCAGGCTGAGGGCTCAGATGGATCCCCAACCTCACAGCCCAGTGCAGCAAGTGCCTCATTGCCCCAGTGTCACCCTGGGGTGGCACAAGCACGACACGGAGCAGCTCTGGTCAAAGCAAACTAAAAAACTCTTTATTAAAACATCTGACTCCATATTTATATCTTTCTGAAATGCCAGTGTCATTGGAGGGTGACAGTGCCACCTCCTCAATGCCACTGGGCAACCCAACTGTCCATCAGGTTGCTCGTCCCCCATAAAGGAATGAAAAACAATAAGTTATTTACACAAAGTGTGTGAGAAAGTTCTGTGCAAAGAATGCAAACATCAGAAGGCTTGGTAAAACTTGAGAAAATCAGGGTGACACCCCAGCACATGCCAGGGGGTCTCAGGTTGCAAAGTGTAGCTGGGTGTGCATTCTATTACCATTTGTTAGAGGTGGGGCAGTTCTCTTCTGTTCATTGGGCAGTTTTTCTTTATCTCTTTCACAAACCCATCCTCCCTCCAGGAGATATCTGCTGTCCATGGCCAGTGAGTGTCCCTGCATGGCTGATGAAATCCCATCATCCCATTGGGAGATGCTCCACCCAGGGGGAGGAGCCAAGCATTCCTACCTGGATACAATCTGGGGATTGGGACACCACAGCAGCCTTTGCCCACTGCATTCCCAGAGGAGCAGCTTTCTGCTCCACTGCATTCCCAGAGGAGACCAGGCCCAGCTACAGCACCCCTGGAGCTTCAGAGGAAAACTCCCCCCTTGTCCAGGATCCCTGCTCCAGCAGAGCCACCCCTGGCACTGCAGGAGGAGCAGCCACCATGGAATGGGACTGGGCAACACCCTGACCCACATGGGATCAGCTCCTGTTCTGACTCTCACAATGGTTTGTTTTCCTTTTTCTGTATTATTGCATTTGTATTTAAATTTTCCTAGTAAAGAACTGTTGTTCCCGTTCCCATATCTTTGCCTGAGAGCCCCCCTTAATTTCAAAATTATAATAATCCAGAGGGAAGTGGTTTACATTTTCCATTTCAAGGAAGGTTCCTGCCTTCCTTAGCAGACACCTGTCTTTTCAAACCAAGACACATGGCAAGCCATCCCCTCTGCTGAGGCTCAGAAGGCTATGGAAGTATTTTAGTGGCCATTTAGTGCATTACTTGACAGGTCAGTCAAGGTAAGGAACAGCTTTGTTTTCTCACAAGCCAAAGAGTTGTCAGGGTGAGATTTGTCCTGTTGTTTAGCTGACACTGGCTTAAATTTGGCTCTTTTCCTGCTTTGGGTGTTGTGGTTGCTGACAGTCTGGTCAGAGAGAAAGTCAGATAAACTTTCCCAGTCATTGTTCTGAGGAATTTTGAGAAAACTCAGAAAAAGAATTAAAATAATCTTTAACCTTTGCAGCTGGTGTTTTGAACATGTTGCTTACTTGTAAGATTTTCACAAGAAAGGTGTTGTTCCTAATTAGCCAACGATGTGAGGGGTGTTGATGGAGGACCAATCAGGTCCAGCTTTATTGGAACAGTCTATAAAAAGAATGTGGTGCATAATAAACTTTGCATTTGCCTTCTGAGAGCAGAGGAGTCAATGCCACTTCATTCATCCCTCCCTAATACAGCAGCCACAGGGTGTCTCTTACTCGTGCTGAAAACACCACACAAAAACTCTCAGCAGCAAGCAGAAAGTCAAACAGCACCTTTGGATGATCAGCTTTGTTGTTGCTGATCATGCCAAAGGTGTTCCAAACACTCAGAGCAGCGTGGGGCAGCTCAGGGCTCCTCTGCTGGGGGGAGCTGCCATCACCTCCAGTGCAAGAACAGTGCCAGGCACGGTGCTGACAACAAGGCTCATTAAGAGGCAGCTCTGACAGTAATTTTTGAGATAATTACATCCTGAAAGAGAACACACCTTTGCAGATGGCTGGATATTGACACAGCCCTAAGCAGGAACAAGGAGATCTACGGTGATTTGTCTGATCATGTCAAGGGAGGGAATAAACAAAGATATGACTGCTTAATGTGGTAGAAATTAGCACCTGCTAATTATGGTGGATAAACACGTGGTGATTCCCTACCTGCCATCACCTGCTAATGCTGGATGCTTTAGCTGTAGGCTGAATGTACCTTTTCCTTTTGAACTGAATTCTCCTCTTTGCAAATGGAGCAGTGGAATGGCCCACAGAGCTTTTCCTTTCCATCCCTCACATGCACACAACACTTGAAAAGCAATAAAACATAACAAAGGAAGCCTTCCATGGCAGTGCCTACCAGCCCTCATTCCAGTGCCATCACAATCACTCCAAAAACCAGCAAAGAGAGGAACAGATGCAGAAAAAAGAGAAACAAATGGGACTATCTTAGAGGGACAAGGACAAGCAAGCTCTGAAATTAGTAGCTAGGTGAAAAAGGAACCTCAAGGAACTTGGACTAAATGAAGACAATTCAGTTCAATCACAAATTGCTAAGCCTTTCCTAGGCAACTTCTCACAAAATCAGGAGAAAACTGAAACTTTACAAACTTCTTTGGAAGGAAAAATAATGCCCTTTTGGATGGCTAAGAGGAATGAATAGCCAGGGGTGGGACAAGCTGAAGGACACCACAGACCAGGACTATTGTTGGGTCCCTTATTCTCCAATTCCCTGGCATAAACACAACAGAACAAAAACAAACAAAAAACCCAACCACAACAAAACAAAGTGAGAGTTTCTCCATTATTCCCCACCTCTTCCTGACCTGTAATTAATAATTACTAAGCTATATTCATGGATGGCTTGTCAAGATTGTCTTGCAAGATAAATGGCTCTAGTGAGTTTTAGGCTGCCAAGAATATTTATTGGGTATGAAACAGACTGCTCCTGACTCCCAGGAGGATCCAAGGGCCATCAGTAGGAAATGCACTTCCAGGAAAAATAGAGCAAAAGAGCAGCACCCCTCAGAAATATTAGCACAGGCTTTTTAACAAGCACCCAGCAAATAACACATTTTTTAAAAAGGAAAACCATTACCCTAGGTTTATTTACTTCTCTATCAGCAGAGATGCCTTGACCCCATGGATTAAACATCTGAGGAGCCTCTCCTGACCCTAGGGAGAAATGGCTCAGGCAATCTGCCACTCAAAATTACTCATGTTTGATGATGTCAGTCCAGTAGCACTGCCTTAAATCTGAGTTAAACTGAAAATATACAGCATCCAGTGGTGTAGATGTCTTGAAACCATCAGAGGTAGAGTCTAAGTACACAGTGTGCTGCCTGATCAAATACATACAGAGCACACAGCAAAATAAAGCACATGTTTAACTTGGGTAAATGATACTTTTGTCAAAATATCTCCTACAAATTTACACAAATCTAAATGGTGTTTACCCAAAAGTCCAAAGTAACTCCCAAGCTACCATGGTATTCTGCTTTTTTCCCAGTTAAATTTTGGTTAAAGTGTTCACAGCTGTTGATCCATGTTGGAGGTGCACCACCATTTCCAAACAAAGCCCTCCATGGCTCCAGAGGTAGTGCTGGATTCTTGGGGAATATTTACCCTGTCACACGTGGATGTGACACTGAAATGGAGCACCTCATGTTCATCCTGAAACCCTCAACACAACCCTGCTTCTGAGAGTTTCATAATTGCATCAGCTAAAGTTCATTTATTTTATACTAAATGCTCATCTTTGCTGTTTCTGCTGCACCTTTTCTCTGCTCCCTGCTTTTGCAGCAGACACCATCCCTTCAGCAGCAAAGCTTGGGGTTTTTTTCCTTCCTCACACATTGCCAGCACCCCTGTAAAATTTTAGAGTGTCAGCAAGGTTCAGCATATATTATTTGGGAGCTGAAAACAAGCAGTAACCTGTGTGGCAGTGACTGTGCAAAAGGACAAACAACACCTTACCTGTTGCTGAAAACAGCTGACAAACCAACAAAAAAAAAAAAGGAAACTGGCAATAATCTACAATATTCTTTTGGGAATCAACCAAAACTGCTCATGTCAGGTGTTTGTGGCAACATAATCCCAAAATTCCTTCTTTTTCACTGCCTTTGGGTTTTGTTGTTACTCCTTCCCTCCAGAACCAGCTGCATAAGCACTAATCTCTTGAACTCTGCCTGCAGCTTGCTAACACAGCATTTAGTTCAAGCCCTATGAGAAGGAGATGGAAACCAGTAATTATTTGCAGAAGGGATTACACTGTACCACTGATAACCAAAATGGTTTTGTTCCTTCCTTGCTTGAATTTATTAGTTTGAAATGCCTTTGGATGACACAAATACTTATTTATTCCATCAGACTCCACAAAGGCCAAAGGAGAGCCCATTGCTCTAGTTCAGGTTGTGCAAAATAACCCAGAATTATTGAACCAGAGCTTGTAATTACAAACAAATCCAAGAACCAGAATAAAATACACCCACTGTCATTACTAGCCAAATTAACACTTCTGCACTCAATACTTTTTCCACCTGCCTTCAAACACTGCTCCTTCACTCTGCTCAAGTGCTGTTTCTTTCAAACATCTTCACACTGAATTTCTTTTCCTGCCTGGTCCCAGCACTTACCTTGCTGATACTCTTGGTGCCAGCCAGGGAGTTTTGGTGGCTGCAGGTGACCCACAGGAGTTGGCAAGGTGGCACCTGGGAGTTGGGCAGTGTGAGATCCCTGTGTACCACACTGGGAGAAAGAGCCTGTGTCTCTTTGGGCCACTTTAAACTCATTGTCTTTCCCTAAATGCAATCAGAAAAATCAATCACAATTAATTGCCCTAATGAAAACATTTCCCTGCACACTTGCACAGACACACAGAGCATCATTAAACAGTGTCGTAGCCCTGAGTGCTCTCAACCACCCTGACCATGCTCACCTGGGACCTCCAGCCAAACCTTTGGCCACAGTGCAGGAGCTCTGGATAAATCTGAGCTGCACTCCCACTCCTCACCTGAGCTGTGTAATTGTTTTCATTCCTGTCTCCTAGCACAGACTCTGGATCTACCTTGTAGTCATCCATCTCCCCATGCCCACCCTGCTCCTCCTGTTCTCTCCTCTCTCCTGCTGCTGATGCCCCCCAGTGTGGTCCTTCTTTGTCTCTGAGCTGCTGGACCCCGGTACCAGCTCCCTGCTCTGCCCAAACCCTGTGGGGCTCCTCTCTGACCCCTGGAGGTTTTGGGGTCTCCCAGCAGTGAACTTTCCAGAAAATTGTATTCCCTTTGCAGAGGAAAACATGCCCAGATTTTACAGCTCCTACAGAGATTACAACCCCCTCCTCTAGAGGTCTTTGTTCAACCCTTGTGGATATTCAGGTGTGCTGCACTTAAACCTAAGCCTAATTTCAGGAAGTAAATTAATCTGATCTTTGAAAAAGATAGAAAACTCCTTTTGTCCCCAACAGGATGGGACTAGATGTTTGAACAGCACAAGCATGGCACATCATCTGCATTTCACAGCAGAGAAGCAATTTCTATATAGACCAGCAAGCAGCAATACCAGGAGTGTGATAAAAATTATCCTTCCCTGAGCTGAAATAAAAAAATAGTTCAGTTAACTGCCTGCACTTAGCCATGAGTTTTTTGGCATGTATCATTAGGAAAAGTGAGAAGGAGGCCAACTATCCACTGGAAAAAGCTTGTCCCAAGGAAGGGCCAAAATTAGGAGCAGGACCAGAGAGCTGTAGATTTTTCAAAGGCAAATTCAGTTAAATGAAGTTACTTCAGATGCAACAGGAAGAAATTTATGGAAGTGAGGAGTAAATGAGGTGAATCAGGAATTCTGTTTACATAAAACCTGTACCACCATTGCAAAAATAAAATGTAGCAGCTGTAGCATTTAAAACAAAAGCTATTTCCTAGAGTATAAGAGAGATAATTGTAACTGCAGAACTTCTATAAAGAAAACTAGATGATCAAATTAGTGTAGACAAAAGGTTTCCTGCTACATTACATTAATACAGCCCCTGGAAACATAAAATACAAGAGAATGAAAATTCAGAGACTGCAGTTTAGGAATCAGATATTAGATCTCACTGCTAACTAAAAGCAACTTCTGAGCCCATCCCACTTTTGAGGGGGCTTTTGGGAAACACAAAGCAATGTTTAAGGGAAAGGAGGGCTGTGGCAAATCACTCAGGAGATCAGACAGATTGAGAGGAGTAGTTTTTAATCACTGTTTGCCACTCCATTGCCCACACAAATCAAAGATTTACTACAGCATTCTCTCATCCCAGTGATTTGTTCCAGTGAAACCATCCCACCTCCACTGGCTGCCACCAGCACAGCTTCCCATGGGGACACACACTCATGCAGGCTCTGCAGCTCTCCAGCAATTCTTTCTTGCTTCTTCCCTGTGGGAAACCAGGACATCTCTCTTGTTGCTTTGGATGGGCTGAGCCCTGGGCAGGGGGCTCAGGGGGTTTGGCACAGAGCCCAAGACCCTTTTGCCTTTGATCTGGAGCCATGGAGAAAATTACCAACTTTATGTGAAGAGTTACAAACCAGGGAAAGTAGAGTAGAATGATCAGCTTATCACAGGGTGGAAAAATAGAATGTTAAGATGTTTATGATAAGGGTACAGGGGGGTCAGGATGGAGCAATCTGGGCCTGCACTGTCCTTCCTCCTTCTTCTCCATGGCCTCCATCTTCTGGGTGCTGGTGGCACTTTGGGATTGGTTTAGAGTAGAAACTGACTGTCTAACATAGGTGATGGGTATTGGGGATTAACTATAAATAATGTCTGTGTAGTTTAGAGTATAAAAAGACAACACAGCCCTGAGGGTGGGCAGTGTGCCTTGAGCTGAGCTGCTGAGAGCATCTGGGCTGGGCAGGGAGAACATGTTAGAGATAAGAGAAAATAAACAACCTTGAGAACCAAAGCCAAGGAACTCTGACTCTTTCTTGGACCATCTGGCTGTGAAAAGGGACTCTTGAGAGTGTCCTAATCAGGGGAATCCCTAGACTTCCCCTGTTTCCCTCTTTTAAACTTCAAAGAGTAGCTGGGCTGACTGACACTGGATGCCTTGCCCTGGCTGGGAAAGCCTGGGATGGTCTCAGGGAGGGGCTGGAGCTGTGCCTCTGGCACACCAGCACTGCTGCCATGCCTTGGGGAGGCTGCCAGGAGCCCTGGACAGAAGATCCTTTCTCTCCCTCTTCTTCCACTGGTTTCTCCTGAGATTTTAGCTACTGGTTCACTTTCTTCTCAGTGATTCTGCAGACAAAGGTCACACATAACCATCTATCAAACTAGGACATCAAAAGCTGTCAAACACACTTCCCTTCTTTGCCTGACGTAAAAATTATTTCTGCTCTCAAGCAATTAATTTTTTTTTCCTTTCTGTAGCTAATAAAAACCATTTTCCTGCAAGCAGAAGCTGTGGGGCCAGGCAAGCAAACACATCCTCTCTTTAAATCCCAGGCTGTGCTTTGCTGTCAGCACCACACAGTGACCTGTCCACACCTGACCAGAGACAAACCAGACTTCAAACTCTTCACACACCTCGAGTTTCACCCACACACTTCTTGAAACAACTCAGAGATGTAATTGCTCAACTCATATATGTAATTATCTGGACTCTCATTTCCTAGTGGCACTCACTCCCTATTTTAGTATTTGCTTAAAAAGAAAAGGGTTTAAAACAGTGAAGGACTTTCAAAGGTGTTTGATAGAGCTAAAAAGAAATGACAGAAACATCCATCCTGCCCATGGCAGAGGGGTTGGAACTAGATGAGTTTTAAGGTCCCTTCCAACTCTATGAATCTCTGTTAAAATTGCACCAATTATAGGTTAGGGGTATATCTTAGTCAAAAAGCAGAAGTAGGCATTTACAGTAATAACTTTCAGAGAGATTCTGATTTACTGACAACAGTTAATATTCATGCCATGTATTATCCTTCAATCTGAATGCAGAATGAAAAAAAAAAACAACTTTGAAATGGGTGAGATGGCACAGTCTGGCTCACCCATTTCCTCTTTGTTGCTGTGAAATTTATATCCTTGTCTCAGTTGGTAGCTGATGTCATTTAGATATTGAGAAACATTGGACTGTACCAGAGCTCTGCTTCTGAAAAAAAAACAAAACTGTGGGTTTTTCTTGACCTGTCATTGTTTTCCTGCAAAGTAATGTCCAAATGGCATCTCTGACATTTCAAAGTGACAGCAAACAGGCTGAGTAAGTGCACTCTCTGGAGAGAAAAAAAAAATAAATTAGTAAGAGAAAAAGAAGGAATTTGTTTACCTCGGGGTAATGAATTCTCAGAGCTGGGCTAAGCAGAGAAACTGCTACAATGAGAATCTGAGAGCTCTCACTTGAAGGTTTGGCTGCTGAGCAGTAATAGAGGAGGGTCCCATTAAGTCATTTTGTGTAAGGAAAGAAAAGGTGAAAAGAGAACTACAAAAATGCATCTGGGAAGCATATCTACCCCTTATTATGAACACTATTATCAAGTTTTCCAGTTAAACCTGGAATGGATCAGCCAGAAAAGTCAGCTCTCTGTTTACAAAAAATAAGCCCACAAAGCAAAGCAGTGCCTATACCAAGAAACCTCCCAGATGCTGGAAACCTGCAGGAGCTGTCAGGCAGACACATAATAACTTCCAGCATTCTGATATCTCATTTCAATAGGACATAAACTAATGACAGTGGGAAAATGTGCTAAGTGCAAGAATGATACTTTGCTGCTCAGCAAGAGTTTCTGAAGATCTGAAGTGCAGCAGTCTCTGGGCTATTATTCAGGTACAGTGGATAAAGCTGTGCAAGGCAGCTTTGCACTCTGTGATAGAAGTGATTTCTGAGCTAAAAAAGGAGCTAATTCTGTGCAAGGCTGAATGCCACAGCAATCCCTGTACATTCAAATGAGATGGATATAATGGATCTCACATGGGGAACAGAGAACAGCACCACAGAATCACAGACAGCTCCACATCAGGCTGCTGTGTAAAGTCACTGGTAAATAGAGCACTTCAGTCTTTATTGCCAAGGGAATGGATGCACACAATTAAATGTCATTTTAGGAAAAGCACCCTCCTCCTCCCTGCCAGTATGAGGCTGGCATTTGGCTTGACATGGAAACAAGGAATGTTGGCACTGGCAACCAGAGCTCACCTTGCACTTTCAAGCAAGGACCTGGTCTGCTCCTGCCCTGACACAGATGGGGAGCACATCCACTGAAAACAGCCAGAACTGGGAAAACTTCCTGCCCAAAACTGGAGGGAAGGCAGCTCTGTTTCCTGTACATTTCAAGAGCACAGAGTGCCAAGGCACCTGCTAATAAATTACCCCACTCCAGCCTCAGGGGACAAGCTGACAAACTGCATTTCTTCTGATTTACTCTTTCATAAGGAAATCATCATGCCTCCTGGAGATGCAGATATTGCTGTATCAGCCTGCTCTTTGCAAGATTACAAAGGGAGCACTGAAAAGCACTTTTAGCAATGGCTTTTCACAGGTGAAGAGATTTGCAGAAATTCTGACTACTCACTCAATTTTATCTTTTCCTCCCCAGTACACACAGCAGACACACATCAAAGCATCCCTTGAGCTAAAACATCGTGGAGTAGACTTAGAATAAACTGAAATAAATAAAAACGTATTCACTTAATTTAGAAATGAAATATTATTCTAACTGAAGGTTCCATTTCAATTCCCACTCCAAGACAGCCTCTCACCTGATGTGCCCATCAGCAGCCTCACAGAGGGGAGTCTCCACCAAATTACTGATGGAGAAACTGCTCTGAGAGCCAAGCCTGGGGTCTCCTGCTAATTCTCAGCTCAAACAGTGTCTGTTTCTGGGGATCACCCTTCACAGGAGATACACACTAATGAGAAAGTATCCAGAGACTCCAACTAAGGGAGATCAAGGTTTTAGGAAACATGGTGTCATGGGATTAATCAGAGGATTCATGGACTTGGGTTTTAATGTCAGGAAGGTAGCAGAGAGCTGTGAAAGAGCCTTCCAGAGAGCTGTGAAAGAGCCTTCCAGAGAACTGTGAAAGAGCCTTCCAGAGAGCTGTGGAAGGGCCTTCCAGTATTCCAAAGGATACTACAAAGGAAAATGGGATTAATTTCTCCCTATGTTACATGAGGAGCACAGGGAGTGGACAGGGATGATAGGAGCAAGTTTTTCACCCAGGAGGAGAGGACAGATCTGCACAGCCAGAGGCTGGTAAGGACAACACAGCAATCACAGACCAGCTGGATGTCAAGAGTTCATAAAAACAAACATGCTGTCAAAAGAGCCCAAGTCATATTTGTTCTTGTCCATTCCTCAGCCTGCATGAAGACTTTTGAACTGGCCATTTATGCACATTCCAATCTCTCAGGAATTAAGGGAATTTTAATCCATACACCAACTTTTTCTATCAACTAAGCCTCCCTACAACCTTCCTGATCACTGTTGCATGCTCAGAGCCCCAAGGAGTTAATCCCAGCACTGGCAGTCCTGAAGGTAATAGAGATTGGAGAGAAGTAATTCAAAAGACTAAAATACTGGTGAGGTTTTAAAGACCATTTCCTACTAATTGTATCTGAATTTTACACAGTGCCTACATAGGCATTGTCAAAATCCCTTTCCCCTTGGAAAGGACTGCAACTTGCTTTGACATTATGGCATTGTGGATTTTCCTCACCCTCCCTCAGAGCACTGGAGTTTTTCTGCAAATTTCCTGACTTATTTTGCAGATTAATTTGGGCCTGCAAATATGGCTCTAGAGGCTAATTCTCCCCATGCTGGCACCCTAAATATACTCGAGGAAAAGCAGCAGCTGAGTTCAGAATGCTGCTGCCCTGCCACCATCACTGGGAACAGGAGTTAAGGCACTGCAGCTGCCAGGATGAATGGGATAACTGACCCCCCAAAACCCACTGGAGAGGGCCCTGCAAGTCAAAAGACAGGTCCAGATATTTTAATGTTTTGGTCTCTAGACATTTCAAGTCTTGGAATAAGTCATGGAGAAGAGGCAAATGCTATATAGTACCCCACACAGTTCGCCTGACATAATTTAAGGAAATAAAAAAAAAACAACTGAGATATTTCTGGCTGCTGTGGGGACAAACTACTAGAAAATAAGTGTTAAATCAACATAAATGCTCACTTCAAGTACAATCCAGCATTTCCTAACAGCTAACAACAGTCCACATTGTTCTGATTCAGCACAATCATCCAACAATCAATACCTCCTTTTGTGACAATCCAGCAATTTAAAAGTTGCATTTGAATGCTGCTCACTTCTAGGCATTGCCAAATCTGACTCTGGTTCATAGAAGTCACTGCATTTTAGGCCAGCTGTCCTTTCCTGTGGGCAATGGAGATCAACAAGGGTTATTCACACCTCCCTTTATTTCCTCCACCATCCTAAAAGTTGCAATGCATTTTCATAAGGTTGCACATTATTGTTGCTGCTACTACTTCCTAAATGCAAACTGCTCAGTCTCAATTACCCTCTAAGTCCTGAACTTGCCAACAATGAGGAGCAAGGGCTCCTTCCTCAGAGGAGAAGAGAAAATGTAAATGGACAGGCACAATTTTCAAGGTCACTGGAAGTTCTTTCCACCTTGCTCCAAATTGTGAATCGTACCTAAAACTGCAAAATTCTCTACTGCTGGGGAGAGGGGGTAAAAGACCCCTGAACTGTGGTGTAATTGGGGACAAAAGTCCTCAGAATAAATGCCCTGACAGGCACCAGGGGAACTGTGAGTGTAAAACTCACACTTATTTGGATGCCATCTGCCAAGATATTAAAAATGCAATTCCAGGCACAAAAAGAAGCATAACAAATTCAAGAACCTGCCAAGCATAAGGTTCTGAAATCCTAGCTCTGAGAGGCCAGGGAGGAAAGAATTGACAAGATGAGAAACATGTTTCTTGCCACAGATGGTCACTCCATAAATGCCTACAGTTCAAAGATAAGCCAGCTCAAACAAGAGAGCATATTTGTACTTTTCAGAATCAGCACAATAGCTGGGTTTGAGGTACTTGTTACTCCAAAATTATTTACTGCATACTCTTTTTTCTGTACAGAATGTCATTATATAGAATATATCTGTCATTACACAGTAAATATTTTAGTCCAGAAACACATCCAAGCATTTACTCATGGCTGCTCCTGGCCACTCTCCATGGAGTTGTGTTCCTCAGAGACAACTCCACCCTGCACTTCAGACAAATGGTCAGTGTAAGGCACCTCCAGCATCCCTGATTTCTATTTAAAACTCAGTCCAGGACATCAAGCAGTGAGCTTCAGAATGCAAACACAGCCCTGATACAGCTTTCCCTTCCTATTATTTGGGATTTAGAAATGATTCGGATTAAAATTTTCCTGCGAGTGCTGAAGTCAGAGGATAAAATGCCAACAGGCAGTTTACAGAAGCTGCTGCTGAAGCAATACGTGGAATAAACAGACTCCACAACTAAGTTTAGTTATGCAGTGGGTATGTATTGGAGCTCTGGCACAAGTGAGA
>WBNO01030597.1:0-17722 GCA_013400575.1 Peucedramus taeniatus
AAGATAATATTTTAAGCCATGTAGTTTAGTATGTTTCTTAGACATTTGAAAGCTTAAAATGTAGCTACCTAAAATCTTTATATTATCTTGGTTAAAAATCACCAGCCATGCAATTTTAAGCCTGGTGGGGCCAGGTAATTGAACAACAGCAAAGCAGAAATTATGCAACAAAGAGAATTTTCTGATTCCAACTTCATGAATGTTTTGTTTATCATATTAAAGACCAGGGGAAAAATTATATTTACAAATTAGGAAACATAATTTAAAAATATTCATCTAACATCTGCTCTGCTAATCATCCAAACACCAAGTCCCTAAAGTGTCCTGTCTGAATGCATTATGCCATGTATGGGCCTCTCCTGGTTTCTATAACTTGAGCAATATACCTCCACAATTAGGCACTGGCAGATTGTTTCTGCAAACTGAAATGCATTTTGACTAATTATGTCAGAATAAAACTTTGTATGGAATTACACATTTCAGTGAGAATGAACAGGATATTTCTGGGATATACAATTAGGCAAAAGGAAACAAAAATAGTACATTAATCACTATACCTGGAATGTTTTAAATGCAGCAGTGATTTTCAGTAGTAGGAATAAATACATCAAAAACTCAAATGGGACTCCATCTTTAACTAATAGTAGCAATAAGGTCTGTTACAGGACACTGATTGTACAATTGCTTCTAAGTACTTTACTAGTGCCAGTTAAAATCTGCCCTGGCTATCAAGACTTTTAATTTGATGTAATTAAGAAACGAAAATGACATTTTTGTCTTTCATCTAGATCTTATTTCAGATTGTGAATTATTCCTTCTGCCTTCCTCTTATTCAGTCATCTAACATTTTGGTTTAAGCTAAAGTCTCAGCTTTTACAGACATAAGGAAGAACAAAAGGTTGATTACACCATTGATTTCCATCAATATTCCTGTGCTAGCAGACAGACAAAAGCAGAGACTACACATAAGATTCCACATGAGCAGAAATGAATACTGTACTTAACAAATAGAATAAAATATTGATCCAAAGTAGAGAAATTGTGATGGAGTTATTGTGAAATCATATGGACTGTAGTCAATAGAAATTGAGACAAAATTTCAAGTGTCTAGTCAAATATTAATGAATTGAGATTTTCATATTACATTTAGAAACCAAAAGCATTTTAGCTGTAGATGGCATTTTCATTTTACCAGGGATTAGACACTGTGCTTCGCCCCGCACCATTGCATCATGTATTCTACAATTCAGGTTTACATCTCCAGGAGGTTAATACCTCCTCTATAAGGTTTCTTAGGGTAAAAAGTCCTACTGCTTTGGCATTATTATTGATGCTGACAGGCAGCTAAAGAGATATCACATCAGTATTTGGAAAAATGACTTTTTTATTGTTGGCGTGGATTGCACTAAATCAAGCTGAGTGGTCAATAAACTGGGTAGTGTAACCCTACTCCTCTTAGCAGCTTCAAGAGAAACATATAATCTCTTTTCTCAGCTAAAACACTCTGTGCTGAAAATAAAACGTAGCATCTGATATGGGCAGACAGCTACTGCTCTGAAAAGTTTTGTGTGCCTGTAGGCAGGAGGCAGGATAAAACAGGGTTGCTGATAAAGCATCACCATGTGTAGCTTGGGCAAACACTGCTCAGGAGAAAGCCTGAGCTTTCACCTCTAGAGAGGGTGAATGCAGGTTGAAAAAGTGCACTGGAAAATGTTTTGATTCATCTGACTTTCATATGAATGAGTTTTATATATCTTTGTGCTCATGCTTGGGACTTGAAATGCCTTGATAGAATATTCATCTAGTATCTTCTGCATTCAGAACTCAATGACAGCAACAGATCTTTCTTAAGGAAAATAATCCATCTTCTCCAAACTGCTTCTGATCCTGAGCCTGAAAGCCGTCATGCTAATAAAGAAGAAAGATAAAGCTTTGGAGAAATCAGCAAAAATGCAGAAATGCATTGGTTGACCATTCTCAACTGGCCTGCAGTTCTTTATGAAATGTAACCTTTTTACATAATATGGAGGGAGCTTTGACCTGCACCAGCTAATATTTGATTCTATATTTAGGGCTAGCTATGGTGCATTCATAGCCATCACATTCTGTAAATAGTGGCCAACAGGCACCATTAGGGGCAGCATAAATTGGATTAGCTCTGGTGTACAGGTTATCAAATCTGACCCTCTCTCAGGCCCACAATCCCCAATAAATATGTTGAGAGGATAAATTTGCACAGAAAATTCTTTTGATAATCATATGTAAGAGAACAGAAACATCCTAAGCTTCTCTCAGGATTAATATTTGTCTGTCCCAAGATCAGCCTTCTGATGTTTTAAAATCTCTAGATATAGTTTAACTGAAAAATTATGTCAACAGTATTTTACACCAGCACATCAGCCATGAGAAATTATAATTTACTTAAGGAGTGTTATAAACAATATTAATATCTATGTGTCTGGTATTTCATGTACCTTCTGGACAACTCTAAATATGAAAAAATATGTAATTTTTAAATGGTCTATAAAAATTTTTACTACAGTGATTTTGCTATGTTAATTCTCCTCTCCTCCTTAATGACATAGCTTTAATATTCATGTGGGCTCTTTCTTCATATTTAATGAATATACACAGTGTATTTTGAAAAAAAAAATCCAGCCATAGCAAGTCATAACAGAGCTGAATTAATTTGGTTAGTCTGACTAAGAAGGGTGTTATTTTGGTGTGCTACAATGGTGAGAGTAGTCACCAGATTGCTACTGGGGGATAATCTGGCATCTGTTAGAATCTGACAAAGTGGTGTGGTTGTTCAAAATTCTTACAAAGAACTCCCTTTGCCCTCTTATTTTATCTATCTTTTTTTTTCTTAATGAATATATTAATAGGAAAACCAGCCTAGCCACTGTACTGCAAAATGAAATATTAAACACATGGCTGATGCATAGACAGGAAAGAATCTGCTCTTTTTAGTGGGTTAACCTGGATTGTTTTTAAAAGCTGCAAGAAGGACACTGAGGACCTATGATGACAGCCCATGGGATCTCTGCAGCAGCCAGATGTTAAATCCTGTGCTATGAATGAATTCCCAGGGCAGCAGCTACCTAGCCTGGCCCTCTGGCTTGTGTGTTTTATCTTCTGTTCTAGACTCCAGTACTCTCCTGGGCCTTTTAAGTACTTGCTGCATTTTATCCTTGAGGCTGCTGCTTGCAGGGGGCAACCTGAAGATCTAGATCAGACTTGAAACTCTCTGAGTACTTCCAGGAAACCTGTTATGAAAAGTTCTAAGAAGTTTTTCATTGTTATTCTGTTTTTTGCTACATATTATCTGAGTTTATATGATTAAAACAATCCTCCCAAATACAGAAACTGCATGAAAATGAGTTGATGCGTAAAGTACAATTCTTTAGTAATGTAATATTACCACAAATATCACCATCTTTATCATTTCAAGCTGCATAATTCTGTCCCACCCAGAATACATCTTACTCTAAAGGATGTATTGCCAAGTGATGGCCTAACAGAACCATCATTTGACAGTCTTTGAAAATCTCTTCAGCTGAACTGTGCTTAAATTAGACAGTCTTATTTCAATATTTGATTCCTAATTGTTCCCAGGACAAGCATGAGAAATCCCTCTGTTCATTTTTTAGGCCTCTATTGACTTTTATTTACAGGAACTAAAAGCAAAAGGTAGACTATTACAAAGCTTCTCCTTTTATTTTTAGAAAATAAAAATGGAAATAAAGAAGAGAGAATAAACTAGTAGAAATAAATTTTTATAGTTAAAATCTGATATGCTTTTTCTCAGATGTTACTCACAAGCCCATGCTTAGTTAGAGCCAAGGATACTCTGAGGTATGTAAAAGCAATGACCTCAAATGCCTAAATTTCTTTTTGGTTGTAAGCCATTTTTCATCTTTGGAAATACATTAGTGCCAAATATTTCAGAGAGCAGTTTATAGTCTATACTATAAACACCCTCATATGCTATAAATCTAGGGTGGCCTTTTAGCACAGGAAAATGTTGAATAGCACACAAGAAGCATTGCAGTTTGGTTCTCTAAGCCCAGACTTCCTTTATTTCACCCAGGTGCCTCGCATTTTCCCCTTTCCCCCTTTCTGTTTTCGGCAAAGCACTTCAGCTTACAAGCTTGACATCTCTGGTATTGTGTGTGTGTTAGGTATCTGAGCCTGAAGGTTATGTGGTCACCCATAAACATGGCTGTGCTTTTAGGCCCATACACTTTAGGTAAAAATCTTTGTTGAAATGTAATTATTTGTCATACAGAATTATGCAAGTTTTTTTTCACATTGTCATGTTGGCCCTTTGCGCTGTAAGAAGCCATCATACATTTCTTTGGGAAAGAAGAGCATGATGTTGATCTGGAGATCTCAACCTCTTCAAAAGTGATATGATTGTTTAAAATCTGATGGTTCCTCCTTACTAAAACCAGATCATACTATAGTCACAACAAAAGCCTGTGCAGGTGAGATGAATTTTCAGTTTTCAGGCTTGAATTGTAGATTCATCAGCATCAATGTACTACTCTTCCTTTTAGTACTTCTTCACAATTGGATCTTAATTCCTGATTTCAACCTGCAACCCTAAGCCCCATTTGCAGGACTGTCAAGAGCAAGAAGTGCATTTATTTGTGTCTATGATGATCCAAAGATGAGACAAGCTACCCGCTGCAGATTAAGATTTTTTTGGTACAATATAAAGATATAATTTACTAGGGTTTATTTATTTTCCTTTTTTTTTCCAAATTATGCACCTAACAGAGTATTAGATCAGTACTAAGTCAGAACACACCAGTGTTTAGTACATACCAGGGAAAAGCTGTGTAATGTTAACTGGTGACAATGAGGATCCTCATAGACTTCAGCCATAAGAGATCATGGGAATGCATGTATGAGAAATATATTTGGTTCCTCAAAGAGCAGAGAATCAGATCATATGTGGCCCCCACACCAGTAAAATCCATCTCTTAATATTTGTTTTGTTTTGGTTGTGCAATCTTGCTCTACTGCTGAAGTAACTGAGAATTCAATATCATACCAGGCATCACCTAAAGCTGATGGAATATGGCACAGATGGACTACAGGCTATGGGTAAATTGGACAATCCTTATGAGGACAGCATGACCATCTTATTTACCTTTGAAGACATAGATTAGCATTAAAATGTTCTCTTCTGAATTCCCTTCTTTCCAAGCAAAATACCAAATCAGTCTCATCCAAAACAGAGTTTGGATAGGTTTCTATCACTATAGATAAATCAGGAGAATAATTTTTTTTTCTCTTTGAACTTGAGACTATGGGTCTGAATATAATCTTGTCAAAATCTCTATTGACTTCAGAAGTGAGAGAGAAGTTAGGGTCTTTTTACTAACCTGGTCCCGAGGGAAAATATTTCTGTGTAGAGAATAAATAAAATTTTCCCACTTTTTTAAAAAAGCTTTGTAGGAATATCTCCTAATTCTAGAAATACACACTTTTTTTTCTCTGAGTCTGCTTTGATTTTTGCACCATTTTTAGCTTCCTGTCTATTTTAGCACTTTAGATGTGTTTGATTCAAGTGCCAAAATGACTTATTAATGCCTGACAGGTGGCCCATAACTGACTACCTGCAATTCTGTTACAGTCAATGGAAGTGACAGTAGCTTTTTAGAAAGCACAAGAAGGGAAGCAAGAGCAGTATTTTCCCTCCAACATCTAAGTGGGTATTACAAGTTATGGAAAAATCTATTTTATTATATGTATAGCATTTTATATACAAGGATTCACTTGTAAATTAAGTTGAAGCCATGTTCAATGTCAAAATGATAACACAAACAGCTCTAATCTCCTTGCAGGTTTTCAATTCTTTTTGCTTGCTTGTTTGTTCTTGTTCATTTGTTTTTCTGCCTGGACAAGAGATTATTGAAAAGCAAGGAATGCTATTAATCCCTTCCAGTGACAGAAAATTAGAGCACAGAGGAGCTGAATAACTTATGCCATGACTATGGATTTCACACCTCCAACAGTAATCACCTGAATGTCCTCTATAGTTAATAGTTATCTTCAGAGGGCAGTTCATTCTATTTTAGGAAGGGATGAATCAGCTGCTACGAGTTCCTTCTTTGTTTTGAGTTCTGGGAGGTTTGGCAGATAGCTCAGAGGAGCCGTGTGCTTTTGGGTAGGGACAGTGAGGTGACCTAGGATACATTTTAGTCTTCAACAAGGTTGTGAGTAGACTCTAGAAATATTGGCAGTACAGTGCCTGTATGAGCCACTAAAATATTTTTCCATCTAAAACATAATATCTGATTTTTTTTTCATGACCTTCATATATTTTTTGATTAATTTAAATTAATTTTTCATCTCTATTCTGGGTATTTCAGAAGGCTAGTTTTTGTTGTAGCTGTAGAATTTATCTAGTTTTAGTAGCTATAAAATTGAATTAAGCAAACAAAAATAAAGGAAGAAGGAAGCCTTAAGAATTTATGAATCAGTGCTATTCAAAATGTCCAGATGCCCTTCTAAAAACCAAAATGTTTGTTTCCTTTCTTATTAAAGCAACTTTGTGACTGACTGAGGAAAAATGATGATGTAAATAAAACTTTTTTTTTTTCATTTCTGCAGAACGAATTAATAGCAAAGAATGTGCATGTTATATCAGTAATAATATGAACTCATCTATCCTTTACATGACCTAACTGTATCTAAATAATGCTCTTAAAAGCAAGGTAAAATTGTCTTATTTTTTAAAGTTTTGTGTTCACGCTTCTGAGTATAACACTGGTGTGTCCTACTTCATTGATCATTTATTTAGTTCAGTTTCGGTCTATATACAGCTTATGTTTCAGTTTTGGTTTTGATACAGTATTCTATACAATTGTGATACTTTTGATTTTTCAGTTTGAGAATTTTTATGGTTTGTTGGACAGACCACCTTTCAAAGGCAATTAATTGAATATACATAGACATTTATTTTGACATTCTAAATTGTTCATTATTTTGACTTTTCTGCTCATAGAAAAATCCTACTGTACAATTTCTCTCCTATGGCACTTGATCTTTTTTTTTTGTTTGTTTGTTTTTTTTGCATTAATGTAGTAAGTTTTGCTGGCTTCTTTTACCTTCAGTTTTCACAATCAATTCTTTCTAAAAGTACTAGCAAGACCTGCCTAGAATGGTCATGATAGCAGTGTGATATTCATAAAGTTTAACAGAGGAAAATAGTTTAAAGATTATTTCTTAACATTTCCCAGAAGCATATTTGTATATTGTGTAATTCAATTCTTCAATTCTTCTTCAATTTTTTGTAAGTAGATATTGTTACTACAAACAGTATGTCCCTCATGTCATCCTTCCAGGTCTTTTAACAATATATGTGTGAAAATATATTATTACATGAGTTTTCCCAGCACACTATAGTCCCCATGTATACAATCCATTTCTCTATGTCTTCTTTTTATCCATTTTTTCAGACAGGCAAATAAACAAGCCTTTTAAAATGCAAATATTGGTATTTAAAATAATAGTCTTCTGCGTAAAAGAAATGTGAAGCTTGAAAGAAAACTGCAGTTCACAACTTTGGAATATCTAGGAAACTGTTGTTAATATAAGCCAGAGTTACATGGAGAAATAGTAATGGGAGCAGGAAAACAGCAAAGATGTTCCATTTATTTCCAGCTGTTGCATTCTGGACTGATGGAGATAAGTATTACCTAGGTTCAGCTGACTGTTTCTGTATTCAATGCTATTCAGCTCTGTGTTCATTCTCTATGCATCATGCACCTGGCTTTTTAATTTAGTGGGTGAAGTGACTATCACAGATAAAATTTGAAAGTCTTTTGAGATCTTTTTAGAGCCAGAACACCTTAGACATGTAAACCAGTTTATTTTTGGTGTCTGCACACTGATCAGTGCTTTAATGAGGTCACCTCTTTGAAAATTTTATTTCATTTTGTCCAGCCTCCTTATGAAAATAAATTTTGAGTTGTGTGACAGGACCTGCAGTCAGTAAGAGCTTTGAAGTGAATGCTTTCCTTAACATGGGAACAACAGAAAAAAAAAAAAAATCAGAGTTTCAGTCTCTAAACCTACATTTTGATAGAACAAAAAGCAACGAACTAGAACACAGAGATTCTTGGAAGAATCAGAAAAAAAATCTCAGGAACTGAGACAGACTTAAACTAAGGATCTGAGGGTCAGTCTTTCCCCTCCTGTCTGTGTCACTGCCATTTGGACCCTTTCGTTTTTGGTCTTGATGTGCTTCCCATATTTTCAGTAGCTTCCTAGTCGTGATAAATCCTGAGTTGTGAGAGAGTTCTCTTTTCCCAGTTGCTTAACCTGCCTCCAGGTCTTAGGAGGCTGCTAGTCCCACTGGGCCTACAAAATACCCTTTTTGCACTCCGTCACCCCCACCTGGTCACTTGGCCCCAGGGGACATCTTATGCAATGTACAGCACTCCAAGACAAGAGAAACTCTTACCTGTACCTTCACAAAAAAACCCTGGTTGCAAATCCACAGTAGGCTGGGAACAAAAGACCAAGACACAAAATACCCTTCAATTTCTAGTACCACAGTCTCAGGCCAAGTTCCAAAAATCCGTCTCTTTGGCAAACAAACAGGTATGCTAAATAATAATTTTTTGGTCAGGCAAAATTATTTTCTTTATATGATATTTAATATTAATCTTTTCATGATGTTGATGCTAGAATGGCATAAAGACTGTACATTTTATTTGACTTTATTATGATGGAAGTGTTATTAAGCCTTTGTAAATGGCATAAACTTCCCAGCCACATAAAGAAGCAGAGCTTAGAAGGTTTATTGCCAAAGACTCATATTGTGTCTAGACCCAAGAAAAACCACAGTGAACAAAAATTAACCTGAGTGGAGTCCAATTTGCACTAAACACAAATTAAATTGGGACAAATCACCATAGTTAAAACTATTGAAGGAAGGAACATAAGATGCAGTCTTCAATTACTTTTTCTGCAGTCTACAGTTGGAGTTATTACAGCTGAAGTCCACTTTACAGTAGGAAAATGAAGCACAGCTGATGGCGGCTTTGGTGTGGATAAATAAGGAATGCAAAAAGACTAAAATGGTAATGTGGGCTTTTCTTGCCTGTAAGAGGCAAGGAAGGAACTCCTTTGCTTCCCAGGATATTTAATTAAGCTCTAGATTTGTTTTAAGGCACTAGACATTGGACGCATTTAGCAATAATCTAAAATGAGAGACTCTGATAATCTCTTCATCATAATTACCTGCTGACTGGCTGATAAATTTATTTGTATATGCAGGGTTAACATACCAGTGAGGACTGCTTTCATACAGGCAATATTTGTATTTGCTCCTCATGGCGTGGTTGTATCTTTGAACTTTTGCTATAGTCTTATATTTTGTTGCAGGAAGAATGGAAGCATGTTCTGGGATTATGGACAGCAGACACTTGTGAACCCTTCAAGACTGCTGTCCTTTTAAGTTGGGGCTTGCTTCAGTAGTTTCATCCTACCTGGCACACTTACATGCTTTTTGTTCACCATACTTTCTAGTGATTAATAATTCTCTAAATGAAGAACTCAAATGAAGAACTCTCTGGCAGCCAGCAAACTTTGTGAGGGTTTAATTTTAAAGATTTTCTGAATTTCAGCTGGCCACTGTGCCCGGACATATCTGTTATGTGGGTGAATTCAACAGCAAATTATATAGGATTTGTTCATATAACATAAATACTCAATTTCTCCATTTTAAACTCTAAGACTTGTAAGCAATTTCCTAAAAACTTGATAAATGTAATTCTCTGTCCTTTTCTGAGTCTGTTTCTTATTTAGAAGGCTCTCTTAGACTGCACTATCACAATATTTGAAATATTATTCATTGAAATAGGATTTTTCAAAAGTGGAAAAGTCATAGATATTTAAAAATATTTAAAACCTAACTTACATTCATTTCAGTTGGAATTACACACCTCAGGGCACAAAAAATGTGACTCTAACCTTAACTGAATACAGATGTGAATCTCTGAGTAAATCTGTATGGACAAACATTTTTCCCTGTCTGCAGTACCCAAGCCAGGTCTGAGTGAGCTGCCACACTTGCATGTTTGCAGGGAGAGACTGAGTCCTCTCAACAGAAGTGTTGCTTTGCTTGCCAGAGTTAGCTGACACCACTACCTCTGTGTTCTCCTGAGTTCTGGAGCCAGGCTGTTGACCACGTAGGACCCAGCCTGTAGCATGTACATGCTTTCATTTTTCAGTGGACAGTGAATTTCTCCAGGAAACTTTTTAAGTGAAACCAACAATTGTTTCCAACCCTCAAACTCCTTTTCAGACATAATTTTTGTTCTCATTTATTAACTGTTTATTGAAGGTTTATTAGCTGTTCTTAAAGGAGTTTGTAGATAAACAAAACTCCCTCATTTGATGATTTTGGTTATCCATTAATAAAGTCTTTGTGCCCCAGATTGGTCTGATCACTGAATTATGTAACCAATTGATACAAAGATTGTCCTTGTAACAGCACTTGCATTTAATGGAACAGAGTCAAGATACTAAAAACTAATGTGCATAAGAAGATTATGTGCTTGAGCATTATGCACTTGGAAACGGTAGAGTTCCTGCTGTATTCATCATGGGTAGAAATGTGCTTCCTCACTTAGAAAAAAGCAAACCCAAGTCCTTCAAGCATAGAGAAAAGCAAAGGGGTCTTTTGCAATTGGCTTTCTTGACTGCCTCCCTACAGCTAATTTGCTGCAAAGAACAGAGGAAACAACCTTTCTTCTCCCCACTAAATAACAGTATGAGAAATTTGTACTTACAAAGAGCATCTTTAAGTATCTGCTAAGAATAATTCCCTTTGGGGCTCAATGATGGCTTTCAAAGAGCATGGGGATGCAAAGAAAAGAAGTCTGAGTGGTATTTAGACATATACCCCTGCAAGCAGTTGGATGTAAGTCAGCATGATCATTTGAGTATTTAAGCAAAAACTGCCTTTGCCCACCAAATAATTTGGATATGTGTCACTTAGAGTGAAGCCGAAGTCATCCATCAAAGCTGTACAGCCTGCAGCCCTCACTGTGCCAGCTTGAACCTGCCAGTCATGGTTTCTCAGCTCCTTTAGGAAAGTGCTGAGGCTTTCACCGACTTTGATTTTTTGGAGCCAAATTGTCATCTGGTAGATATCAGGATAGCTTCATTACAGTCATTGGCACACTACCAAGTTACTTCAGCTGAAAATCTTCCCAGAGCCCAGAGTGTTTAAAGGCTGCTACTGTAGCTGTCCTTCACACACAGTGGTGAGAAGAACTGAAGCAAAATTCTGCTTAATGCTTTCTCCGTTTGAACTGCAACTAGAACCAGCCACTAGCTAGTCGTTGTATACAAAGGCTAGAAATTGAGAAATAAAAAATCCATTTAAATGAATTAAGTGATTTCAAGCTCAGACTGCATTTAGTTATCTTTTGGTGGCACTGAAGTTATTTGAGATGCTTCTGCTTTGCAGTTATTCTAATGATCTCAGAGTTCTGTAATATACAAACATTCTCTTACTGCTCATAGTACCTTCTCTTCTTTTTAACCCTGATTTCCCCATCTTTCTTACCTCTTTAGCAGCTATCTATTATAAGATGAAGAAAGACTCTCTGCTTTTCACAGAAACTTGTACACATCAATTATATATTTGATACATCTGTATTTATTAACATGTTTGATGATATATTTGACAGGCATATACTAATTTTTCAGTAACTGACAGTGTGCAAACAGCATGAATTAATATCTTCTCACTATGATTACAAAGATGGCCCTTGCTGATATCACAAGATCCTCTGGAAATTGGCTCCAGAAGACAGAGATAGTTATTTTTACATTATATTTCCCCACATGAGACTGTTTTAATCTCTACATCTGTAACATCCAAATGATCCTGGACTATTCATGTTTGATTAAAATGGTAATGACCCCTTTTCCATGCAGCAACAAAATTTCATCCTTCATCACAGTGTGCACCACAGCCATAAAGGGGGAATAATAAGTAGTTAAAGAAATTTGTAAAAAGAAACTGTCATTACAAAATAAACACATTTAGTGAAGTGAGATTAGTGTTGACATGAAACCTCTCATCAGTTGAAAGACTAGGTATAGGGAACCAGATTTCGTCTGTGGTGTCACCTGCCAACGACCCTTGATTCCAGCTGGAGACATGGTGTGCAGAATTCAGCATGTGTTCAGTAGTCAAACTGCTGGCACCACATTGTCAAAAATGCCATCTGAAACCTGACAAGTGAGAACATAAAAAGATGTATTCCGGTGTGAAATACTCTGAAGCTCCTTGAGCTACCACCTGAAGGGTGAGGAAGCAGCATTACTCAAATGTAGGCTGAGACAGTTTCCCTGCTGTGCCCTGGAGCCAAGTTGATCTGGACACTGAGGACTGTGGTATTGCTGCAGCTGATGGCCAGTCTCAAAGGGACCTTCCCTCCTCCGTGCTTGTCAGCCCACCTGACGTCCAAATACATGTCTGTCTGGGAACATGTTGGGACATACTAAAACTTTAGCCCTGGCTGGGCTTGGAGTAGGAGCCAAACAAATTATTTTGATATAATGAGCACAACCTGAGATCAGCTCACTTGGTTAGAGAATGGTGCTAATAACAGCAAGCTTGTGGGTTTGATCCATGCATGGGCCATCCACTTAAGAACTGAATTTGATGATCCTTGTGGGTCTCGTCCTCAGAATAGTCTGTGATCCTTTATAACTTAATTAATAAGATATTGTCATTTTTTCAATAAAGAATAAAAACCCAGGGGTTTTGGGGAGTTTCCAATAAATGATTTCTCCTTCTTGGAGAGCAAAAATGAAATAAATTAAATAAAAAGAATAAAAACCACGACCATGAGTATATTAGCAGAGTTAACCCTCTGGTGAACCACTGTCAACTGTGTATCTGATGCTAATACCAATTATCCCCCTGCCTATTTTTTGGCACAAGTGGAAAGCAGGCATGTTCTTTTGAGAGAGTAA
This sequence comes from Peucedramus taeniatus, assembly GCA_013400575.1. Lineage (NCBI taxonomy): Eukaryota > Metazoa > Chordata > Aves > Passeriformes > Fringillidae > Peucedramus > Peucedramus taeniatus. The sequence continues at coordinate 13,018 of WBNO01030597.1, forward strand.
AGGCAGAGACTGAAATGCAGCAAAATGCAAACACGGAACTTAGCTGATATTCACATGCATGAAATGTATCTTGTTAGGTTAATTATTCACCATGGTGTTTAAATAATTAACAAATTTACACAATGAAAAATAATCTGTATTCAACAAATTAATTATTTAATGTGTTCTTGTATCACTAGTTCTCTATTGCCTCACTTTTCACTTGTGCTGTGGATCTTTTAGAAACCCTTTTGGGATGTGCCATAGAAAGTATGAGACTCAACTGGTATGAGTCCAAAGGCTTCCCCTGAGGTTAAGCTGTCTGGGATTCACTGTCTGCTGATATAACAACCTGTCTAAGGTTGTAGACAAAGTGATATGATGGCTAAAATTAATTTAGCAGCTATTATCTTCAACTTTAGGATTCCCTCTCTGAATGATTATGTTTTCTCTAGGTAGCTATGTCTGCTATAAATGAACAAACCTTCATCTTCTGTTATTCTTTACATGACAGAGTTCATTATTAGCTGAACGACACCAAATTTTCCATCATCTAAACCAGTAATTTTCCTTTCCTTCCTAATCCTTAACAATGTTAAAATTTCAAGTTCTCACACAGGAGTAAACAACTTGAAATCATCTCAGAATTACTGTGGGGCAGAAGCATATTGTCATTAGCTGGGGATAAGCCTTTCTCCAAGGGACAAGGCTTCATAATCACTTTGCATTATAGCACTTCAACAGTAAGAACAACAAGCTCCTGTGTATGGTAACTGCAAGGTGATTTAAGCCAGTTTTCCTTGTACACCTTGTGCTGTAGTTCTGTAACATGGAATGAATCATCAGCTGAAAAAAATCCCATCTTTCAAATCTCTTTAATCTAATGTTTAGTAATCCTGATTCTTGATCCAAATTGGTATTTTTGCATGTTTCACTAGGAAATAATACAACTTACCTTCATTATGATCTGAGATGGGGGTCTGTAATGCTTATTCCAGGTGTGTGCCTAGGACACTGTAGCTAGTTTTGGTGGAATGCTGTAGCCCAGCTGTACTGAAAGCATGTGTGCATTCTGGGGACAGCTCTATGAAATTTGCGTGCTTATTCTGCTTTACTGAAACTTAGCTACCTCTACAGCAATTTATAACAACACAAATGTGTGTAACAGTTTATGACAGAATGAAAAATAGCAGTTTGAACTGTATGAGCAATTTGGGACAACAGGACATTATAGTACTCTAGGTGGGCATTAATTGAATAGCTGAATTATTATCCTTGTTCTTCTCAAAAGTACTATTGACATTTAGGTGAGCTAAAGTTATTTAGGCCACTAAGACTCATCTGAATAGTAATTTCCAGGACCACGGTATATGGAGATGCTTGTATACTGGAGGGAATAATACTCCTTTCAAATAGTCAACATCACTACATCACTATATTTTCTGTGAATTTATGAGATTTCAGATTCAGGAAGCTGGGTGAATGTAAGTCCCACAGGCTTTGTAGTGGGACAGCTGACAGTTGCTCTGCTACAAACACTTTATTGACTTCTGTGGATCAATTCATTGCCAGGTGTTTGTCACACTGGAACTAGGTGCTTAATATTCATGAGGAAAATTTTCCAGTGCTGGTTGAGGTAATGAGCATCATTAGTAAATTCTGGATACTATTTCTTGCCTTCTGTACACAGTGTCCTGCTCTACCTGGCTCCTTATTTTGTATCCCTTGTCTTGTGACTGTTCACTGCCTTGTCTTTCTCATTACTGCCAGTCCCCAAGTCTTCGTGATGTTTTTTTGTTTTGTTTATTTGCTTTGTTTTGATTTGGCTTGGGTAGAAAGGCTTGGGGTTTCTTTCCCCTGATCTTGGTGCCTTTGTCTTTCACATAACCTTTCCTTTTATCATGTTGTGAACTGGGAATGACAGGTTTCTTGCACATTACGTGTGGGTGCAGGATGCAGGAGGGGAAATAACTTTATGCCTGGTCTGCACAGTAGCTCCAAATGCAGTCAACTTCTCCCAAGGTATACATTTTCAGTGTAATGATGGAGAACTGTCTATTTACAGAAGAGATTATGTATAAATTGTTCTTTGCACACATGCCTCTGCTCTGCCCACCTGTCCCTCAGTGCCTTTCCTCAGCATACTGAAAATATTTTAGCAACCAACAAGAACTTCAGGCATGTTTGTGAGACTGTGGTCCAGACACAGTATTAATGGAGCTGTGAAATAAAGGGTATTAAAGGCTAACCATATGATTCCTACTGCAGGATCTTGTAAATCTGATCTTTTCTTGTATCTAGAGGAAAAGCAAAATGTTGAAGGTTGTAATTCCTGCTGTTCCGTGGTAAAATAACCCCCCACCACCATATAAAAAACCAAAATCCTATAAGCCAACTGTTCAAAAATATCAAACATAGACGTTGTTTCATTTCAGGGTTCCAGACTTTAAAAAGCAGCTTTTTAAACAAGCTTTTGCTTATTTAAAATTTACTTTTTCATAAGAAGCGATGTATTTTTGTATAGATTTTTCTCTCCCATCTGCAGTAAGTTTACTGAATCTTTTGTTTTATGGAGAAGGAGAATAAGTTTCACAGTACAAGAGATCTGACCACAAGGAAGCTCCAACCCAATGGGTTATTTGATTATAATAAGCTCCCTTAAGAACACAAGTTTATGTTTACATCAGAGTGGAGACAGATATTTTTCAGTCCCGTAATTCAAGTAATTCAGGTAAAGATAATTATGTACCATGGTATTGGTTGCTCACACAAGCAAATAGGCAAGCCCAGTAAGCTTTGCACTTTTCCACATTTTTCCTTCTATGGCCTTGGGAGAAGCTTTGTTGAGCATATGATTTTAAAAAGAATTTCTCCTGAAGAGCTCCTCTCTTTTAGAAAAAAACATATTTTAAAGCTACTTTAAAGAATGATTATTGATTTGCTACTGCCCTGCAGTGAAATACTAAAGAGACCTAGAGGCGCACCTGTGTTCGCCTCAAGGCTCTAGTTTGATGTGATTTCTCTGTTATTTTCATTCTCTTGGGAATTAATTATTACCTGTTGATCCCACACTCTGCAAGCTGCCACAGACAGCTTCTTATTCCTCCTCTGACAACCAGTTCTTTTCAATATAGATACATCTTTTGGCCCCTTAGATTTGGCACCAGGATAGAAAAGGCAGATCCAACATTTCACATGGCTACCTTTAATTCTGACCTGGTTCTTCTTCCTTGCTATGAAAATATTTTAAAGATCCTAATCTTGTTCTAAAACAGGAGTGAAAGAAATACAATTATTCTTTCATTTTGTTGTATTTTACTGCATTTTTTATTATTTGTTAGATAAAAGCATTTATTTACAGAAGGCTACAAGCACCTCTAGATGACTTAATAGTGATTATTTTTCAGTGGTGTTGAGTATAGGATTTGATGTAAACTACTACTTCTTTATAATTGTGTGAGGCCTGAGAACACTGTGGATCAACTCCTCACATACTAAGCACAGTCCAAGCGTGAACTACAGAGTTCATTGATACTGGTTTTGCACAAATATATTATATGGTCTATTTAAATAAATGGTAACAGTTTAATATAAGGCCCATAGTTAATGAAAATCTTTAACATATGAGAGCATGGATAGAGTCACAAATTCTAAATGTTATCAAATTTTCTTGTTTATTTGAACTTGCAGTAAATCACTAGAATACTATGGCTTGTTTCTTTTATCAAACTACTGAAATTTCTGTTAAAATAAGAATGTATGTGAAATGCACAGCCGAAATTTTAATTGTAAGCCTTCATCAACATATGGTGCACTAACTTACTTCCAAGTTTATGTATATATTCCTGCAAATGATACTGCTAGGCAAAAAGCTTCCATTGCTGTTTTAAAAGCCTTGGCTTGGATTCTTTAAATTATTCTTCTAAGTATATTAGAAAAAACACAATAACCTTCATTGGCTTCATGGTGTAAAGTTACTACATTTATATTACATGATGCCCTGTTATGCTTTGGTAGTAGCTTCAGTGAGTTCTGGAAAAATATTATTGTGTTTTACTTGAATTGAAATATTTCTGGATGCAGAACACAAAAACCGAGATATTCTCCACTTATGCTTAAAAGGGGAAAAGGGACTTTTAGTAAAAGGAAGCCAAGTAGTAAGGCTGCTTTGCTCTCCTTAGGCACACACATTCACAGGCTGAATGAAGCACATTAAAAAATACAAGAGTGAGATAAACACAAGAAATCTCTGATAGTTCTGATAGTGAGCTATAATGCTATCTATTTTTAGGGCCAAATTGAAAAAGACAGAAATGTTTGTACTATATTACTAGGTGACTGCCATTGCAGCTATGTAAAGGGACTTTTAAAATTAAAGTAAGAATTCTGAAATCTAAAATCCATAGAAAGAAATGCTTGAAAATTTTCTAAGGAGTCACATGTTTTATCCCTATATACCTGTGAGGGTCAAATTGTACCTTGGCAGCCTAACTGAAACAGATGGTCAGGCTGGATTTTACCTTTTGGACAGCACTTTCCTAAAGGAGAAACAAAGAAGCTTGCCTGAGAATGCTAAAGTACAGATTTCCACATTTCAGATAAACTTTGGGACATATGTACAGAGAAATCCTTGTTTAAACATATTTCCCTTTCCATGCCTTGCCCTGTTGTTTCCCTTCCCTTCCCTTCCCTTCCCTTCCCTTCCCTTCCCTTCCCTTCCCTTCCC
>WBNO01030597.1:17788-32876 GCA_013400575.1 Peucedramus taeniatus
GAGCTGAGACTAATATTTTTTCTTTCTACATATTATGTTTTCCAGTGGATTCTAGTGAGTTGTTGCTAAAAAAGGGTGACTTTTGATTTTTGATACTTTTGAAACTTCTTCATGAGTTTCTTAATTAATCTTAGCAATAGATTCACTCATCTCATTAACCTGCTGAGAAAAGATAATGAAGTGTATTTTGCTTTAGCAAGGCAATACAAAATTGGAAAGAAAATGGAAGATGTTTCTGCTGCAGAAATTCTTTCAGTGTGAGGGACAGGCTCTGAGGTCTCTGTGATTAATAGACATAATTAGTTTACAAAGGCTAGAAAACAAGGTTATCTGATTTTGTGATTTACTCTACACCATTGCTGGCCAGAATCAATAGGATAATGATCAGCTTTTGCTCAGCATGGGGCTGGAGAAGAGGGGCAGAGAAGAAATTTATAGCTTTTTGTTTTGGTCACCATCCATGTGATAACTGAGAATTGTTAATACTAGCTTTAGATGCTGTGGAGTGTCTTACTCACTGTACCTATGACTCATTGATTTTTGAAAAGTAGCTGAAAGTCCATCTTCCAAGGCAAACTTTATCACCTGCAGTAAGGTGATGTATCACTATCAGCCTTCAGGGTCACTTTTGTGATATGTACAGTAGATATTCAAGCACAAGCAAAGACTGTGTGGCTCTGTTTCTTCAGGAGTCTTTGCAGTTTTAAAATAACCATTGAAACAGGAGTCTACACTGCCCATGTAAAATAACTGTTGAAATAGGAGTTTACAGCGTCCATGACAGCATAGTCCTCCTAGAATATCTACTCTGAGATTCTGAGCAGGTATTACTGAAGGAAGTCAGAGTCAAACATAAAGACCAGGTTTATCATGTGAAGCACTGGATGTAAATCTTAATGCAAAAAATCTTAATGTATGTCGAGTTCAAGCCAACGCCTGAAACATGAATGTCTCAGGAAATAAAGATTAGAATCATGTTTAATTGTTGATAGAGCTTACCTGAGTGGAGTTTTATTTGTTTTTACTAAGTTTTTATTAAGCTTCCTATTTCATTTGAGGGAAATAGCAGTAGTAGTTACAGATCCTGACTGTTGGCCTATTTGATACAGAAGTAGTATCTGACAAGGCTAGACAGAAGACAAATTTTCTTTATTTTTCTGTTAGAAAGGAGGCCCCTAAGTTTTAAGAGACAATTCTTAAATAAAACAAAAGCCTCTGCAACTAGGTGAGTGCAAAGATCTGACAATTTTGTTTGGGTCAGTTGGCAAAAAGAAAGAGAAAACTTGTCACATTTACCTCTGTAACCTAATTCTGGGCCTTCAAAAACTGTGCATGCTACATGGTATCTGTTACGTGTCCCCATTTACACAGAAAACACTATGCTTCTATATCAGGAGAACTTGAGTGCCTTGGGTTTGAATATCTCTGAGATATTTCAGTTGTTGAAGTTATTTCTAAACCATATGATGTGTATGGGAGATGGATCATCCAGGTCTACTGCACACAATACTGCTGCAGAACTGAAGCTCTAAATAAGTTCAAAGGGTACTGGAAACCTTTTAGCTACTGAACAGCTGATTCCCTGTGATTAGACAGCCATGGTCAGCTGTAATACCTTATCTAGAGAACTCTCTTTAATTACATTAATTTACCTTGCTTCATGGTATGTTGTGCTGGATGGTATGTTTTGAAAATCTCGTTGAGAGTCAAAAAAGTGTCAAAGATCCTTTGGAAGGGCTTTGAAAACCTAAGTCCTCAAGGGCAGGATCTTTGTCAGCAGTGGTAAGTATATCTGCAATAAATTGCTTGCTCAAAGTAAAGCAAAGGTTAAGCACACATTGCAAAGAGCTGTATTGTCCACTAATAAAGCACTCTGTGCATGCAGCTGTCATGTGAAGCTTTTTCTGACAAACTTGACTGTTGAAAGTATTTTGTGGAACAAAATCCTTGAAATGGTGAGAAATTTCCCCTGAATTATTCACTTGACAGCTGGAGATGCAGCTGTTAAAAACAGCTCTTTAGGAAGAAAAGAAATTAAAATGGGTAGGGAGAAAAATAATAATAAACCAAGGAAACAGGCAAAATGAGAAGAGTTTGTTTGAGTGAAAGAAGTGCGTACAGCGGAAATGTGCTAAGGAATGTGCCCAGGAAAAGCAACATTTTTCAGCATTTTCTCTTCAATTTTTTTTCCTTCTGTAAATTGTACACATTTAGGGGAGGGGACGCAAAAAGCAATTTATGCAGCTCGATATCACATTGCACTTTCCTGACGAGGTCCATCACCCTCAGAATCTGTGAGTGTTTGGGAAGGTGGTGATGCTTGCAAATCAGCCTGCAACAGAAAGAGCACTAAGCAATCTGACTTCTTTTTTATCAGAAAGGAAACAAAATATCAGACTCCATTTAGAATGTTTTCATATTGTGTTTTTTAAAGTACTGGATTACATTAAAAAAAATCTACCGGGTTATTATTTATATTTCAGATTATGCCATTCATTTATAGGCTGTATTATTAGCATGGTAATACTTCAGAAATCAGTCAAGCACTGGCACCCTGTTATGTCAGGAATTTTACCGCTAGGTAACAAATCCTCTATTCCAGAAAACTGGCTATGAGGCAGAATGTCGTATGTGTATCAAATGGGCCAATGGACCAAAAAGAGGATTGGGGGAGAAAAAAGACCCATAATTTATTAGGACAGCACAGCACCAGCTTGATAGCCCAACAAACCTCATACCATGTATCATATTCATAACAAGCTGCAGCAAGGTAGTGAAGGGCATTACTTGGAACATGTCTTTCATATCAAAATATAGAGCTTGGATCTCAGTTAAAAAATGAGAAGCCATACATTGCTTAATTTTTAAGTAAAAACACCACATATAGGTGTTTATAAAGAATTGTGGTGAAAACATATTGCTGCTGGGACAGATATGGAAGGGTGAGAAGGTTTTAGATCAGAGATCTGCAGCTGTCTTCTGATTCTGCTGAGTTCAGACACTTTAAAATGATTCCTAAGCTTTTAGCAAAGTTTGGAGAGAGGGACATGGTTACATCCTAGTAATTTAAAATATTCTTAAGGCATTTGAGTTGTTTGGCTTCAGCTTTTCACTTAATTGCAAAAATGACTTAATTACAAAAATGACTTAATTGCAAAAAGGACAGAACTTGACAGTATGCAGCTATGAAGCTTGTATGCACTCTGGCTTTTTTATGGGATGTTTGTATGACACTGGTGAAGAGGTTTCTTTTCTCAGCATGTTTTCTTTTCTGTAAAACAATACTTATTTGAAAACGGAGCAATTCCCACAAACCCTTAATTACCCATCCTGGATCTGTTGGCAGCCTCACCACGTTTGTAGGGAAGAGCAGTGACATGTGCATGCAGCAGCAGCAAGGCAGTGAGCCTATGATTTAGAGAAGCCTTGCACTAATCACTGGGTGGAATTGGGGCTGGCTTAAAAGAGGAAATGAGGAGACAGCCAAACGCCTGGCTGCTGATCCAGGGAAACCAAGTAAGATCACTGCATATCAGGAAAATGCCCTGGATAATTTCACTGAACATCAGTATATTTCTCAGTGAAAAGTTGCCCATTGGCACCTACCAACCTTTCACAGCAGACAAAAGAGCTTCCTCTCACTGCAGGCTCACAATGATATTACTATCTGCCATCTGTCTATCAGCCTTTGTGAAAAGCCCGAAGAACAGAGAGAGGACACAATTTCTTCAGCCAAGGGATTGTTTGTAGTAGATAGACTTAGGGGGAAAAATTGGATACCCAGGCTCCACTGGTGAAACCTAGTCCTTTGATCCTATAATTTTCATTGATTCCAAAGTTTCTATTGCTAGAGACAAGAAATCACACTGTTCAGGAGACTGAGTCAGAAAGAGCTGGATGTGAGACTTCTAACTTTCGTAATAAGACGTAAAAACAAGGACCTGCTTAATGAGAGGTTTCTCTTGCAGTGAAGGTCCCAAAGGAGATCTTCAGTGAAGGACTGTGCAATCCATTCACTGAGGCTTTGGGTAGGGTCCAGCTTTGCCTCTTCTAGACTGTCTGTGTCTGTGAGTTTTGATTGCCTTTTCCTATTAAAGTGCAATGTCTAATTGTTACTTGGAGGAATATTGAGTCATTATTTTATGGTTCATTTAGTCAATATGTCTGCAGTCGTAAATCCTGCTGTCTCTGCTTTTACTTCTTTAATCCTTACTTGTTGCTGCATTTCAGTATTATCTTCCCTTAAAACAGACTGTTTGTTCCTTAAAAGAGTTGATCTCATGACCTCACTCCTGGTGTTGTCACGACCACAGGGATCATATGGCATTTATATATCCAGCTTTAGATGGAAGAACCCATGATGCTCCTTTAACACATGGTTATGTTCCACTGAAGACATCCACCAAGTTCTCATTGTCTTTAGTGATTGAGCATGGTATGCCAAAATCATCGCTAAAATTTTCAGGCCAACAGAGAATGGTCATGAGCCCAAACAATCTAGATCTGATCAATCTCAAAATGTGGCATAGAACTACTTTGGAAAGAGAAGAAAATTAAACAACTGTGCTTCAGGACTAAGGCTTCTCCAAATGTATTACATAGATTTTTAAAACTGAACATAGGTACTAGTCTTCTGGAAAGGCAGCCTGGAATTCAGTATAGAACTTCCCTAAAGAGAAATTAAAGCACTTCTGTTTAAGAGAATTTTTTTCTCTCTTTCTTTTTAAATCCTTTTCCTCTGAGTTAAATTATTCTCTTTTGAAGTTTCAGCATGGGCTTTGAGAGAATAAAATATCTCTTCTTGAACTTCAGATATCTTTGAAATACAATCACAGTTTAATTCTAAAGGTGAATAAATAGAAGGGAATTTGTAAAACACCCAGCTGGCTAGGAGTAATAGCTTCTACTTTTGACAAATATTTACTTGAGAGACTCATATTGTGACCTATGAAACTGGAGGATACCTTGTAGTTTCCTAAGTTTTCATTTCATTACAAAGCTTTTTACAAGAAATAGAGACAAATAGAAGCAGTGCCTTGGGAAATACATGGAGACTACAGTTTGCAATCCAGTGATGTCAGTGACAGTCAAAGCAATGCTTCAGTCAAATTGGGGCCAAAAGCTCAGACGAGGAGCAGATGGGGGCCATTCTGGAAAACCAGAACAGAGGGGGCTGTGAAACAAAGCAGTGGAAGTCCCTATCATCTCACACTCTGCCCTTCTTCAAAGGAGGTGTAAGGTGAATCTATCCCAGATGTATAGAGCAGACTAAGTAGTCTACCAGAATGCTGAAGCAGGGTGTCTATCAGACAAAGGAACAAACAGTTCCCACATGTTTCTCACCCCCTCTGTCAGCTTATCCCAGACCAGCTCCTCATTCTGAACAGATTAGCACCCAAGCCTCTTCTTCCTGTCTGGCAATTTGATGCTTGTTAAGAGCGTTCCCTCTGTCTCTCTTGTAGCTGGGCCAGCTGCAGACTGTGACCTTCTGGTTCTGCACAGGTTGCTGCATTTGGAAACAGCTCATGCCTTGGCATAAGTTCATCTTTCTCCCTTCTGGTTTGCTCAGAGGGTGAGGAGTCTGGCAAATCTCCTGCGTAGCTCACACCTCCAACTGCAGCAACAGTAACAGATGCAAGTTTTGCTTTCCCTGCTGCTCTCAGCTGCTGAATGGAGTTTAATTGGGGTTCTGCGGAAGCTGGAAGACATAATTTTCTTGTGTTTTGTGTGCATCTTGATTTGCTGCTGAGACAGACAAGGCAGCAGGTATTAGTAACAGAAGGGAAAAGGCATAGCCTGTCCCTTTCCAGAGCTCTGAACCCCAGGCATAGATGAATGCATGCCCAACCTTGGGATCAGCTGAATCAACCCGGAATTGTTCTGCGCTTGCTTAACTAGATACTTTAGTTAGGTTCATCTTTATGGCAACATTCTTAATAATGGGAAGTGCAGAATACTTCCACTTTTTTTTTTTGTTATTGTCTGAAAATTGTATGATTGTCATTGCATTTGATTTTTATATGCTTTCTAATTATGTATGCCTGGCATATCTTCATGTGCTCTGACATCAGATGATATGCTGGATAGTTATCGCAAAAGAATATCTGTTGACTTTTTTCCTAAAACAGAAATGTTAGATCTAATGTCCTGGATCTGTTTCAACTTGGATAGCTGATCTTTATCCAATAAAATTGTCCTAAATCAAGATGTTCATCACATAATTTATCTTCCTGTCTTAATCTGTAGTTACACTGTATGTTGTTAAAGAGTCACCCCTGCAACAGCTATGATTACGTTTCAGCAAAAGATAAAGCAATTCTTAGCTAAAGTCTGTAAATTTGATTGCTGTTAGCTTGCAAGTAAATGAATATGAGGTGCTGTTATCCTTCACCCTCGTTTGAACCCACTTGGCAGCAGGAGTGCAGGCAGTGATTGAAGGGCACAGCAGGTGCTGGTACAGAACATCTGGTGAGCTGTGTTGAGACAGGCTTCCAAGTGGTGATTTCTGATGGAACTGTTGGAGATACTTGCTCTGTTTAAGTTACTGTTAGAATTTATTTCTATATGCATAAATGATGAGGAGAAATAATCTTAGCAGGAAGGCAATGCTTTCACAAAAGCAAATACAATGGCCATGGATGTTGAGCCCCATCATAAGATTCCTTCTAGGAGTACTCTCTCCTTTTCATGATATATACTGAAAATTTAATTTCTTTCTATTCTGGGTGCATGTTCTGCTGGACTAGTGAATGGAATTGGCCAAAGAGGAAGATGGATATTGATCATCTCGGAAGTTAAGGGAAAGATAGATGCAGGGAAATTCAGGACAAGAAAAGGAGAAGACAGAAAAGAGAAGAATAAAAATGGAAAAGGAATAATTTTGTTTCTGATCTCAAAAAAGTAAATGCAAGCATTTATATTCTGTTTACTTTTACTCATGTTATTGACTGTAGGACTAGTATCCATGTAGGAATGCAGTTTTAAAACCAAAAATATTATTAGGTATGCTGTGGGAAATGTATCTCAAGGTGGATATCCCAGTACAAAAGGCTTTGTATGGAAGAATCTCATTAAAATCTAATCACATACATAAACCACATAAATGGTTATCTTGAAGAAAACTTTTGCTCCTGAAAGTTTTCATGCCTCCTTTTTTTCCACTTTCCCCTGAGTTTCATGGGCTGAATTAACGGGAAGTATTGTCTCTGCCTACAGATTTTGCCTTCTTCAATACACTCATAAACCTAGGTGGTAATTAATCTGCATGTTGGTGGGTGCTGTGAAGTCCTGAGATCTGCTCTGTTTTCAAGTAGTTGCATCACAGTTCCAGTTGCAGTGAATCACACAACTGGCAGTACACTTCTGAGTGGTAAGCACTGAAGGATTGTCCTTGATAGTTTCCCAAGTGGTCTAAATCAGTACAGGGCAAGTTAAAACAACAGAACTGTACTGATTTTCACTGGCTACTATTTTAAATAGACTGGGAAGTTCTTTGAAAGGAAAGGATTTGGGAAAAAAAATAAAAGTTAAGTTATCCAATAGGAGCATCAAGTCTTAAAATTCCCAGAGGAAAAGCTATATGGGAGGCTTAAGGCCAAAAAAAGAAAAAAAAAAACAAGAGAAAGCTTTTTCTGTGGATGATGCTACATCTGTTAGAAAAAATTAATTAACTGTTTCAAACCACTAAAAAGTCTACACAAGTGTGTAATGAAAAGTACTCCATTACATGTTCTGGAGTGGGATCTGAATTCCAAGAATCGAATATGGCTCCTGTCTGTGTTGCAAAATGTAATTTATTTAAGTAATTGTAAAGGATGCTACCAATTAGATCAATCTGACAGTAAGAGGCAGTTCATGCTTTTTTTCCATCTCCTCTTCCAACTAGTATCTTCCGAATTGACTTTGAAAGAAAGCATGCATGCAATAAAAATGTCACACTAGCATGCATTTGGTTGTTGCACCTCAAAGCTGTGGTAACTGTTTCTGGATTGTCATAAAGAACAAAACGACTTTCAAGATTTTTTTTGAGCCTCATATCCTGTTAGATATAGATTTGTTTGTTTAGGAATTTTTAATACGAACTGACATCTAATGCTGTTAGGAAAACACAAATTTTATAACAGAAATAAAATTGATCAGAAAGAAAATCTCTACAAACTTCTTTTATTTTACAATGGTATTTGAACTCTTATCTATATTTAGGATGCCTACAAGCACTTTGCTCTCAGTGACTCTCTGCTGTAGTTTAATCTGAATACCTTCTCATGGTTTTTAGATGCCTCTTGAAATACACAATACTGCAGTTCCATAAGCAGGTTAAGCTGATAAATCCTGATATTGCTGCCCCAACTTTCACTTAAGTCTGATAGCTTTACTTCCACAGTGTTGCCCTGACTCGAGATACTTGTTTTGGCAGAAGCACTTGTTGCCATGCAATGAACTACAGCAAGTTAGGATTAACTTTTTCTCCCGAGGATCATTTCCTCAGTTCAGCTCACTCATGACAGTCTATATATTGCTGTGCTGGCACGAAGGAGGAAGGAGATATGGGAAATGAACTTTTGGAAAAAGGCAGCCAAAAAGACCCTCTGCTTGTAGCAGCAGTGGGGGCTTACATCAGCTCAGGCTACTCTTGAAATAACATTCTGAATTAATCTCAGTAATTCACATGAAGCACAGCCTGATGCATCATTGGCACTTTTGGGCAGAGATCCTTCTTCACCCTGGTATTTCACTCTTCTCCCCTTTCCAGACACAGCCATGCATTCCTTGATCTGGTATTGGTGCTTGCCTGACTGAGCAATGACACAATTCAAATTTGTAAACCAGCAGTTATTTGCTCCAACTCGAGGAAACAAATGGATTTCTCCAGGTTACAGAGTTGAAGTGTCCCAGAAAAGTGCCTGACAAGCACCAGAACTGGTATAATGGAGAATATAAGTAGCAACCAAGAGAAAGAACAAAACCTCAGCTTTTGATAGTGGTGAGCTGCTACATTGGCTCAAAAATACTGGGCACAAATAAACTGTTATATTAAACATTCCCAGAAAAATTCCCAGACAATTAGGCCAACTGGCACACAATGGCCCATTGACTGTGCTAACAAATTCTCATAAACTCCAAAACACACTGCTGCATACGAACTGCCTTTTGGGAAATGTCTCTGGAATGAGCTGTCCTTGGGAGGAAGTTAGTTATGATCTGCCAAAATTGTAACAGGCGATGTTTTAATAGTTTTCTACTATGGATGGTTGAGTTCCAGTGCCTGGGAATGCTCCCAGATGCTTTGCATGTAGCCAGTATGTCTAACTCTGGAGAAACCCAGGTCACTAAATACTAGAGATCTGCCCAATATCTTGCTGCCAGTAAATTTTGTTTTTTAGTGTACTGTCTTGGGGTTCTGGAGTTGCTTGGATTCGAAGCCATGAAAGGAGCACTTTAGGCGCTGCTATCCTTACAATTTTGGTGACTCTAATTCTGTTTCTCCTATGGATTTTGTTTATATTATTTAGACATGCTTAAGCTTGTCTGTCTAACCCAAATATATTTTAAATGCTGAAAGTAATCTTCTTCTGACCAGTTGAGTTGACCATATTTTCTTTTGAATTCTTTTTCTATATAGTGTAGGCAATTTTCTGTTTTCTAAGCATCCTTTTCCTTAACTGGTTAAATTTCTAGTAGGCTAAATGTGTGGCTGTAGAGTCCCAGTAGACAACAATATCAGCTAACACAAGTGATTTGGAGTTTTCCAAAGTTTTGAAATGGCATTTAGCCACATGTAACTTGGCCTCATACGAGTATGCTAAGCATGCATTCAGCCACTTTCCCACTGGTGTTCCTGAGGGATGTAGCAGGGATGTAGCTCTCTGTCTCTCTATTCTACTGCACAGCAAGCAATACTGTAGGCAGATCTCTTCAAGAAGATGGTACTTTCCATGAGTTTTTGCAATTAGTTCTCCACTCTACTTTCAAGACCCAATATCTCATCAGCCTCAGGTGTAGATTTTTTCAGGTGTTTTCAAGTGAGAGAGAAATTGTTTGATTAGAAAATAAGATAATGAAAGGTTGTTCTTTGTTATAAGTTGTCTTCCTTCATCTGGTACCTTATATTTATCTAAATAAATAAAATTTGAAAAGCAGAAAAGATGCATTTTACCAAGCCCTGACTGGGTACCTTTGCTTCATTACCCATCTTTTCCCTCTTTAAGTTGCAAATTTACATGGGATATAAGCTGTCCTAAACTTGTGGGAACAGAACAACGTGGTAACTTCCAAAAATTTATGTCAAAACTCACACAATTTGCATGCTACTAGAATTGAAAATCTCAGCTCTGGGGGAAAAAAAAAAAAAAAAGCAGGAACAAGAGAACAACAAATGAGATGGCTTTGTTCACCGAATGTGTCTGTGTCTGCTGAATCTGCCTCGTGTGAGAAGGACAAAGGGTAACTGTCTGTTACAACTTCCTCTGACTGGAAGGAACAGAGCTGCCCGTTCTTCTCGTTTCAGCACTGGTCTCACAAAGGGCTCTTCCCAGGAGTGGAAGGGACAGTACAAGAGATCAGCATGTGCACAGTCCTTATTCAGTTGTGGGTGGAAAGTTTTCTCGTGGGAGTCTAGCAAAGACCACCTCAAGCAAACCGCAGGCTCCTGGGGGCTCAGAGCACCATTGCACACTTTGTCCAAGGATCTCTCTTTCTGCACTCTGCTCTGTCAGCTTTAAGGAGTTCAGATTTTTTTTCCTGATGAATTCTGTTATTAGGAACAGGAAACAGGAGTGGTCATACTTTCAATTTCAGTGAATGACATGGATTCCAAAATCCACTGTGAACTGTGACCTACTTTGATTCATACTGTGGCTGTATACTTTCAGGGTCTAATGAGGAGCAGTTAGGTCATACTGCCAAAGATAGGAGCAATTCCACATATAATCATGGCTTAAACTCAATGATGGTATTTGCTGAAAAAATTGTGATCTTGGTTTTGTTGCAGTGAATGATCTTATTATTTTGATTTTCAAATCTTTAAAGGAAAAAAAAGGTGATTTTAACTTCTGATAATTAAAAGGTCATACCAGCCCTTCTCTCCTGGTGCTCCATTGATTTCTCATTGACATTCTAGACTAACAAAACAAATTCAGCCACCTCCATCTCTTTATCACTGTGTAGGTTTTTCACATATGTCTCTGTTCATGAGGAGCTTTCTGACAAAATGAAATCTAAGAAAATTTTGGTTTTTAAGATCTGATATAATAGAGAAAACGTGGATTGGAAGAGCGGAATTCTTGGTACAAATGCTTATTTCCTAAAAAAGAAAAACTCAACAGAGGTTACAAACTGAAATGTTCATGTTTCACATGACCAAGAGTGTATTAATCTTTATTTCTATTGTAATTTCAAATGAATTTGTGATATATTTTTCACTTGATTCAGGACATCATCTAAGACATGCTGATGTCAACATCAATTCCTTCTTCCCCCACAAAAGACAGGTCATGAGAAAATAATGCTACCATTTCATTTTTCCCTGAACACCTGCATTCTTCATGACAGTTTCATTTCCCTTTTTAAAAATCCTTTTTGCTGAATTCTATTCTCAGTATAAATCATTACTCTTATACCTTTTGTAATATCCAGTCTCAGTGCATTGCTGTAATGGGGCCATCTGATTTATGGTAATCCAAAATAATAGTCAGCACCAAGACCCCATGATAAAAACACTTGGTGAAAGAAAGATAGTTTATACATTTCATGATGTTGCAAAAACGTGGGAATGCAGAACAGAGATAATATTTTGCATGTTTCAAATACAAGGGCAATTGACAACCACAGGAAAACAGAGGAATGGCAAGGCTCAAGTCTGCATATACAACTTATTTGTGGGGATATTCAGAAGATTTCAAAGTGCAGTGCAGCCAGTTAGCCACCAGAATTGATCACAAAATTGTAATGTGATCACAAAATCTCCTGTATAATGCAATCAGCTGTCTGTGAGACAGAAAGTATTCCAGGAAACACAATGGGCCAGACAATGTCTCTCTACCACTCAGATTGCTGCTCAGTTCCTTCAGTATGTACAGTACTGTATCCATTAGACGAAAAATGTAATCAGGCAGCTGTAAGAGGATCTAGAGACTGTCTTAACCATAGAAAGACTACAACAGTCATTCCTCAGCCATAATGCCATGCTTGTCACTGACTGGATGGATGAATTCAGATCATTATCTTTTAGATATGTAGTTTTGGTTTGATTTTCTAAGATCATTTGACCTCACATGCCAGGCTAAATTCTTGCTAGGCTTGCCAAAAGCCTGTCTTTCAGATTCCCTTTGCATCTGGTGAAGAGTGTGGTTTTTCCTTTTCTTTTTCTTTGCATTTTTAAGTGGTGCTCCAGGGAGATGACAGAGCTGCTGTGTATATGTGTCTCAATGGCTAGATTCCAAACTTGGCAAAAGCACTCAACATGAGTTGATCCATCAGTTACCCACAGTTCTCTCTTTTGATTCAATTTTTTGTTTCATATGAATTGATGGAACCCTTATATAGCTATTAAAATATGATTTTTTAAAATATATCTCTATAGAACATGTGATTAGAGGTCAGTATTTAAAACAATCTCCACATTCATCTTGAAACCTTTTATGTTACTTAGAATACAGTAGTACTACTAAAAAAACTCCCCATAAAATAGCCCTGCTGTGACTTTTTCATACTTGTGGGCTGGATCAAAGAATCCCCACTTTCACCTACTACTACTACTTTCACCTACCTGTCATGCAGGTTCTCAGATACCAGTTCACACAGTGGCTCTAAGGTTTCTCACAGCTCTACCTTTTTCCTCAGGTAGCAAAGGACAGAGGACGCAGCCTCCTGTGGATTAGCCTACATATGACTCCTACAGTGTATTCTCCTTCCAGATGACCCATACCAAAGCTAGCAGAGTTCTTCTCACACCTTTCCAAAATGTATTCAAAGCAGATTAAAAACACAGTACTGAGCAGTTCCACAAATACAAAGCTAACATCATGGCCAGAATAGAAATTCTCTGTGATTTGCATCTGACATATGAGAGGAAAGATTTCTCTCTGCTTTGGTATTTCCCAGAGCTGACATTCCCACTATGTTCCTTAATTCCATTCATTCAAAGTAACTGGTCTGTTGTTTACAGTATTTTTGTGACATATTCAATAATCTAAAAATCATATTTTGTGAGATTTTCCTAATCTTATGATATCTACATTTTATGAAGGTTGGACTCCTTCTAATAGCAAGCCTTCATGGAAAACCCATCACTCGTTCTCTAAATGATAGGCTTACCAGTTAGCATGTCTTTTACTATATAACTTCCCTCTCCACTTTATCCAAACTTTGAAGGCTTATACTGTCATAGATCTTATTGTTCTTGGGTTTTATAGTCACAGATAGAGAGATAATTCCTCTAAAGGAAAGGTAAGGAAAAAGCAAAGCCTGGCACTGCCGAAAATCCCTGGGAAGCACGAGAGAAAGTGGATTACACACTATCTGAGAACAGGAAAGGTATCCTGTTTCTTCAAAAGCCTGCAAACCTTGAGGAAACTAACAAACTGTAAGGCCAACAGATTTGTTACAGGCCTGCAACCAGGTTGCATGTGAAGGACTGAATGAAGATTCTCAAACTAAGTATATAAGTACTGTCTTAGCTCTGCAATAAACAGATTCGTTTTGCTCTCAGCTTGTGAGTCTTGCTTTCCTACACTTCAAATTCCTGCCATGGGTTGCAGTCTGGATAACTGGAACATCTCCTAAGCTGGTAAGAAAAGGACAGCGATGAAGAATTGTCTCTGTGTTTCTTGTATGTTTTGTGATTGTTTCTGTAATTATCATGACTATTCTTTTTAACTGCAGGGTTTATGAAATATGAGTAGGACATCATGAGTGAATCAGAGAGATGGAATAGAAAGGAAGGGAAGATGTACAGAATATCATTTGCCTGGAGTGATATTATGTATATGTGTGTGTGCATTTATGTATAAACCAAATATGATGTTATTTCTTTTTCTCTGTTACTGCTGAAAAAGTGCCCTGAAGATGTTGATTAGTGAAAATTGAATTTATATATGAAATTGAAATATTTATTAAATTCAGGTGGAGTGTTTGCTGCTGTGAGTGATTGCAAAAAGAATGTATACCAAAAGTGATAGAACTTATGATCTCCTCTCCCTGGATGGGACTAAAAATGCTATAATTTGTGGTCATATCTACATGCTGTACACGAAACTTTGGCACTCATCCATTTTAAATAGGTGTAATTTCCACATCCTTTACAACAAAAAATATTTCTGATGACAAAAGGCAGCCATGTTAGTGGAGCCTTCTTATGTCTGCACTAGCAAGACTAGGCTGCCAGGAAATCTAGTTAACTCAGGGACAGTTTCACATTAATGTATTTGTTTTCAGGTCCATAACTTGTGTTGATGTTACTCAATCTTGCTTTCTGGTGCAAAGAAAACCTTTAAACGTGCAGACATTTCCAGTGCTCTCATTCAGCTGCTAAGAATTTTGTTGTGTTTTGTATGAAAGCAAGAAAAACAACAGTATAAAATATCTGACTTGCATTGCTTAATTGTATTTGTACCTCACTCTCTTGCTCCTGTTTTAACAGTTTCCATTATTTGTGAAGTTACATGCCTCAGCACAGCTGTTTAGTCTTCTCAAGAAGAGCTGTCACTGATACCCACTTTTCTTATGAAGGCAGTCATTGCTTTGTGCATAGCTTATTCTCTTTTTAGTGCCAGAGATAAAATTTATCAGCAATTTAATTCATAATAAGTTTCCTTAGTGGCTCTTGCCTGCAGTTCTCACTCTTGCCTTTTTGTCGCAAGAACCACTGATTGGCATATTTCTGCTTTTACCTTATGGATTTATTGATGATACTATCAATCTTGCTCAGGCAGGATGACAGCTCAGTATTAGATTCACTTTCTTGGCAGCTTCTGCTGCTAGCCTTCAACGAAATGATAGCTCCAGACCTTTGTCAAATGCCCAGCAATCTGGATCCCCAAAGACAGCTATCAGGTTTTAGACCTGAAAGTCTTAATCATCAAGCTATTAG
>WBNO01030598.1:0-18788 GCA_013400575.1 Peucedramus taeniatus
GGTTAAATGGGGGGAACATGATGGGAAGACACATGGGGGACAGACAGGAGGGACCTGGGGCAGACTGGGGGGCGACCAGGGACAGATGGGGAGGGATCTGGGGCAGGTGGAAGGGGCTGGGATAGATGGAATGCACTGGAATGGGTAAAGGAGTGCACTGGGGCAAACTGGGGGCAGCCCGGGGTGTGTGTGGGGGGATCTGGGGCAGACTGGGGAAATTGGAGGGTCTGGGGGCAGCGGGGGGCACCCAGGATTAGATGGGGGGAGCCCAAGGTGGTGTTTGGGGTACCCAGGGATGGATGGGAGGGGAAAACCTTCGGGCATTCCCGGAATCACTCCCGGCTGACAGCTGAACCCCCCTCAGTTTCCCCGCTCAGTGACAGTGGGATCAGAGGGCAGGGCCATGACGGTGACCTGCACACACCTGCCAGGTGTCCCTGGGGTGGCTCCGCTCTGAACTCGGGGGTTTGGTCACCCCTGGGGGCGGTGTGGCTGCGGGTGAGCTGGGATGAGATGGATGGGATGGGAATGAGCCATTTCCACCCGCGTGGAATTCCTCCTTTCCTGTCAAGGGCCTAAAAATAGACTCGGACTCTCCTAAACCCCCTCATTTAACTCCAAAATACAGCCCAGAAGGGGTTCGGGGGGGCAGGGGGGGTTACTGGGACAAAGGAGGGAAAATCAGCCAAACTCAGCCAAAAATGGAGCTGAACCTGGGGCTGGGGGAGCAGGGACTCGGCTCCACAAAAATCCTTCCCGAGGATCCTCCCACTGCCCCGGGATTGGGAACTCAGGGAACACCATGGGGAGAGTGGAAAATATCGGGGGGGGCTCTGGGGGCCCCCACCTGAGTGACTCCATTGGGTTTTAATTGTCCTGTAATTAGCAGAATCCAAATTAATTGTTTTGAAGTGCTTTTATAGAAGGAGAAGTGGGAAGGGGAGGCAAAACCCAGAGAAAGGTGGGGAGGGGTCCTCGGGATAGGGGGTGCAAAGGGGTCCCGGGGGCATCCCAGGGACAGCGGGGGGATCCCAGAGAGGGGGGTCCAGGAGAGGGGGGTCCGGGGGCATCCCTGGGCCCTTGGGGGGTCCCGGAGAAAGGGGGGTCCGGGCACAGGAGGTGACTTTGGGGTAGGGGAGTCCCAGGGACACTGGGGGTGTCGGGGACAGTGGGGGAGGTCCCAGGGACACCGGGAACACCCGGGCTGGGGGTGTCACAAGGCAGGGGGGTCCCGGGGACACAGGTGGGTCCCATGCAGGGGGGATCGTGGAGCAGGAGGCCACCGATGCCGGGGGTGTCCCTAGGCAGGACTGCTGTCCCCTCAGAGGTGCCGGTGCCGGTGTCCCCTGGCAGGGCTGCTGTCCCCTCAGAGGTCCCGGTGCCGGTGGCCCCTGGCAGGGCTGCTGTCCCCTCAGAGGTCTCGGTGCCGGTGTCCCCAGGCAGGGCTGCTGTCCCCAGGCAGGGCTGCTGTCCCCTCAGAGGCCCGCTCTCCGCCCGGGCCGGGCGCGTTGCTGGGGCTGCACCGCCCCGCCGTGGCCGCCGCCACCCCTGCAGGGACCGGACCAGGGCCGCGGGGTCCCCGCGGGTCCCCAGCCAGGGGTGGCAGCCCAGGGGTGGCCCCTGAAGGGTGGCGGGTGTTTGTGGGACCCCAGAGGAGGAGCTGGGGGCGGGCGGAGGGCGCTGCCACCGGGGCCTTGTCCCTGCTCCGGTCCCCCCGTGTCCCCTCGGTACTGGGCGGTGTGATGGGACAAGGGGTGGCACAGGGGACCCCGGCTGAGGTGACAGGTCTCCTCAAATCCCTTCTCCAGCAGCAATCACCAGCCGTGCTCAGGAGGGAGCGAGGCAGGGCCAGCACGGAGCCCCCATGTCCTTCCCGGGCCGTGTCCCCTCTGTCACCCAGCAGGGCCAGCAGCTCCGGGTGAGTGGCAGCCCCATTCCCGAACACCTCGCGGTGGGAAGGGCGTCCAGAGCTGACCCCGGACCCGCAGGAGTCTGGGGAAACAAACACAGAGCCGGGGCACGCTCCCCTTCCTCTGCGGCCTGAATGGAACGCTCAGTGCTGAATTAAACATTAAAAAATAGATTTATATCCCTTGTTTTCATCGTGTTTGCCCCCAAACCTGCAGCTGACCGAGCTCCACAGGCACCACCAGATAAATGAGGCAGTGAAGAGCTCAAGGACTCCCGAAGAGCTCTAAAACCCCGAAGGACGAGTGCCCGTGCCCCTGGTGGCTCAGGGCCATGCTGGGGCACAGGGTGGCTTCAAACGCTGGGCAGAAACAGAGTCAAAACCCAAATCTGCTGAATTTAACAACAACAGGGTGGGAAAAGGTCAGCCCCAGTACAGGGTCTCAGATCAGTCCCAGTACAGGGTCTCAGATCAATCCCAGTGTGGGGAGGGATCCCAGATCAATCCCAATGTGAGTCCCAGATCAATCCCAGTACAGGGTCCCACATCAATCCGTGTGGGGTCCCAGGGGTGCTGGCCCTGCTGAGGGGTAAGAATGGGGTGTGAGAAGAGTCCAGGCTTCAAACCCACCCTTTCCACGGCAAAGTCAGAATAAGTAATTTCCTGAAAAACGGGCATTTTCTTGCCCTCCACCACTTGGCCACACGTGACCCTGCCTCCACATGTTCCCAGATTTATCAGCATTCCCCAAATGTCCCTCTGGAAAAGGGATTTTAAATGTGCCAAGCGCAGCAAAGGGATAGGGAAGGTCCCGGGTGCTGCAAATGGGGGAAACTGGTGGGAAGGAGAGGCTGATTTGGGGTTCTGTTCACAAAGGGAAAGAAATGGGGAGCAGGAGCTTCCCTAAACGGGGAACTGGGGGAATAAGGGAGATCAGAACATCATGGGGGCAGCAGGGGGTGAGTGGGGGTAGAACCATCAGTGGAGCAGCCTGGAGGGGGTGGGAGGACAAAAACCACGAGGAGAAGCACCAGGAAAAGAATTCCTCTCCATCCATCCCTGTCCTCTGGCAGTGGCAGCCATTCCCTGTGTCCTGTCCCTGCAGGCCTTGTCCCCAGTCCCTCTGCAGCTCTCCTGGAGCCCCTTTAGGCCCTGGGAGGGCTCTGAGCTCTCCCTGGAGCCTTCTCCTCTCCAGGGGAGCACCCCCAGCTCTGCCAGCCTGGCTCCAGAGGGGCTCCAGCCCTGGAACAGCTCCATGGGTTCTTCTGGACTCTCTCCAGCAGCTCCATGTCCTTGATTTTGGGAGGCTCCAGGGCTGGGGCAGTTCTGCAGGTGGGGGTCTCAGGAGAATTCCCTATCCCTATGTCCTGGATGGGCCCCAAATCCTCCACCTTAAAACCATCTCTGGGTGTTTTCTCCCATGCAAAAAAACCACCAGCTCAGTTCCCTCCTTCAGCACATCAAAGACGGAAACAAAGCCAGTAAAAATGCCCCTTTCCTGCTCTCCATTCCATGGACAGCACATGTCCTGTGTCCTGCACCTGCCCCTGGATTGAAGCTCCAAATTCCAATTCAACATTCCATGGAAAGCTCAGCTCCAACCCTTCCCTGTGTCCTGCTCCCACACTGAAGCTCCAAACTCAAATTCAGCATTCCAAAAAAAGCACAGCCCCAGTTCTTCCCCATGTCCTGCTCCCACAGTGAAGCTCCGAATTCCAATTCAACATTTCATGAACAGCAGAGCTCCAACCCTTCCCTGTGTCCTGCTCCTGCCCTTGGAGTGAAGCTCTGAATTCCAATTCAACACTCCATGAACAGCAGAGCTCCAGCTCTTCCCTGGGTCCTGCCCCTGGACTGCAGCTCCAAACTCCAACAAACAATTCCATGAAACCCCGGGCCAGATTCCAAAGTTCTGTATTTTTCAAAATAAAGATCACACGTTGTTTAGAGACAATCTACACAAGAGTTACAAAAAATAGTCGCCCAGGCAGAAGCATACACAGGTTTGTTAATTATACACATATGGTTACAAGTGTGCTTGCAAAAAAGTTCATTGGAAATATACACAAGGCTCTGTAAATGTACACCGTGTAGTGTTACAATTCTATATTCAAACGAGGAAAATTGACAGTATGTTACATTCACTTACAAGTAGACAAAATGCAAAATACAGTTCATCTTCTGTACAAAAAAGGGGGAGGTGATTCACACTTTACAAGGTGAAAAGGGGCTCTGATTGTAAGGAAAACTAGGAGGGGGCTGTACTTTTGCACTTTTTGTTTCTTACTGTCACAAAAGAAGCAAAACATTACTTTGTAAGATTCAAAAAAACACTATTTGGAACTGAATCAGGTCTGTAGAACATTTAGAAAGGATCTCTACCGTCGAACTAGGTGACAAATAAAACCAAGCAGTTTATTTTTCTTCCTTTTTTGTTTTTAAACATTAACTAGGCTGTATAAAGAGAACATTTCCTTCAAAAGAAAAAATTTACTTCTGGTTGAAATTACAATTTACAATATACAACACTATATGCTACGACCATAAAAGGTGTGAATATACACTGAAATGCACAGGTTTTGCTAAATTCTTTTTTTTTTCCTGTTTTCTTACCAAAAAACGGGTTTTATGTCGATTCAAACTTCTCCACATTTACATTACAGAGGTTTACAAATGTACAATTGTACAGTCAGAAGTATGTTCCACTACTAGGGTACATTATAGATACAGATCAGACATCAAAACAAGAAAATACTACAAATTTTTATATATGTAAAGTCTACACCAAGTATACACTATATATTTATAGAAGCAAGACCAAAGCCGAGTTGGATTTTTTTTGTTTTTCCTCATGCTAAATAATCAAATTGTGTCTCTCCAGGTGAACAGAGGAGTGGGCATAAAAAATCCCAAAAATCCTCCACTTTTAGATCATCTCTGGGTGTTTTCTCAAAACGCCAGCTAAGCTCCCTCCTTCAGCATGTCAGTTACAAATAAAATAGAAATAAAGCCATTAAAAAGTCCCAAAAACAAAATTTTGGTGTCTTTGTTTAAAACCAAACTTTAGCTAAAGTTGAATTTTTCTCTTTTTAGTATTTCTACCAGTGGTGTCACTGAACTAAAATTCCAACTTCTCGCTGATTTTAGGGCTAAAAGGAGGAAAAAAAAAACCCCAAAAAAAGGTATTTGCAAAAAAGGATGAATTAAAACCGGGGTTTTTTTCCCTGTTTTGTTTGTTGTCTTCAAACCAACCACCCTGAAAGTCTCCACATTTGGAATATAGATACAACAGTGAACAAAAATGTGGCCTTCCATGTACATCTGAGACCTATGTACAAGAATTCTATACACCAGTAAAACAGCAGGGCAATTAGTTAATTAAAAAAAATAATTAGTACATGTTATGCATAATAAAATTAAAGAAATTTACAAAGGCTTCTTTTTTTTGTGGTTTTTTTCTGCTTTTCTTTGTTTGTTTTGTTTTTGTTTTGTTTTTTTTGTGGGTTTTGTTTGTTTGTGTTTTTTTAGCAACCGTGGCGGGTGGTATGGGTGGGTTCTGGGATGGATTCTGGGGTGGATTCCTGGGGTCCTGGAGTGCCTCCTGCTCAGATGATGCCGTTGGGGGGGCCACAGATGGGCCCCAAATCCACCCCGTTTTTCATGTAGTATTTCTCCAGCTTGGCCAGGATGTGTTTCCCGTAGGTGTATTTGCGCAGCGTGGCGATGTGGGGCCGGATCTGAGGGGAAAAACAGCAAAAAATGGATTTAGGATTTACACCATGAGCTCTATGTCAAACAAACTCCCCCAGACCCCAGAGGTCTCTGCTGGCAGTGATGCCTCAGGGTTTAGCTCTTCTGTTTTTCAGATTCTGTGCTGCTTTAGTGTGTGGGTCTGGGCTTCATATTATGGGATGGTGAGCTCTGCACAGAGCAGGGAGACAAAACAATTCCTTCTCTAGCTGGGGACCAAGGACAAATGATCCAAATCTCAGGCCTAGGAGCACAAACAACGTGGGCTGAAGAGAGAAAAACAAGAAGGATGGGACTGCATGGGCTGAAGTTGTAAGTGGACAATGAACTCCAAAATGGAAATGGAGCAGAACTGATCAAAGTGAGAGACCCCGTGCCCGGTCGTGCATTTTGGTTCATCTTGGGTGCAGCCCTGGCTGGGCTCTTGTGCTGCTCAAGGTGGATCCACTGAGGCCTTTTAATAAATCCCTGCTTTATTCTTTAGCTCTGTCCAGTTCTAGGTCAGCCTTCACAAGGCATCAGCATCACACAATTCCTGGGAATCCAGGCTGTGTTCCCCAATTCCCAGTGGGATTCTGCACAAGGAAGCACAGGGGCTTTGAATTATATGGATTCCCACTGCCTGGGAAGGGTCAGATGGGATACTGGGAAAGAATTTTTGGCTGTGAGGAAGGTGAGGGGCTGAGATGGAATTCCCAGAGCAGCTGTGGCTGCCCCTGGATCCCTGGAGTGTCCAAGGCCAGGTTGGACACTGGAGCTTGGAGCAGTCTGGGACAGTGGAAGGTGTCCCTGCCATGGCAGGGGTGGCACTGGATGGGATTTAAGGGTTCTAAATTCCAAACTACTCCAGGACTCCAAAATTTCACCATTTTCTCCTCTCCAAGTGGGAACAGCCTATGGATGTCCAGCATTCCCTGCTCCAAAGGTGGCCACATCCCACTGCCCATAACGAGGGACCTCATCTCCAACTGCTCCTGGCTCAGCACCTCAGCCTCCAGTCCCTTCAATTCCAGTTCAACTCCAGGGACCAACATTCCCAAAGCACAAATCCAACCTGGCTCCCCATTCCCAGCAGGAATGATTTCTGTGCCCAGCAACAGGAGCAGTGAAGCTCCAATTCCAACCATTCTTTCTCTGTCCAGTTTCATCCCTTTCACCTTCTCCCTTTACTGACACAACTGTTAAAATCATTTTCAATTTTATTTTTTTAAATAAAAACTGAAATAAAACCTCAACCCCATCCCAACCTGCTGTTTTCCACAATCAGCAGCCATTCCCAGAGCCCCTGGCTCCATTTTTCCAGGCTTTCCTGCAGCCTGGGATCACAGCTGAAATCACATTCACTCAGGCCCACTTAGCTGTCAACCCTGAGCTATTTTTGACAGTCCCACTGATAATCTAATTTGCATTTTATTCCAAAGGCTTTGCTCCATGGGAAAAAGAAAGTAAGAAATGTCAG
This sequence comes from Peucedramus taeniatus, assembly GCA_013400575.1. Taxonomy (NCBI): domain Eukaryota; kingdom Metazoa; phylum Chordata; class Aves; order Passeriformes; family Fringillidae; genus Peucedramus; species Peucedramus taeniatus. Next base: position 7,119 of record WBNO01030598.1, read on the forward strand.
GAACAATAATTTGTTGTGGTTTTTTTCAATACACAACTCTCTGTTATGGATTAACAAATCCAGAGACCTTCTGCCACAGATAAATTGGGTGTATCCCTTGCCAGATATATTTATTTAATTATTTTAGCACTTCTTGTGGACTAAAACAGATCTGGGGTTAAAAGAATGTCTCTGAGTGGCTCCTAAACCGAAGAATGAACATCCCTGAGGATTACTCCAGCTGTCTGTGTTGATTCCATGCATGTGGAGGTCAAAGCAGCTCCCTCACACAAATTCCCATTTCTTACAGAAAAACCAGTCTGGTATAGCCAAGAATGCTTAAATATAATAATAAAAAAATGCTCCATTAGCATTTGAACACCTGACATTGTTCAAAAGAAATAAATCTCAGCTTTGCCACAGCTGGGTCAGTCAGGATTTCATTTCTCTGGCTGTACCTGATAAAGTAACCCCAATGAATGTCACTGAAGGAAATTAAAATCCCCTCAGCCCCACCCCCCCTTTAAAGCCTGTTATTCTCTATCCACTGCCATTCTACAGCCCTGCAAATGTGACCTTTAAAAGTAGGAAAATTAAGATATTCCCAGTTTCCAGGGCTCCCTGCCCTTGGAGCAGCAAGCACAGGGTGCTGGGGATGGCAGCAATGCAGATTTCATTCCAAATGTCTTCATGCTGGATAAATCTGAACTCATGGGATGGTTGTACATTCAAACACTGCAGGGTAATGCTAAACCATGGAAGTTTAGGGTATCAGGAGGATTTTTCTCCATGGAAAGGGTGTTCAGGCATTGGAACTACCCTGGGGGGGTTGGAGTCCCCATCCCTGGAGGTGTCCAAAGAATTCTTGGAGGTAGCACTCAGGGCTCTGATAGGGACAAGGAGGGGATGGGGCACAGGCTGTACTCGGTGGCCTTGGGGGGCTTTTCCAGTCTCAGGGATCCCTGGATTCTGGGAAGTGTCACATAAAGCTCATTTAAAAGTGAGAAACAGAGGATTTGATGAATGGCTGTGGGTTTGGAGGTAGCACCAGTGCAGTGGCACCAAGCAAGGCCAGTGGCCTTGGGAGGGACACACAGGGACAGGCAGGGCTGGCAGCCACAGGCACAGGGACACAGCCACTGTGGGACAGGCAGAGGGACACATCCAGCAGGGATACGGCCACAGGGACACAGTGGGACACAGCCTGAGGGACTCAGGGACAGGCAGAGGGACACAGCTCCAGGTAGAGGTACATGGACAGAATCACAGGGATACAGAGAGACACAGGCACAGGGACACAGCCCACAGGGACAGAGCAAGAGGGAGAGCCAGGGGGACAGTGCCACAGGGACACAAGCAACACTGAGAGAGACATAGGAACAGAGGAGCACAGACAAGAGGACACAGAGGGACACAAACAGCAGGAGCACAGCCCACAGGGACAGAGAGGGACAGCTTGCAGGGACACAGCCCGAGAGGACACAGCCAGGGGGACACACTGGGACACAGGCAGAGTGGCACAGCCCATGGGGACACAACTAGCAGGGACACTGCCCGCAGGGCCACAGAGGGACAGAGGTGGGGGACACCGGCAGGGGACACAGCCCCAGGCCCGGGTGGCTCCTGGGAGCCGCTCTGATGTCCCCAGCCCCGGGAGCCACAGGCCCAGCCCGGCGCTGGCAGCAGCGCGGCGCCTGCTCCGTGCAGAACTGGGTCACTGGGACACGGGCACTGCTGCCAGCTGCAGCTCAAGCCTGGGGCAGCTCCGTATTCCTCCAGAAAGGTGGAGAGGGATTTGTGACATGGGAATGGAGCGACAGGACACAGGGAATGGCTGCACTCGGACAGAGGGCAGGGACAGATGGGATATTGGGATGGAATTGTTCCCTAGACTCCCAACATCCGCAACACCTGGAGCTGCTGGACAGAGTCCACGAGGCCCTGGAGCTGCTGCAGGGCTGAAGCCCCTCTGGAGCCAGGCTGGGAGAGCTCCCCTGGAGAGGAGAAGGCTCCAGGGAGAGCTCAGAGCCCTTGCAGGGCCTAAAGGGGCTCCAGGAGAGCTGCAGAGGGACTGGGGACAAGGCCTGCAGGGACAGGACACAGAGAATGGCTGCCACTGCCAGAGGGCAGGGATGGATGGGATCTTGGGAATTGGGAATTGTTCCCTGGGAGGGTAGGGAGGGGCTGGGATGGAATTCCCAGAGCAGCTGTGGCTGCCCCTGGATCCCTGGCAGTGTCCATGGCCAGGCTGGAGCAGCCTGGGACAGTGGGAGGTGTCCTTGGGGTGGAGTAGGATGAGTTCTGAGGTCCCTTCCAAGCCAAACCCTTTCGTAATTTCCACCTTCCAGCCACTGAAACACTCCAACCCCTCTGCCATCACCCCACCCTCCGCCTCATTTCCCTCCTCGCTTCCCAGCGTGGCAGTGCCAGGCTGTCCCTCCCCAGTCCCCAGCTGCCCACCTTGTGCATGACAATCTTCCTCTGGGCGGGCTCTGCCACGTCGATCATCTTCTGCACCACGTAGTTGGCGTACTGATCCTTCATCATGGTGTATAAGGCACTGTGGGGGCCGTCGTTCATGGTGCACACCTCGTCGATGAGCATGGCCCGCTCCGTGCGCGACGCGTGCGTCACACACTTCTCCACCACATTGCTGCAAGGGCAGGGCAGCCGTCAGCGGGGACAGGAACTGGGAATAGGAACTGGGAATGGGAGCAGGGAACTGGGAATGGGAGCAGAGAGCTGGGAATGGGAGCAGGGAACTGGGAATGGGAGCAGGGAACTGGGAATGGGAGCAGGGAACTGGGAATGGAGCAGAGAGCTGAGAATGGAGCAGAGAGCTGGGAATGGAGCAGGGAACTGGGAATGGAGCAGGGAACTGGGAATGGAGCAGGGAATTGGGAATGGAGCAGGGATCTGGGAATGGGAGCAGGGAACTGGGAACGGGAGCAGAGAGCTGAGAATGGAGCAGAGAGCTGGGAATGGAGCAGGGAACTGGGAATGGAGCAGGGAACTGGGAATGGGAGCAGGGAACTGGGAATGGGAGCAGGGAACTGGGAATGGAGCAGGGAACTGGGAATGGAGCAGGGAACTGGGAATGGGAGTAGGGAACTGGGAATGGAGCAGAGAGCTGAGAATGGAGCAGGGAACTGGGAATGGAGCAGGGAACTGGGAATGGAGCAGAGAGCTGGGAACAGGAGCAGGGAACTGGGAACGGGAGCCGGGAACTAGGAACCAGAGCAGGGAACTGGGAACCGGAGCAGGGAACTGGGAATAGAGCAGGGAACTGGGAATGGGAGTAGGGAACTGGGAATGGAGCAGAGAGCTGGGAACAGGAGCAGGGAACTGGGCAGGGGATGTCTCCTCGGAGCTTTTCATCCAACCCAAAAAGACCTCATGTGCTGCTACAAGGGCAGGGGATTTGTGCTGGCAGAGCTCAGCAATGTCAAACAGGATTTGGGATCTCAGTGGGATTTTGGGATACAAACCAGCTCCTATTTCACCGCAATTTGTGCCTTGGGATCTGAGTGGGAATTTGGGAACTGGACCAGTTCAGGCCAGTGTCCAGTGATGCTCTATGAGGTCAGTGTCCACTCTCACAAAAGAGCAGCCAAGTTGTTGTTTTGATTTTCTCCATGCTGGAACGTGGTGGGAATGGACATCCAAGGTTAGAACAACAAGGAAATGCTTGCTCAGGAATGAAAAAATCTCAGCCAAGCAGAGGATTTCCAAAATTCCTGAACATATTAATGAGCAGCCTGAGCTCTCTGGAGAGCCAGAAGTAGGGTACATGAAAGGGGACAACGAGCTGTGCTGGGCTCATCCCACACCCCTGCCTGACTCACAGCATCACCCAGCGGGTTTGCTCAGCTCGGGGGACCCTCCACTAATTAATGATCCAGCTGGAAAGAAGTTTGGGAAAAAAGAACCAGGCAAAGCAGGGAAGAAGAACCTGAAATAACAACGTAAAGACCATGCTCTCCTAATTCTCATTAATGTTCCACTTCCCTCGTGTCCAAGAGTACTCTCATCAGAGGAAGGGGGAATTTTGAGCCTTTGAAGAGCTCAGCCTTCATGTTCCAAGGGCTGGAAGCAAATCCAGCAGGGATTCACACATGTGGGAAGCACTGCTTTGTCCTGCCATCCACAAAATACCTGGATCCTGCTTCACCCATGTGTGGCTCTGCAGCATCTGGGAATGCTGCAGCTCCCTTTGGAGGGGTGTTTAGGTGTGACTCAAAAGGGACACAGCAAAAAGCTAGGAACGACTCTGTGAGTGGAAATTCCTCTGGGCAAAGTGGGGTGGACTGCTGCTGCACTGATTTCCCAAATCTCCCTGTGGCTGGACACAGCATCCCAGGACAGTGAGTGTTTTTACTACCCATGGGGTAGTGACAACTTAAACCCCCTGAAAACAAGTCAGATAAACCAAAACACTCAAGAATTCCTGGTTAAGTTTAGGAGCTTGGATTAGAGCTACTCTTCCACATCTCCATCTTCCTCCATGACAGACTGGCTGACACACCTCAGTTTATAACTGTTATAAATAACATTTTTTTATGAAGCAAAAGTCACTTTCACCTCTCCTACACCCACCCCTAAGTCTTCTGCAGCTCTTCCATGTGTCCATGCTCCCAGAGGGTGAATTTAAGGAAGGAATTACTACCTGGCAAATTTATGTTGACTCAACACAAGCACGTTGCCTCTGATTTCTGCTACGATCTTGCTCTTATCCTCAGGCCGGCCGTGCTCCAGGACGTGCTGGATAACATAATTCCCATACTGATCCTGGGTGGGAGACAGCAGCAGGGGTCACAAAAACTGGATAAATGGACTAGAAGCATTCCCAGCAAACTGATTCCCAAAGTGCATTCAGAGTTTAAAGTTCAACTAAAAATTAATTATAATATTTACTATACAAATCAGCTCAATACTTTCTATTTCTACAAAAATGTGCATTCCAGGGTGGTACCAGGTGGTAAAATGATGCATTTTTATAGAAATTGTATTATTTATAGAACTCAAAATTAAGTCCTTGCACAGGAAATGTCCATATTCTGCTTCTTCACAGTTTGTTTCCCTCTCCCCAGGTTCAAACCTACCAAATCCCATGTCCTGGAGGGGTGTGCCATGGGACTGGCTACAGGACACTGTTCAGAATTTGGGAATTTTCAGAGCACAGGATATTTATTTTCCAGTCCAGGGTACCACAGGCATGGACTCTCCATGCCCAACGTCTTCCCACTTCCCAGTGCTGAGCACACAGGACCTGGGAAATGGACCAGCTCGTATTTCAGAGTCTGTGCCTTGGGATCTGAGTGGCAATCAGGGAGCTGGACCAAGACTGGGTTTGCTACTTCCTCCATAGGCCCCAAGAGCAGAATCCGTGTAAAACCCTGGCACAGCAGGGTCTCCCAGGGACTGCAGGGAGGAGGGAAGGCAGCCAGGAGGGGGGTGAGCATAGAGCCAACTCTTTTAAAGAATTCCAGCGACTTGGCACTGCCTTTTCCTTGGAGTATCAGCTCCTGGCATCCCTCCCACTCTTCCCTGCACTGGAGAAAAGCACCAGGACACAGGGCCTCCTCAGAAAGGGAGGTAACAATACCCCTGGCATCCCCTAGACTTGTGCCCATGGCCAAAGCAGGCAGTGGTGATGAAATTCCTGCCTGCTGTGCTCATTCCCATCCCTTTTCCAGGTGGGAATGCTCCCACATGAGCTCTGCAGGAGCTGTCTCAGCACTCAGCAGTGACCTGGGGACACTGCAGCCCGTTCCACACTGACCTGCACCAGCTGCTCCGTGTGCTGGTGGAGCTCCTCCAGGATGGGCAGGGTCTGCTCGGGCAGGCAGTGCTCCAGGATCCTCTGGATCACCCGGCAGCCATAGGGGTGTGTGGACAGAGCAAACACCTGGGGACAAAGGACAGGCAGCAACATGCCATGGGTCCTTGGGAATCCCAGAAACCTGCCAGGATTCCTGCACACAAGTGAGGTGATAATCAGCACCAGCTGGGAAACACCCACCAGGATCCCAGGCACATCCCATCCCTACATGGGGAAGTCTCAGCTTCCCCATCCATGAAAAACAAATGGTAAAACCTCTTTATTCATAAAAAAACAAAAAAAAACAACCCTGGAACAACCAAGCATCGCCAGAAGCTTGGTTATTCTTTCCAAATAATTCCAGCACATTGTTTGCCAACACAGATTTTGAGCTATTTAAGAAATGCTATGAGCCAGAAAAGTTAAAAATGCCCAGCAAAGGATTTTGCTCAACTATTTGGATTGGTTTAAAAGCCTTAACAGTGCTTAGGAGAAGTGACAACAAAGAATCTTTCTCATTTCTAATGGATTAGCAGATCTGTGGGTGAGAACATGACACATTCTGTTATTGCTGCTCCGATTTCTTTCTGAAGCACAAAGTCCCATTTGGTGGCTTTGATTTAACAACAGCAGCAAATCCAAGCACTGAAGTTAAATCAAGAGTCACACATTTTTAATAACTGGTGAGTAAACCCTGCAGGGAAACAGGGCTTAGAGTGCAATTAACGCAGAAAAATCATCTGGAGGTGCTAAGTTTAATCTGCTGTGTGAAGGTTCAGATACAACTGGGACAACTGGTCAAGGAAATGTCAGTGCCATCAGCTGAGCTCCCAGAGATGTTTCTGCCTTCCCAAACTCCCAGTGGAAAACCCAAGCTTAAACTCTAGTCAGGAGCAAGTTTCCAGACAGAATCCTGTTTGTTTTGACCCAATCAAACAAAACCCCACTTTCCCTGGACTCCCAGCTCCTGGTTCCTCCTGTAACAGCTCCTGGCTGTCCCCACATCCCTGGGGCAAGTCCTCAAAACTTCAAAGCGCCCCTGAAAAGCCAATTTAATTGAGGTGGGGAACCCCATAAAGCAGCACTTTGGTACTGGGACCTGAGGCAGGCAGAGTAAAGCCAGCCACAACTGATACCCAGGACATCAATTCAGGAGAGGACACCAATAAAAAAGAAAAAAACTATGAGAGTCAAGGACAATTGCCCATTTCTAGATGAAACTCTTGATTCTTCCCTGCACTGAGGCCCTTGGGAATCAGCATTCAGCATTCCTCTAAGCCACCTGCACAGACAGGGATCATAATGAAACTTTGCTCTCCTGTGCATCCCGTTTTCCTCTCTGCTCCCTTCAAAGAGAAACAAATCTGAAATGCAAAAAGTTCAACAATTCTGGGCTTATCAGGGTCACCTGCCACTAAAAGGGGATCAGCTCTGGGCTCAGAACTTGCTGGGATTTTACACAAGTGAGGTGATAATTAAGGAATTAATGAAGTTTAGACATGACTAAGGTACCTCAGCAGCACAAAACTCTGCTCACCACCTTCACTGGGAGGATGGACCAGGGAGAGCCTTGTTTTCCCTCATCACTCAAAATTACTCAATATTCCAGGAGAACAGACTCATGCAAGGAGGTTTTACTCTGACAGATCTGCCCAGAAATGATAACACAGACGTGACCAAGGAGTTTCTGGACTCTCAAATGGCTGCATCAACCTTGCAAGTTTGCTAAAATTGAGAATTCCCAAGAGTTGAAGTCCAGCCACTCTGAGGCTGTTCCAAGCAGGCAGCAGGAGCTGGGCAGGGCCTCACCTGTCCCTTGAAGGCATCGATGATGAACTGCAGGGACTGAGGCTGCACACACTCGATGCATTTCTGCACCACGTGGTTCCCGTTCTGGTCCTTGACGCACTTGAGCACGTGCCCGTCCAGCTCCCGAACCATCTCGTTCTATGGGGGACACAGCACAAACAGAAAGCACCACCAGCATCCCCAGCTCAGAGAGCACAGCTGCCACTACTGGCCTGGGCAGGAAGGGCTCAGGAGTGAGTGGTGCTCCCATGGCCAGGAGATGAGGCTTGGCTGGAGACAGAAACCAACAGGGTTCTCCCCTGCTCTGACACCCCATTAGCAGCCTGGCCTGGTGGGAGGGGCCCTGGAACCGAAGCTTGGAGCTCCATTCCAACCCAAACCATCCTGGGATTCTAGGAAGGTGAAGCCCTCCTTCTTGATGAGCATCCTCTTCAAAGAATCCAAATTAAAGAAATCCTAACTGAGCCACAGCTTTCCTGTGCATCCCCCATTTTCCTCTCTGCTCCCCTCAAAGAGAAGCAAATCTAAAATGCACAAACTTCACAAACTCTTTGGGTTATCAGGGTCACCTGTCACTAAAACAGGGTCAGCTCCGGGCTCAGAACTTGCTGGGATTTTACACAGGTGATAATTAAGGAATTAATGAAGTTTAGACATGACTAATGTAGCCCATGTGCAGGGTGGAAGCTTCACTCACAAACAGAAATGACACTTTGGGGCATTTTAATGCTTTGACAAGATCTGGGTGAATTCAGTTTTATGACTGAATCAAACCCAGGAATTTGGGGAGCACTGAGTACTCAAAAATGCCCCTCTGGAGGAGACAGTGAATCCTTGGTAGCAGCACTGCTGGAGCCCAGGCATGGCCCTGCTGACACACTTGGCTCAGGCTCAGCCTAAAGGGAAGGACCACTCCTAAAGCCTCTTTCATATTTTTAATTTCATAACCTACATTGAGATTCCTTTCCCAACCCTTCTTGAGCCAGCCTGCCCAGCGTATTTTCAATCTCAATTCATTGTTCCCAAAACCCTTGAGGAAGTGCTTTATTAATGAGCTCTGAGTGGGGCTATCAGCCACATCTCTCCGAAGCCAGAACGAGGAGCTCCTCATCCATCTCCCTGCAGGAGCACAGGATGCTGACCCACATAGCAATAACTCAGTGAATATTTAAAGGCAAAACTCTTCCTTCAAGGGATTTAAAGATCTCTTTTAACTCCCCCTCTTTTTCAGTTTTCCCTACACACATGATCTGCTTCCAGAGAATTAACAGAGAAGCAGCCCCATGGCCAGAGAAGGGGAACAAGGAGGTGACAATGACAACTAAGGATGGTAGCACAGACTTGTCACGCACAAGGAACACCACAAACATGCCAGGAACCAAACCAAGGGAACAGCTCAGGAACATCAAACATCAAGAAGAAAGTTAAAATTGAAACTTACAATTACCTGCTGGTCTGGGGGGATGAATTCCAGGGCCTTCTGGATCACCCTGCAGCCGTACATCTGCAGGGCCAGGGACAGCACGTGCCCACGGATGCGCTCTGCCAGCGCCAGCTTCTGCTCCAGGCTGCCAAACTGGGACAGGAGAAACGGTCACGGCAAGGACAAACCCCTGCCCTGGCCACTGGCACTACCCTCCCACCCTGCAGACAGGAGCTGCCTGCTGTGGATGAAAGATCAACCCCGTGGGAAAGGGGTGAAGTGGCACAACCAGACATGTTCTGTGTCTGCCTGCACACCCCAAAGGGGCTGGAGCCACCAGGGTGACCAACCAGCCCCGGACAGGTCACAGCCCCAGGGCTGCCAGAGCTCCAGAAGTGCTGGGACAACGTCTCAGACATGCACAGGGTTGGATTGTTGGGGTGTGTGGGCAGGGCCAGGAGTTGGGACTTGATCCGTGTGGGTCCCTTCCAGCTCAGGAGGTTCTGTGACTTTGATTCTCAATGACTGGGCAGAAGCACCAGGAGGACCTGGTGAAGGACCACATCAGTGTCCAGAGAGAGGGGTGGAGGGACACAACACTTTTCCAGCAGCTGCTGTTACTGCAGAAGTTTCTCCCTTGTTCCCAATTCCAGGAGCACTGACAGCTCAATGCAGCACCCTGGACAAGTTTTGCTGGATCACAGAATCCCAGGGTTTTTTGGGTTGGAAGGGACCTTAAGGCTCAGTTCATTGCAAATCCCATCCACCTTCCTCTGGAAATTTACATCTCCTCCATACATTGCCGTTTATTGTGACACATTTTGCTTCTCCAAGTGTAAGTTTTCAGATGAAACTGAGTCCCACCCCTCAGTCATCCCAGCAGGAAAGATCCAACAGCTTGTGGGGAGGAAATGGTGCCAGTGCTGAAGGCTATCCAGGGGTTTAGCCTCAAGGCAGGGTTTGCCAGGCTCATCCAACACCTCAGCACAGCACGAACCCTGGGAAGAGCTGCAGTGGAGGGCAGACTCACCTCGAAGAACTTCTGAATGACGTAATTCCCAAACACATCCACCATGAGCTGATAGGCTGCCTGCAGGATCTCGTTGAACACCAGCTGACGCTCTGCCGGGGTGGCACGCTCCAGTTTCAGCTGAATAAATCTGAAAAACAGGCCTTGGAGTGATGCCACGGGCACAACTGTTCATTCAACCCCTTCCCAAAGCCTTACCCCTGTGTTCCAGAAACAACCATGGAAAATCCTATTATACCATGAAGATTAAGTACTTTCATTAACCTAAGCATCCTATCACAAGTTAAATATCCAAATTTAAGACATTTTAGTCATCCACAACTTGCAAAGCTCTTGCAAACACAGATATTTTCTCCAGCCATCTGAAAGCTCAGGGTGGTCACAGCCATGAGGTCCCTGGCTACACGTTGGAGTCCTCATTCCAAGCAAAGCAGATCTCAATGGAGTAACGGAGGATGGCCTCGTGTCCAGCTGGCTTTTAAAATGAATTAGGCTGTGCCAGCAGGATGAGTGAGCAGACCACAAAACAAGGAAGCTCCTTTTCACAGAATTCACAGAATCACTGGGTTGGAAGAGACCTTCAAGATCATCGAGTCCAACCCAACTCAAACACCTCAACTCAACCCTGGCACTCAGGGCCACATCCAGGCTTTGTTAAACACACCCAGGGATGGTGACTCCACCACCTCCATGGGCAGCCATTCCAGAACTTTATCACTCTTTCCATGAAAAACTTTTTCCTAATATCCAACCTGTATTTCCCTTGGTGCAGCTTGAGACTGTGTCCTCTGGTTCTGTCAGTTCCTGGAGAAAGAGACCAATCGCACCTGACTACAGCCACCTTGCAGGGAGTTGTAGAGAGCAATGAGGTCACCCCTGAGTCTCCTTTTCTCCGGATTAAATTCGAGGCAGAATTCCTGCTACCAGCACCCATCCCCAGCCCTGGACAACACTCTGAGGCATGCACAGGGTGGGACTGCTGGGTGTCCGGGCAGGGCCAAGAATTGGACTGGACAATCCTTGGGGATTCTGAGTGTGACACTGGCTTGGCTTTTCCCACTTATTCCCTGGTGTGCCTCAGCTTTGGGAAGCGAGACAAAACCACAAAACTCAACCAAGAAAACACAACCGCAAAACACAACCACAAAACACAATGGCGGATGCTCCCCCAAGGAGCAGCCATGCCCAGGCTGCCCGGCCCACCTGGATCCGTGCTGATCCTGGGAGAACTCCATGATGTGGCCCGCGATCTCGCGCAGCTGCAGGTTGGGGTAGCGGTTGTTGCGGAAGTCCTCGAGCAGGCGGCTGCGGCCCGAGGGCATCACGTCGGACATGCCGTAGCGCAGCCGGGACGAGGGGAACAGCGTGCTGCTGGGGCTGAACAGGCTGGAGGCGCTGCTGGCGCTGCGGTACTTGGCCTCGGCCCCCGGCGCCGCAGAGATGTAGCGGCCACTGCCGTTCGTCAGCCCCCCTGCGAGGGAACACGGCATGGATGGGACAGGGAACAGGGAATGGATTGGATAGGGGAACAGGGAATGGATGGGACAGGGGAACAGGGAATGGATGGGACAGGGGAACAGGGAAGGGATGGGACAGGGGAACAGGGAA
>WBNO01030598.1:18871-41366 GCA_013400575.1 Peucedramus taeniatus
GTGGGAGAGGGGAAAGGGGAGTGGATGGGACGGGGAACGGGGAATGGATGGGACAGGGAACAGGGAATGGATGGGACAGGGAACGGGGAATGGATGGGAGAGGGGAACAGGGAATGGATGGGACAGGGGAACAGGGAAGGGATGGGACAGGGGAATGGGGCATGGATGGGATAGGGGAACAGGGAATGGATAGGACACAGGAACAGGGCATGGATGGGATAGGGGAATGGAGAATGGATGGGCCTCATGGGACAAGGGGACAGGGCATGGATGGACCTCGTGGGACAAGGCGTGGATGGGGACAAAGGAATAAGGCATTAGGGACCAAGGTATGGATGGGCCTCATGGAGACAAGGGAACAAGGCATGGATGGGCCTCATGGGGATACAGGGATGTGACATTGGATCCCTGAGTTCTGTTCCATCATGAGGGGGTTCTGACATTCAGCTAAGAAGGATTTTGAGGTGGGATTTCTAAAAGGAATTTTTAGGTAGGATTTCTAGGCAGGATTTCCTCACTGGAAGGATGTTCAGGCACTGCAACCACCCAGGGAGGTTTAGATTCCCCATCCCTGGAGATGTCAAAGGAATGAACATGTGTTACTCAGTGCCCTGGCGGAGACTGGTCACAGGTTGAAGACCTTGGAGGGCTTCTCTAACCTTGATGATCCTGTTTTATGGTGTTCAAGCCTTGGACCCGCCCAAGTAGGTTTGGATTCCCCATCCCTGGAGGTGTCCAAGGAATTCCTGGGCATGGCACTCAGCTGGGCTAGTGGATCAGTCACAGGTGGGACTCAATGACCCCAAAGGGCTTTTCCAACCTCCATGACCCCATTTTGTGATTCCTGACTGAGCTGAGCAAGCTGCCCACCAAGGAGTTTAGATGGGGATGTGTCCAAGCATCTGTGGCACCGCTGGATTAGTGTGGGAACAGCTACAGACTCCAGCAAAGCACTCTGATGATCCCTTCTAAACCAGGATATTCTGTGATTCTGACTCTATTCAATGACATCAGATTTGTGACTGTGGCTTTCTGACAGAGTGAAAAGCCTTTTGTTCCTCCTTCTATGTCCAAAATGTCTGAACCTGACCAGTGGCAATCCCAACACTCCCAGATTTTAGCTTTTTTTGCCGTTTCCACTGCCTTTGCCTCCATCCTCAGGTTTTTCCTACCTCTCCTGTTGCCCCGGCACGGACTGAGTTAAAAGAAGTGTGCTGGGGGTGGGGGATAGATATAGAAGTATAAAAAAATGTGGATATAAAACGACAAATCACTATTAAACACAGGTAATACCAATAAATTAAAAACAGAAAAGACTGTAAACCCCTGTGCTTTCACAAATGGCCAAAATATCTGCAGCCACATTAACAGAGATGCTGTGCGACCCCAAAATAGGAATATGGGGACAGGTGATGCTTCAGGCCACAAAGAGAAGCTTTGACAGGAACAAACTTAAACCTTCCAATGCTGTTTCCCTGCCTGCAATTTTTCAGGATGTGGCTCAGCACAGTGGCAGAGGATTTGATTTCTGCCTTTCCTGCAGGGCTGGGGATCCCTCTGCTGGTGCAGGAAGAGCCTGCATGGATTCTCCTGGGTGGAACAAAGTCCTTCCAGGGAACACATCCTGATCACACAGGGACCTGCAGGGTCAAGGTGAGGCAGGGGGAAATCCCAGGGAAATGAGCTGCAGGAATCTGTGCCATGGAGGGGAGAGCTCCAAGGAAACTTTGGCAGGGCTGGCTGCAGAGAGGCAGCTCCTGGCAGCTGGGCTGAAATTAAAGCATTCCATAAAAACAGAGCTGAGGGAGCTGCACTCCTCAGCTATTGATACCTGGAGGAGCACCAATGCAGGGAACTGGATGAGAACTCTGTATCTGATAACAGCCTAAATAATCATTAATTATGACCTCCATGGCTCACTTCCAGCTCAGGATATTTTGTGATTCTACATCTCTGAGCTGGGCAAATTTCTCTGGAGCTGGTGCCAGAACTCTCCTTTCTCAAGGAAGGGGAAGACTCTTTTTCATCCCTTTATCCCTTTTTCTTCCAAGGAAAAGGAGAGCTGCGAGCTCCTTGTGCTGCCTTGCAATGGAGTGTCCAGCACCTCCTGCACCCCGACTCCCACACTGAGCAACAACTCCCAAAAGCCACCAGGTGATACTCCTGATATTCCTGTCTCCTGGAAGGAACAGGATTGCTGCAGAATGCCTAAAGCACTTCCCAGGTGAGGAAACCCAGGAGGGACAGGCTGAGCAATGGGGCAGTGATGCTTCCCACACATCTGGAATTCTCACAATTCCCATTTTTTGTTTCAACACCTGGAGCAAAGTTAAGAATTGGGACTGAAGTGGAAACTAGTTCCTGATGGAAAAGGGGAGGGAGGGTTTGGCACGCAGGCTGTTATCTCTTGTATAAGAGCACAATCAGTACAGAAAATCTGTCAGAGGTTTTCTGAGAAAGCCCAAATCACTTGGAGATTCACCAGTGACTCCACTTTCCCCCCTGCCTGTTTCTCCTGATGGGAATTCTAACTTCAGGTTTCTCCAGGATGCTTAACTTCATCCTGGGAACACAGAGATCCTGTGTGGAACAAGCTTCCTAAATCACAACTCTGAACCCCATCAAAGACCTGAAATCTTTGGTGCCTCCAGCTCCTCTCTGCCAGGACTTGATCAGATCCCAGACTTCATTGGGATTTTACCAGTAACTACAAAGAAACTGCTCCTTCTTCCTCTGGAGCCAGGCTGGGAGAGCTGGGGGTGCTCCCCTGGAGAGGAGAAGGCTCCAGGGAGAGCTCAGAGCCCTCCCAGGGCCTAAAGGGGCTCCAGGAGAGCTGCAGAGGGACTGGGGACAAGGCCTGCAGGGACAGGACACAGGGAATGGCTGCCACTGCCAGAGGACAGGGATGGATGGGATCTTGGGAATTGGGAATTGTTCCCTGGGAGGGTGGGCAGGGGCTGGGATGGAATTCCCAGAGCAGCTGGGGCTGCCCCTGGATCCCTGGAATCCTGGATTCCTGCTTGTGGGACTACAGAGAAATCAGGGAATGGTTTGGGGTGGAAGGGACCTTAAATCCCATCCAGTGCCACCCCTGCCATGGCAGGGACACCTCCCACTGTCCCAGGTGCTCCAAGCCCCAATGTCCAGCCTGGCCTTGGACACTTCCCTCTGGCAGTGGCAGCCATTCCCTGTGTCCTGTCCCTGCAGGCCTTGTCCCCAGTCCCTCTGCAGCTCTCCTGGAGCCCCTTCAGGCCCTGGGAGGGCTCTGAGCTCTCCCTGGAGCCTTTTCTTCCCCATTAGAACTGATTTTATAACAAAGGAAAGCAGACCTCCCCTTCCCACTGCCCTCCAGTACCAATGAAAGAGAAACTTAAAAAAAAAAAAAAGGCTTCATAGATTTCAAGGTCAAATCCCCCAAAATAAGAGCTATCCCGGTGACATCTGACCTACAGCATCACCCAGCGTGGAACCAGCCATGGAGGGGACAAGGCCAGAAGGACAGGAATATTTTGGGAAGATGGGAATCCCCATACTGATCCTCTGGAGCACAACCCATTGCTGGGGATGGTAATTCCAATTTCTTTCCAGAGCTTGTTCCCAGACAGACCCACCATCCTCTGATCCAGAGGAATTCCTAAGATTTTTTGATTCCAAAGAGTTTTAAAGTTTTTTTGAGTTTTTTTTTTGTTTGTTTGTTTGTTTGTTTGTTTTTTGCTGCAGGGCAAACCAGCTTTTTCCTAGGTTTGGAATCTGCTTCCTCCTCAGGACTAATTTATTGTGGCCATTTAACTGTCAGCCAAGGCCTCCACAGCTGCATAAATAAAGTCAAAATCCTTCCAGTTCTATTAAAGCTCTGAACAAGGCACGATGGTAAATCTAAACTTGATCTCCAAAAATCATATTTATGACTATTCCAGCTAACCTAGAGCCAGCACTGGATTTATCACACATGCATGGGATAAACATAATAAATACAGTGTCTGCTGAGGGGGAAAAACTGCTCTGAGAAGCAGAAGTTTTATTCAACCCAGCAGATTCATGACACAACCAAAACCAAGTGAATTTTTGGAGGAAATATTAAATTACCTGCTGCAGGTGCAACAAATAATCTCTTTGGTTTGTTTATGAGAGAATGAACACTTCAGGAGGTTCAGATGGGCACTGCTTTATTATTTAATATTTGCTTTATTTATTTTTAAGATTTATTTTACTGTAGGCCAGGCAGAAGCTCTTTGAGAAGATTCAGCTGCACAAAGTCATGGATCTTCCCAAAATTATTCCTCCTGTGCTTTTGATAAGGCCACACTGATGGGAAATTTTCCAAAGTAAACTCACCAAATCCTCAGCTCAAAGCTGAGCACGGCTCCAGGGAATATTGGTTAAAAGGAGGAATTGTATTCCAAGCTCATTATTCCCAATTTAAAGGGTATTTTAAAACATCCCCTTTAAAACCATTTAAATTGAAGATCAACTCTCCTTATCCATTTTATTCCACAAACCATTGCTGCTGTTACCAAGACCAATGCAAGAAAATCCTGTTTTTCAAACACTTGGGAATATTATCCCTAATTTTGAACTCAGGAAATGTCTTAGGTTGGAAATGGAGATGTGTGTTCTGTCCCCATCTGTCAGAGCTGGGGCAGTTCTCTGCTGTTCACTGGGCAGTTTTCTTTCTCTCTCCCACAGCCAATCCTCCCTCCAGGAGATCTCTTCTGTCCATGGCCACTGAGTGTCCCTGCATGGCTGAGAAAATTCCATCCTGCCATTGGGAGATGCTCTGCCCAGGGGCAGGAGCCAAGCATTCCTACCTGGATCCAATCTGAGCCTGGCAACACCTCAGCAGCCTTTGCCCACTGCATTCCCAGAGGAGCAGCTTTCTTCTGCACTGCATTCCCAGAGCAAGAGCAGGCCCATCTCCAGCAGCCCTGGAGCTTCAGAGGAAAACTCCACCCTTCTCCAGGATCCCTGCTCCACCAGAGCCACCCCTGGCACTGCAGGAGGAGCAGCCACCATGGAATGGGACTGTGCAACACCCTGACCCACAGGGGCTCAGCTCCTCTCCTGACTCTGGCAGGGGTTTGTTTGTACTATTGCATTTGTATTTTTAATTTTCCTAGTAAAGAACTGTTATTCCTCTTCCCATATCTTTGCCTGAGAGCTCCTTAATTTCAAAATTATAACAATTCAGAGGAAGGTGGTTGGAATTCTCCATTTCAAGGGAAATTTCCCTTTCTTCCTTAGCAGACACCTGTCTGTTCAACCAAGACAGGAAACGAGAAGGAAAGATGGAAACCCGTTCCCAGCTGAACCACATAGGACACACACACCAGGAGGGCTGGACTTGGAATTCAATATTGTTTTCCACCTAAACAATTGTGTGACCCCACACAACTCCTGCCTCAGGGAAGCAGGGATGCTCCAGGAGAGGAGAGCAGGGCTCTTACCCAGGTTGAGGCTGGAGGAGGATCCGTGTGAGGACAAGGAAGGAGGAGGAGTCTGCGAGTGGCCGGGGCCTTGGCTGGGCAGGGGCATCCCCACGGGCCCGGGGGAGGAGGAGAAGCCCAGGCCGTTGTAGAAGCTGTGCCCGATGGGGGTCAGGCTGCTCGAGGTCCTCTTGTACAGGTCACTGCTGCCCGTCAGCGAGTCCCGGCGCGAGCCGCTGCCCGTGGTGGAGTTTGCCACTGGAAAAACAGCAACATCAGGAGATGCCACCAGCCCGAACACTGGAGAGCCACAGCTCCACTGCACTGGGCTGGTGCTTGGGAAAACGATCAAATACAGTCATTAAAACCACGTTGTTAATGATCAAACAGCCAAAAAAACTATCTGGGCTTTTGTCTTTGCTTTCAGTGCTTTGGAGGATTTATTGTGACAGAGCACATGGTGGGGACACACCGAGCACTTAAGGACACACTGAGTACTTTAGGGACATGCTGAGCACTTTGGGGACACACTGGGCTCTTGGGGACATGCTGAGACTTTTGGGGACAAGCTGAGACCTTTGGGGACACGCTGAGACCTTTGAGACACATCGAGAACTTGGGGACAGGCTGAGACCTTTGAGACACACTGTGCACTTGAGGACACACTGAGCCCTTTGCTCTGGCACTTCAGGAGAAGGTCTGAGCTCCACAGAGCTCCCTCCCCACATTCCTGGGATAAGGGAGATTTTAACTCCCCCTCCTGTTTGTTCCCGGCCATCAGAGCTGAACCCCACTCCCAGGAGGTTTTCCCTGTGTTGGCTCAGGAGTGACCCCAGCCTGGTGCATACATCCCTGAAATCCATCTGCTCACCTTCCAGCAGATGAGAAATCAACTCCTGTTTGCCCCCAGCTTTATGGAGCTGGAAACCATAATTCAATTTCACTCCTAATCCCCACAGTGTTTAAGAGCTGTCTTGACAGGCAAATACAAACTCTTTAAATGCACTGTCAACTTGTGGGGAAAAAAATCAATTTTGCATTAAAATCTTGTTTAATAAATAGTGAAATTGTTAACTGCAATGAACTGATCATTTCTGGTGAGTGCACACGGGCTCCAGATGCAGCAGGATCAGAGTTTATTCACTGACTGAGGGAAAACAACTTTGTGAATCTTGGCACTGAGCAAACCACTCATGGAATTCCATTAGTTAAATAAACTGAGGTAAGAGAAACAAATGCTTCTTTTACCTAGAACCAAGATGGCTCCAGTTCTCAAGACTGGGTTGAAGAGAAATATTTAGAGTAACTTTTTATTGCAAAGTGTTCCTCTGTGAGGCAACAGCCCCTCCCTGAGCCTGCTCTGATGGAACCAGGTTGGAACCTGCCCCTCACTATGATGAGAGCAGCAAAGTTCAGGACCTAATTACTGCCCTGAGACTGAGCAGTAATTAAAACAATTGTTCCACTTCAAAAAACCACAAACCTAAGGGAAAAAAAAAACCTTAAAAACCACAGACATCTCTGGATGGGTTTGATTCTGAAAGAACCTTGGTCTCCAGCTGCCCAACAACATCAAAGCATGGATGGGAGGTGTCTCACAACCACAGAGTGATTCTTTTGGTGAGTGATAGGAACAATTCCCAGAATAAAGCACAGAAACCACCTCAGATGAGCTTTTTTAAAGTCATGAGGAGTTCCTCAGCCTTTACTCCAAGGTGAGAGGGGCTGATACACTCCAGAACCAATTCCTGTCAGCCCAGTACTCCACATGCAGGGAAAAACACTTCCAAGTTAATTACTCTGCTACTGCTAATTATCACCTACTAAAAGCATTTATGCCAAGAACTGCTGCAGATTTTAAAGCCTGAAGTAGTCCCTAAAGGAAAATTTCCACTTAGGCCGGGATGGATGAGGAAGGCTCAGCTCAGAGCACAAACTCCTGAAATCTGGTGTTCTCCTCGTGCTCCTTTTCCCAGGTGTGGGAATCCTTAATATCAGAGGGTTTTGGGAAAGCTGCAAAAGGCAGGCCTCAGAGACAGCAGAACTGTGATTAGAGTTAAGCAGTAGCCATAAGATTTGTCAGCAGAAAAGTCATATGAGATGTAGAAAGTAAGGACAAATAGAACAATGGTCTGTGTATTAATGCTTGGCTAGAATAACTCCCAAAGCTACAGAAAAGTATATCTAGTGAGATATTAGGAAGTTCTAGGCTTAATAATGGAGCTCTGTGCATTGTGTTTTAAGGCTTGCAGCAGGTATTGTATTTGAAATAAGCAAGCACTGTTTTAACAAAAGCTAGGTGTGCTTATAGTGATTGGATAGAACTACTGTCAATATGCTTTTGCTTTGTGTGATTGGTCGAAATTTATCTTTAAGATATAAATTTCTGTCTGGCCACCATGTCAGGGTCAACCCCTGAATATTGCCTCATATTTTTCCTTAACCTTTCTAACCACTCTGTTGGGGTTTCTTACCTCTTCTGCTGCTCATCAAAAGACTTATGGGCATTTTGATTATGTGGAGCTGCCTCTTTGATACCTCTTATAATCAATGTTCTGTATTCCTCCATGTCTTGCCTCCCCCCATGCTATTGTGGTCCCAGGCAGGGCGCACTATGGGCATTTTCAGATCCCCAGGAGGTAACTGCACATGCTCCCTTCCCCATATTCGTATCCCAACTTTTACAGTGAGCTGCAACACTGAGTTCTGTGGCTGCTGCTGGGGATGTGAGCTGCTGGCATCTTCCCATTGTCATAACCATGTCATGAGGCTGATGCTGGAAAATAAAACAGCTCAAGAGGTGTCCGTCCCACAGCAGCCCCATCCCACTGGTGATTTGCATAATTCCCTCTCTCAGCTCACCTAAAAAGAAACTTTCATAACCACGTTGTCTATTGACTACCTTGTGTTTCATAGCTTTACTAGAATATATCTGCTCATTACTTGCTTAAAGCATCTTTTTTTGCTTGCATTAAGCACTGTTATATTACAAAACAGCAATTTTAATGCTGTGAAAGTCCAGTCAGTTCAAAGGGAATAAGTCATGTCTGACAGCAATTACAAGTCATTGTTCAAAAAAGTCTCGCCAGTTCCAAGGTCTTAACTCAAAACCTTCCTCTCAATGTCTATACCTTCATCCTCTATCTCTGCAAGATTTTGAGAACTCTCTGTGAATCCATTTCCCACCTGTCTCTCTTGTACGATAAAAACTTCTTTGATAGTTTTGACCATCATTTGTTGCACACACTGAAGTATCACTACTGAAACACCCAACACATATCAACCTATTTTATAAATTTCCCTTAGCCAAGGTGTAAAGCTCCATTCTTGGAACGGCAGGCCTAACCTCTAGCCTCTGAGGAACCAGAGGCATGCCACAGCAGCCCCATCCTGTTGGTGATTTGTACACAGTCCCTGGCTGGCAGTCCCAGAAGAGCTTGGCTCCTCACCTGCGGTGCCGAAGCCGCCCAGCGCCGAGCCCAGCGTGGCTCCCAGGGAGCTGCTGCTGCCGAAGCCCAGCGAGGTGTTGGCGGGCTGGGCCGAGCCCTGCGAGAACAACGAGCTGCTCTGAGAGTTGCTGCTCAGTGAGTTGTTGCCATAGAAGGAGCTGGAGGCCAGGTTGTTGGTGGGCTGCTGCTGGGGCTGGGGCTGTGGCTGCTGCGTGCCCAGGGGCCGGAAGGGGCCATTGGTGGTCCCTGCCAGCCCTCCTGCTGCTCCGTTGGCCGATGCCGCTGCCGCCGCCACAGCTGTGGGACACAAAAATGGGGAAAAATTGGAAAAGCCACCGAGAAAATCCATTATCATCACACTTCTGGAAGTTAAAACTTAGCAGGTTGCTTTGAATTGCTACAGGTTTTTTCTTTCAGGACCAAACTCTGCATAAATCTCAGTTTATTCTATCTGAGCTGCCCACAGCCCCCAGACATGCCCATGTTCTTGCTGCTCTCGTGTTGTTGGAGCTGCACAGATCAAAACCAGGAATGGTTCTTTCTCCAAAGACCCAAGAGTCCAATCAACGCAGCCCCACACTTGCAAAGGCCATTAAGAAACCTGAGTTTTGAAATCATTGAAATTATCCTTCAGCCCACGGAACATGAACGTGTGGTGCCAAGAACATCGAACCCGAGGACTTTTGGTTTTCAGCCAGTTCCAAAGTTAAAGAAAAAGCAAAATAAACAAGAGCTACAAGAAAACAATTAAAAGGCCCATTTCATAATCTGAGCCCAGTGCTGGCAGGGGCTGCTCACACCAACAGATTGAAAAATCCTTTTAAATGCCTTGAACTCCCAAGGAACCCAAATAATGCCAAAGCAAGTCATGGCAAAGGCCATTTTAGGAACAGTGGTATCATAATGCACAAATCACAGAATGGCTTGAGCTGGAAAGGACCTCAGGACTCATCCAGTGCCACCCCTGCCATGGCAGGGACACCTCCCACTATTCCAGGCTGCTCCAGCCTGGCCTTGGGCACTGCCAGGGATCCAGGGGCAGCCACAGCTGCTCTGGGAATTCCATCCCAGCCCCTCCCCACCCTCCCAGGGAACAATTCCCAATTCTCAAGATCCCATCCATCCCTGCCCTCTGGCAGTGGCAGCCATTCCCTGTGTCCTGTCCCTGCAGGCCTTGTCCCCAGTCCCTCTGCAGCTCTCCTGGAGCCCCTTTAGGCCCTGGGAGGGCTCTGAGCTCTCCCTGGAGCTACAGGGAATTCTGAAGGCTCCAGCAGGTAGGTAAGCTGGTTCCAGGGGACAAATTCAAATACCTGCCATGAAACTCTACAAAATCATTCAGGTTCCTGCTCCCTCCCCCCCTCCGTGGCTGCTCCAGAGGCTCAGCCCAAGTTGAGCACAGAGGATATTTCTCAACAACAATCCCTGGATGGATCTCAGTGAGGGCAAGTTTGTCATCACTGCCAGCGGAGCATGGAGGGGTGGGGACACTGAGGACACTACAGGCACTTGGAGGGACCTGAAGCCATCTCTCTGAACCACTGGGGGGCCAGGACTCACCTGCCTGAGCAGGAGGAGGGACAGGACTCACCTGCCTGAGCAGGAGGGGGGACAGGACTCACCTGCCTGAGCAGGAGGGGGGACAGGACTCACCTGCCTGAGCAGGGAAGGACAGGACTCACCTGCCTGGGCTGCAGAGGAGCTGATGATGACAGGGGCAGGGGCCACCAGGCGCACGGGAGCCCCCAGGCCGTTCCTGGCCCCAGCATTGACCACGAGGGCTCCTGTTTGGTCATAATAAGCAGCAGGAGCCAGCACTGGGTAACCTGCAGAGGCAAGCACAGGTGACAGGGCAGGTGACAAACACATAAGTCATGTCCAGCTGAGTGCAGTGCAAGAGGGTTTCTAAAGGAAAAGCTGAATGGAAAAAAATAAAAAAAAAGAAGCAGGAACAGCCTTGCTTTTCCCAAAAATGTCCATTATTTTAGACTAAGAATTTCAGGTAGAAAACCCTTTTGCCCCCTGAATCTTTTATATCACACTGTCACCAGTGCAAATTCAGCTAAAAAAGGGTTTAAAATACAAAAGCACCATTTCTGCTCCATGATACATACAACATGTGCTGGGATTGCTCAGAGCTCAGGCTGACAGGGTGCACCCACAGGGAACTTCCACTTTCGTATTTTGGAAGGTTGGTACCATAAAATATAATTTAATGCATGTAAATAAACTCTCATAAATGCTGGTGATACAGCAGCAGACCGACAGCATATAGTGATTTAGGCACCTCATTAGGGAATTCTACATTAAATGAAAACAATAAAATTAAATGCAGTGACTCTCTAAGGCGGGGGGTCACTAAGAGAATGCTCCCAGTGAGTATTTGCTTTGCAAATAGAGGTACAAACGTATATCTATAATTGTGTGTATTTTCTCTGCAAATACAACCCAAATAATAGAGATTAAAGGAAATCTGCAGACGGCTGGAAATCTGCACAGTTCACTCTGTAACTTAATACTGCAACATTCTTTCTACACAATTAAAAAAACCCAATTAACAATGATGTGTCATTGCCAGAAAGGAAAAATCCCAAGAATCCTTTTTTCCTTAAATTTGACCAGCAGGACGTATCTGCACATTATTCTAATGAGCTCAGGTTTGTCCTCTGCCATCACAATAGTATCCTGAATAACTGAATTTCAGCAGCATTTTACTCCAAAGCCTCAGGGATCATAGTCAGAATTCCTACAGCAGCTCCTCCAATAAAGAGCTAGAAATGAGAACTAAACCCTGCTCCCTTTTATCCCTTTCCTTTCCCTGTTTTTAAGCCTCTTGGAAGAGCAATCATGGAAGGAAGCCCCTGTTAAGTCAAGCACCTGGCAGGGATGGAGAGCTGAGATGAATGAACGGACTACGAAACCTCTGAGGTTTAAAATACAGATCCCATAAGCTTGAACAATCCACAGAAAAATCTGGAGGTGGTTTTCCACAGGAGCCATCGATTCTTGGAGTACAGTGCAGGCACAGAGAGATAATAACACTGCTGTCATCTGTGCCACAAGGTCACCTGTGACCCCTCAGTGCTGCCAGCTGGGGACACACCCAACCCTGGAATGAACCCCCAAACCAACACAAGCAGGCACTGCTGGTTCCAGGCAAAGGCAGCCTTGGGAGATGCCATTTCCCAGGCTCTCTCTGGACTGGGAATGCTGGTACCTGGCATTCCTGCTGCCAGCCCCTGGCCGAAGGCGAGCGCGGAGTTGACGGCGGCGGCGGCCACCAGCGGATCTGTCTGCTGGCCCTGCTGGTTCTGGTTGGGAGTCAGGGGACGCTGGCTGGCTCCTCCACGGAGCACCTGGAGAGGACAGAACAGCCACTGGGTTATTCCCAGGAATTCCCAGGTCCAGGAGAGAGCCACTGTCATCAGGCAGGAGCAGGAGCAGCACCCAGGGGGGAAGACTTCTCTCCTTTGCTCTTAATTCACTTTTCTTCACATTCAAAAAGGAGGGGCTGGAGCAAGTGCAGGGCAACGAAGGGAAGGGAGCCCCAGGAGAGGCTGAGGGAGCTGGAAAGCCCCTCAGCCTGGAGAAAAGGAGGCTCAGGGAGGACCTTGTGTCTCTGCACAACTCCTGACAGGAGGGGACAGCCGGGGGGGGTCGGGCTCTGCTCCCAGGGAACAGGGACAGGAGGAGAGGGAACGGCCTCAGGCTGGGCCAGGGGAGGCTCAGGGTGGACATCAGGGAAATTCCTTCACTGAAGGGTGCTCAGGCTTTGGTTGCCCAGGGCAGTGGAGGAGTCCCCATCCCCGAAATGTGCAAAACATCTTTGCTCCTGTTGTGGTGCCTGGAACAGGAGTCAGTGCTGGGTTAATGCTTGGACTCGATCTTCAGAGAGCTTCTCCAACCTTTCTAACTCCCTGCTCCCACCTCCAACACTCATCCTCTGCCAGAAGTATGTACAAGCCACCTGCCCACCCCAGCTAATGTCTGGTCCCTGTCACCACAGCCCCACTAAAAGCCCTCTGGAGCAGAAACCTTACAAAGCCCAATGCAGGGGCTTGGGGTGAGTGACAGGGTTGTCTCCAAGCCACCAGCCCCTGTAGAGGGCAGAGACCTGGAGACACAAGACTTAAATCACAGGAAATCATGACCACAGAGCCCTCTGGGGGGTTTGCAGGATGAGCTGCTGTGGTGGGAGTCCCTCAGAAGGGACAATGGCAGAGTGGCCACCCTGCAATTACCTGGGACAGGCTTGGTTTGGCAGAGCCTCGCTCAGAGCTGGCGCAGGAACCTGCAAGTTCAGCTTATTAAAGGAGCCAGCCCCGTGTCCTCAGCACATCCTGCTGCAAATGTGACATCGTGGGTGTCACCTGCTTGAGTTACTAACAGGAAACACTGACTTTGTGCACACAGAGGCTGGGGAGGATCCTGAGGTTCACTAGCTGGGACGTGCCCCCCATCCCAAGCCTGCCAGAGCCTGCACAGGAACCTATTGGGATATTGGGGGACACAAGACAGATGATGGACTTTGGAGCTGGTTAACATAAGAGATTTGATAAGAGGATGCCTTGGCAAAAGCAAACTGAACTTTGAAAATCAGACCTAGACTGCAAGAAGATTCAATCAGACGGATTTACCGGAAAAAAGAAACTCCCATTAAACTCTGCAAGTAAGAGATGCTGTTACATGCATAAGTTTGTGTATGTGATTTTAACCTAATCATTGTAGTACACATTACTAGTCCCCCTAAAATAGCATTTAAGTGTTTGTATCCCACAAATAAATCGGATTCTGATCACTGAATCAGTCTCCCTGTCTCTCTCCATTGCCAACAGAAACCCTCCAGCCCAAGGAATCTCTGGGAGCCAAGAATTCCAGGGGGTGCAGACTGCAGTACTGGAACGCTGGTGGGTTTTATTAACATACTATTAAGATGTCACAAGGGTCACAAATCAAGTGTCCACACTCAGTGCTCCAGGTTCCCAAAGCCTCTGCCTCAGCACTTTTAATGCAAACAATCTCTGCTGCACCCCCTCAGAGCAAGGCTTGCATTCCAAACCCCGCTCCCGACCCCACTCACGCTTGCTCCACGGCCATAAAAGTAATGAAACATCCCATAAAGGCCACTGGCATTGAGATATTTTATTTTAATAGCCTGAGCCTTTGCAGAAGCTCTCTCATCTCACGCCTGCTGCATCTGTAAAGGCCTTAGAACACCTCCTGACACTGGGGTTTGGTTTTCAAAGGGTTTTCAGCTTCTGAGCTGAAAAAGTCAGCTGCCAGTTGCTCTTTATTCTGCCACCTCCATCACCAAGGACCAGACAGGAGAGCTGCTGAGGGGACTGAAGCCCAGCTCTGGTTCCTGAGGACTCCCCCTCACACACCAACAGCACCACAGGTTTGCTGCTGCACAGCTCAGGCCATTCCAAGCCTGACCCACTGGTGTGTCCCAAAGCACTGACACTCAGTAATTCACCACCACTCATGCACATGTACCACTCTCCACATGCATGATGGATAAATCAAGTTACAAATGTACAGATGGCTCCTGTCCCTTTGTTTTTAGGAGAGGCCAAAGGTTTTTCTCCTCATTTAAAAATACTCAGAGCTGAGGTCAGGATCAGTCATGGAAAAATCAGGGTTTTGAATGTCTGGAGCTGTGTCAGGGGAGGCTTAGATTGGGTTTTACACAGAATCAGCGGGGTTGGAAAAGACCTTTGAGATCACCAAGTCCAACCTATGAGCTGACACCACCCTGTCACCCAGACCATGGCACCGAGTGACAAAGTGACATCCAGGCTCTCCTTAAACACCTCCAGGCACAGGGACTCCACTCCAGTAGGCAACCCCTTACATTGTCCCATCAACCCTTCTGGGAAGAAATTCTCCCTGGTGCTGTTCCCCAGAGGGAATGGGAATGGGCATGGGCATGGAAATGGGCATGGAGACATGGGCATGGGGACATGGGCATGGAAATGGGCACGGACGGCCCTGAGGCTGCAGAGTTTGAACAGTGCTCCCAGGGATGCCCAGGCTGGGATTCTGGGGGTCTGTGCCAGGCCAAGGGTTGCAATCCATGGTCTGTGGGGGTCATTCCCAGCTGAGGACATTCCCCACCCAAAGCCCAGGTGCCCCCAGGACGTACCTGCTGCTGGCCCTGCTGTGTTTGCTGCGTGCTCTGCTGGCTGGCTGAGTTGGTGGCGGCAGCGGCAGCCGCCGCCTGCTGCTGGAAGAGGCTGGCAGGATAAACTCCCCAGGGAGTGACTCCATAGTACTGGTGAGGGACCACAGCTGGACCTAGAACACAGCACAGGCAGGGTAAGCTCCTGGGGGGGCAAGGGGCACACAGCACCCCAAAAACATCTGCTCATTGTGGCTGGTTTGATGGGATCTGTGTGAAACCCTCTGCAAACACAGGGGGATTTGGCATTTAGGTCACACATTTTATAAAGTTTCAAGTCAGACCTTTCAGGAATTTCATCACTGCACGAGGTCAAACTCTGCCAGCAGTGATTGCACGTTTTTACTGGTGTGCCCCGGACTTACAGAAAAGGAACAAAAATCTTCGACCCCAACAGAAGAACCTTGTTTCAAGCACAGAGATCAACTTCTCATCCCAGCTGACATTCAAAGCTCACTGCCATCCACCTTCAGCTCCTCAATAAGTTACCAAACCCTCTTCACAGCTGGACTGCATCAACCTTCAAGCATTAAAATGCTCCTTTTCCAGCCCTGCTTTGCATTTGCAAATCTCCCCTAAAAGAG
This sequence comes from Peucedramus taeniatus, assembly GCA_013400575.1. Taxonomy (NCBI): domain Eukaryota; kingdom Metazoa; phylum Chordata; class Aves; order Passeriformes; family Fringillidae; genus Peucedramus; species Peucedramus taeniatus. The sequence continues at coordinate 34,506 of WBNO01030598.1, forward strand.
GCGGCACAATCGTGCCCCTTCCCACATCCCCATCTCAAACTTAAGAGGCTTAAAAATAATAATAATAATAATGTTGGAGACAGCAGAAAAAGCCTCACTTTTGAAGATTCTTTGTGTTTATTAGGTCTCAGGAGACTACAGAAATTTGGGCATAGCAGAATGGCAGCCTCTCTCCTTAAATAATCCCAGTCAGAGTAATGCTGATGAAGCTCTCAGTGCTGGAGGGAGGAGCCCTTCCCACCCAATAAAATGGATGGGAATCCAACAGTATTTTTAATATGACTGTTTGATATCTTTAGGAAAGGTCAGCAGAAAAGCAGAAGTGTTCCCTTTGATTCCCAAATCCATTCCCCATTGCAAGGGCTCCCTCCCCACAGCAGGAATGGTTCAGGCAGAGCCAGAGTCAGGTGTGACACTGGAATAAACAAATCTTTCAAGAACCTTGGTCATGTCTGGAGTAAAAACTGGGATTTTTTTTTTTTTTAAGAGTGACACTCAGCACTTGGGTTCTGCCCAAATCTGTGATTCCATGGAAAATGAATGATGACACAAAAAGGGAGGTGCAAACACAGTGCTGAGCATTCAGTGTTAGCCTGGCTGTGACAACAGGGGGAAATCCTGGAAGTCCCTTTTCCTTTTGCTTTTTGTTCCTTCTTGATTTTTACAGTAACAGGCTCATCCTGCAGGATGTCAAGGAGCTGGATGAGCTCCTGCTCCCACATCCACACTTCAGAACACTCATTCCATGTTTTGTGCCAAATATTAAATTCATATTTCAGACATGTAAGAGTTACTCTCATTGTATTATTCTGGTTTTAACTACTGTGCTTTCCTCGAATTTAGGACTGAGGTACCCAGCTCTGTGCACAGCAGGGAGGTGCTGGCTAAGTCCAGGCAGACGCTGAACACCTGGATATGTATCTCTCCCCAAAGCCCACCCTTGCTGGATTTACAGAATCAGAGAGGCTGATCTGCTTCTCCTACTCAGATCTGGAGCAGCAACCACTCATTTCATACCTTCCAACTTGGAAATTCATGAGCAGTAACAGCTAAAATAGAAAAAAATCCGCAGCAAATGAATCAGTGTCACGAAGGTGGTGCCTGTGGTGCCTCAGCAGGCACGGAGAGGTAAGCAGGGAGTAATTTTAACCTGTTTATAATCATTGAATGCACATCAGACCCCAACTCCCAGGGTTCTCCTGCACCCAACAGGGCAAAAGCTGCAACTGCTCCCTTTTAATGCAAGTCATTAACCTGCATTTGCCCCCAGGCTGCTGGAAGTTGTTGCAGTCCCTTCATCTGGGCAAAATTTGGGCATCTCCCTGGGATATTTTAGTCTCAGTTCTAATTATCAACGAAGCACAGCCCAGATGGGCTTTTCTCCTAGGCAGAGGTTTCTGCCAAATCCTTGGGTGTATAAAAGCAGAGGAGGCTTTGAAGTTTGCAGCAGCTGGGTTTGAAAGGGCTGCGAGTCTGGCTCAGCTGCTCCGAGCACAGGAGAGAGGCTCATTATTGAACAGAGTTCTCAGTGAGGGCAAGTGTGGCATCACTGCCAGACCCAGCAGCACCCAGAGCTTCTCCTTGCTCCAGGAGATGCACCTGCTCCTGCTCTCATCAGAGCTGGGCATTCCTGGGAAAAGAAAAATTCCAGTACCTCTGGAAGCAAATATTGCCCATGCTGTGTCTCACACTCAGCCCCTGGACAGGCAGAGCTGCTCCTTGCAGGGAATATCAGCAAACCTGGCTGGGAGCAGGCTCAGAACATCCCTGAGATGTCTGAGATCACTGAGGGGTTTGTGCTTCCATCTCAGCCGGCCCACTCCAGCCTCTCCTGCAGGACAGCCAGGGCTGAGGAGCAGTGACAGTGGCTCCAGCTGCCCCAGGAGCTCAGAGAGGCTTCAGGCAACAACTCAGCAAGTCCCAGTGATCTGTGGGGTGATCCCTCTGGAATTCCCAGTGATCTGTGGAGTGATCCCTCTGGAATTCCCAGTGATCTGTGGGGTGATCCCTCTGGAATTCCCCGTGGTTTGTGAGGTGATCTCTTCAGAATTCCCAGTGGTTAATGGGGTGATCCCTCTGGAATTCCCAGTGATCTGTGGGGTGATCCCTTTGGAATTCCCAGTGATCTGTGGGGTGATCCCTTTGGAATTCCCAGCGTGGCACCCACAGAGTGCTGTTTAGGGATGGCAGTGAGCAGCTGAGCTCAGAGGTGCTGCCCCAGTCCCGCAGGGCAGAGACTGCCCAGGCTGGCACTGCTGAGGTACCTGGGATAAACCCAGCTGCAGGTGCCCCAAATGCCAGTCCTGGCAGGGTGTGCACACACCCACACCTGCTCTAGTTCAGCAGATCAGGGCCTGATCGTTTCACCCAGGCTGAAAAAACCCCAGATCTGCAGTGGGAGGCTCTGCTTCTCCTGTATCCAAGTTATCCCAGCATTCATCTGCCTCCCCACAAAGAACAGGACTTTTCTACTTTGACCACTTCACCCCAGAGGGAATCATCTCCTACCATCCAAGGCTGAAAAATCCCAGAACCTGCTGTGGGAGCCTCTGCTTTTCCTGTATCCAGTTATTCCAGTATTCACCCACCTCTCCACAAAGGACAGGAACACTTTTCTGCCTGGAACACTCCACCCCAGAGGGAATCATTTCCCAACTGGCCTAAAAAAGGCAACTTTTCAATTTTTTGAGCGACATCTTTCTCAAATGATGGAAGGCAATTCAAAAGCAGCAGTATCTTCCCCACAGTTTAAAATCTAAATTAGGGTTTTTTTAGGAAGTTCTTCCCTCTGCATTCAAATTTGTTCTTAAAAATGCTGCTATTGTTGGGAAGAGAAGAGTATTATCCTGAAGCTGCCAGTCTCACAATCATGACAAACCTGCCATAATGGCAGAACTTTAACTGACATATTATCTCTGCCATAAAACACACACCCAAGTTTCCTCTCTGCTCTGAGAGGAACTGTGAGCAATAAACTCCAAACTCATTTCTTCCATCTCAGAAGCTCCTCCAAGTCCTCCCAATTTAACACTCCCAGGCACATCAAGGAGGCTTTTTGGCTCTGTATAAGCCTTTAAATTGTCTCATGTCCCTCCAGTGCTGCTCTCAGTCATGACAGAAAAAAAGGGTTCTCAAACCTGCACAGGCCTAGACAGTAAAGATGCTTTTCTGAAATAAACATCAAGTTTATCTTGCCATTTCTAGGGTCCAAAGCCTGATGAGAAGGTTAAAATAACTCCTATTTCTCAGTGTGCAACACTATAAATACACCCAGCACATTACACATTCCTTGGTTTCTTTAAAGAGTCCTAAATTTAGAATTACTCAAGTAGAGGCCCTGGTGCCAAGTTTTGGGATGCTTTAAGTACTCCTGGGATGTTACTTCCAGTTCAAATGTCTAAAACTTGAGTTAAGCACAGCCTAAATGGGGTATTCTCCTGGTTGGAGGCTGCAAAAGCTCAGGTAGCTCAGTTTCAGTAGAGCTGAGAAAAAGAAAAAAAAATTGTGGCCAACCCTTGGTATTTCCTGGAAACGTGGCCCAGTTCCATGTGGTCTTTCTATGAAATCAAGCTGCTGACCTGCTGCTCCTCTGCACTCTGCTGTAACCCAGAAAGGAGCTATGGAGGCCCTGAGGTGATGCAGAAAGGCCAAGCAGGAACCTCTCTGTACAGGAATCATTCAGAAATCTCCTCCTCTGCCTGGAACTGGGGCTGCCAATACTCTGGGAGCTCCTCCTGACTGAACTTCCCTCTGACATTGGCCAACAGCAGCTCAGCTCATTCACTCCCTGCTCCATTCACCATCCCAGGAGGGTTTATCAAGCCCTGGAGCAGCAGGAATGTCCTTGTGCCCCTGCCCTTGGCTCTGTCCCATGGAATCACGGCGTCACTCGTTTGCCAAGGCCTGGTGCTGCCTCCACCCACTCTCCCCATAGCATTGCATAATCCCAGCATGAAATTCCCAGCAGCCCAGGCTAAAGCCCAAATTCTAACCCAAATTCTTTACACACATCTGCATAATCCACTAAAAACTCCATCCAAGTGGGCAGCAGTTACTGAATTCCCACTTCAGAGCTGACCCCACGATGGCCTCAAAGCTTAAGAGCTCAGCACGGGTTTTGTAAGAGCTGGACCAAAGTCATGTCCCAAACCACAGAGTGTCACATCCACACAGAGCTCAGGTCTGTGGATTTGATCTGGGACAAGCCACCCAAAAAGAGAGGAATGAAGTGAGTTTACAAACTGTAAGTGGAGCACGACAGCAGTGAGAGCCTCCACAAACACCCCACTCCAAACACAGCAGTGTTTATTTGCAGCACAGAACATTCCCTCTACTTTGCTCAAGGAAAGCCAGGCATGGTGAGAAAAATCCTCCTCTAAAAGCATGTTCTCCCCTTAAAAATCCTCTCCTAAAAGCACATTCTTCCTTTAAAAATCTTCTCCCAAAAGCACATCCCTGCTTTGTCCCCAGTGCTTGGGCAAGAACTTTATGGCACCCCCAGCAGAAGTTCCACGCTCACAGTGTCCCCCATGGTGCCTGATAAGCTGTGGCACAGAGCTGGCACCTCCAGAATCACCAGTTCTGGCTGTGACAGCTGGGAGGAATTTGGGAACTGATACACAAATGGCTGGAGGAAGATCCTGCAGAAAGAGCAGAGGCTCCATCTTTGCTACCACCTGGAAAAGGGCACATTCCCAGCGTGAGCCTCAGCAGATATGGATGTGTTCACCTCCTGGGAAGCGAAAATTCCCCACAGAATTTCAGGGCAGAGCTCATGTGCAGGATGCACCATAAGCTGAACAGAAAGGAGAGACAACTTTCCTGGCAGGAAACACATCCTGCATCTTTCCAGCCTTTCAGAAGTTTGTTTTCAGAAGTTTTCCTCATGACTGTCAGTCACCAAAAGACCCAAAAATGGAGCAATATTTGTGTCTGTGAGCAATTCCCTTCCCATTTGCTCTGAGAGCCTTAAACAAAAATTATCCAATTTCATCTCCAGTTTTAAGGACAAATTCTGGTTTTACTCACAGCCACACCATTGTATCAATTCTCCCCGCACAGAATGCTGATGTTTGCCTTGCAGAGTCCCAGATCCAGAGCAGCTCTGGAGCAGGGAAGGGTTGGGAATGCAGAGGGAGCTGGGAGTCCTCACCTAACGTGGCAGCTGCCGCCAGCCCGGCCGCGTAGGGATCCGTCCCCGGAGGCGCCGCGCTGATGATGTAGGGGTTGGGAACGAAGGCAGCAGGAGCTAAACCTGCTGAAAACATTCCTGTCAGTGAAAACAAACTCAACAGGACCGCAGCCCCACCACAACCCCCCTGCTGCTGCCTGGGCAACACCAAACTCGGGCTGGTTTTGTGGTTTTAAGCTTTTTATGGTTGTTTTTCTATAGGGAGTGACAACCAGTGAGTGTCGATGGGCAGAGGAGAGATCTGGCATTAAAAAAACCCAATTCCAAGGATTCAGTGCTCCTTAAGAGGTAAAATCCTTTACATCCAAGAGCTCAGGTGCTTCTGCAGGGCAGACAGACCCTGTTCAGGAGACTGAGCTTGTTACTACTCTGTATTTCCTACAGCGAGTAAATAAGGACCCAAACCACCCCAATCTGAGCTCCACGCCCACCAAAGGATCCCAGCATTCCAACTGGTCAGTCTGGAAAGGGCTCAGAGTGGAAAAACATTCTGTCCCTGTGCAAGGGGACAGTTTAATCATTACAGAAAGCCCAGGTGGGCAGGAGAGGGGTATGCAGGAGAGGTGAAGGTGAAGGGGAGGAAGTTAGAAAGCTGAATAATTTCAATCCCTGAACTACACTGAGCACACAAGGGCACAGCACAGAGCTGGGAGAGCCCCAGCACACTTACATTGGGCTTTTGGGCAAGAAGAACTACCACAAATTGCTTATTGTGCTTAAAACATTAATGCATTGTTTTCCTGGTTTTTTATACATGATTAAGTGCTTTATTCCCAGTTAATAAAAATTTATACACATATACACATATATATATATATATATAATGAATAATTTTTATTGATATCAATCATGTGTTTGTATCAATTACATTTTTAACTCCTAAGACCCCTGGCAGCACATTCAGCTGATATTAAATTGTGCATTTCCCCTCACTTCACCGTGCTGTCACCCTCACTTATGCTTCACTCAGACTTCCAAAGCCTCTCCTGACTGACCAGCACCCTTCAGAAGGGTGAGAGTGTCAGTCCTGCCAGGCAGGGAACTCCTTTTAAAAGGCTTTTCACGTGTGCAAGAGACACCCACATGCAAATCTTTAACAATGCACTTCTGCCCATGCACTGATTATCAGCTGTAAAACACACTTTAAACCCTTCCAATCCTTTTTCCCGTGGTGTTTTCCCCATGGATCAGGATGAGGGCAGGGAAACAGGCAGGGGGAGAGGCAGACTCACCTATGTGTGGTTGGTGGGCAGCAGCCAGGGCATACTGCTGCTGCTGGGCTGCTGTGAGCTGCTGCACCGCCAGCGCGTTGGGCCTCTGGAACAGCTGTGGGGAGAGCACAAACAGCCCTGAAACCGGGCACAAACAGCCCTGAAATCAGGTACAAACAGCCCTGAAATCAGGTACCAACAGCCCTGAAATCAGGTACAAACAGCCCTGAAATCAGGTACAAACACCCTTTACACTGAGCACAAACAGCCCCTTAAACTGGGCACAAACACACATTAAACTGGGCAGAAACAGCCCTGAAACAGGCACCGGGCACAAACAGCCTCTTAAACTGGGCACAAACAGCCCCTAAAACTGGAAACAAACAGCCCCTAAAACTGGAAACAAACAGCCCTTAAACTGGGCACAAACAGCCCTTAAACTGGACAAAAACACCCCAT
>WBNO01030598.1:41484-80970 GCA_013400575.1 Peucedramus taeniatus
AAACTGGGCACAAACAGCCCTTAAACTGGGCACAAACAGCCCTTAAACTGGGCACAAACAGTCCTTAAACTGCATACAAGCAGCCTTCAAACTGGGCACAAACAGCCCCTAAATCTGGAAACGAACAGCCCTTAAACTGGAAACAAACAGCCCTTAAATCAGGCAGGGAGCACAGTGTCCTTAAATCAGGCACAAATACACAAACACCCCTTAAATCAGGCACAAGCACCCCAACACTCCTTAACTCAGTCACAAAGACACAAACACAGTCCTGAAATCAGACATGAAACACTAACAGTGTCCTGAAATCAGGTACAAACACACCAACACTGCTGAAATCACACACAAACACACCAACACTGCTGAACTCACACACAAACACACCAACACTGCTGAATTTACACACAAACACACCAACACTGCTGAACCCTGGCACAAACACATCAACACTGCTGAACTCACACACAAACACACCAACACTGCTGAATTTACACACAAACACACCAACACTGCTGAACTCACACACAAACACACCAACACTGCTGAACTCACACACAAACACACCAACAATGCTGAACTCAGGCACAAAAAAAACCAACTCCTTCTTTTCCAGCAATCCCTTCACACCACATTTCCTTAAACCCTACAGATACTCCACATCTCAAAAGGACTTGAACTCCTTTGGAATCAATTGCTGTGTTAACCCACCTGAAAAAAAAACCCTTCTCTGCAGCACAGCCAGCCCCAGCCTGGGTCTTCCCTCTGCTGTTTCCTCAATCCCAAAGGATTTATCCCAGCTCCTGCTCACACCCTGCTGTACCCTTGGGGTCCCCTGGAGCACTCCCAGGTGTTGGGACTGCCACCAGTGCCACCAGTGTGCCCTCCCAGTTTGGCTGAAGTGGGAAATGGGATGGAAACGGGGCAATGGGATGCAGAGCCAAGTTTGGGACACCCAAAATGCCTTCAGAGCCAGCAGAGAAGGCACAGCCTCAGAATCACAAACCCCAGACCAAACACTTCCTTTACCTGCTCTGTTCTCAAGCTTATTGAGAATTTATTCCTCACTAAGAAAAAAGAAGAGGATTCCCCTGAAGTATTTTTGCTGAAGGGTTGGGTTTTTTTTTTTCTTTCTTTCTTCAGTGCCTTACTAAAAGTTTCTTTCCCAGCTTCTTTTACCTCTCCCTAAAGGAAATCCCTGAGTTCACCCATCTTCAGCTCTAACTAAAACATTTAAGGACACACCAGCTGAGTGTCTCCTCTGAAATTATCCAGCGTGTCCATTCCCCCTCACTTCCAGGGATCATTTCTGGGATGGGAATGCCTTCACAAAGCACTGTGAGAAATGATTCCTCCCTCCACTCCCTCAGAACAGACTTGGATGCCCAAATGCCTACGATTTTCACACCTATTATCCTGTCCTGCTTTCAGACAAGTCAACTGCTGGCAGACACAGCAATAATTCAGCCCAAATTTTTGGCAGAAACCCACAACCATCAAGAAGAAGCCCATAAACATAAAGAAAACTCTGTTATTTATTTTATTTAGAGGCAACAATTGGCATTTGTTCTCCTGAGAGCAGGGTGAGCAAAGCTGTGTGAGAAAATCCACCTTTATTTTTGTCTTTTTACAAGTTCAGGTGGAGAAAACACATCTGAGGGACCAGCATCGGGTTTATGAGGTGGAAATGCAGCATTTAGGGCAGCCAGAATTAACCTGCTGTGTGCCAAATCCTCACCCTCACAACGGCTTTGTCTGCTCATCCCTCAGGATGGGCACTCCTACAAACATCCAGGGGCTATCAGAATGTTCTTGTGGAGGAAAATATCTGATCTACAGTTCCTTTATTGCCTCCTGGGCCATAAAACACCCTGAGCAGTCTGGGTGCACAACACACCTGCTTTTCTGGCCCTTTTTGTTGTTTTAAGGTGCCATTTGTGGTCACACAAAGCCGGGTGGCAGCTTTGTTCAGGTGCCACCTGCCACAAGCTTGGGCAAAGCTCCACTGACATCTTGGAACACAAACCCTGTGAGGAACCACTGAGGGAGCTGAGGGTGCTCAGCCTGGAGAAAAGGAGACTCAGGGGTGACCTCATTGCTCTCCACAGCTCCTGAAAGGTGCCTGTGCTCAGCTGGCCTTGGGCTCTTTCTCCAGGAACTGACAGAACCAGAGGACACAGCCTCAAGATGCCCCAAGGGAAATACAGGTTGGATATTAGGGAAAAGTTTTTCATGGAAAGAGTGATAAAGTTCTGGAATGTTCTGCCCGGGGAGGTGGTGGAGTCACCATCCCTGGGTGTGTTTAACAAAGCCTGGATGTGGCCCTGGGTGCCAGGGTTGAGTTGAGGTGTTGGGGCTGGGTTGGACTCGATGATCTTGAAGGTCTCTTCCAACCCAGGGATTCTGTGATTCTGTGAACGTTCCTGAGTGCAAAACACCAAGGAGATCATGGACAACAGGAGCTGCAGAACACAGAATGAGGGACAGTGGCTCTGTGGGAGTAACCACCAACACCCTACTGATCAGCAAATATGGGGGGAAAAAAATCATATAAATCCCTTAAACTGCTTCCTCCTGAAGTGTGTATTCCTCTGCAACATCCTCGGGTTTGGGGTCTGCTTTCATATTAGTTCAGCAATTTTAGCTTTTTAGCTTCCTTCAGCTGCAAAATTTCAGCAAACCCTTGAGTTTTCACACTCTTTTGCCTCCCTGGGACAAGCTCCTCCAGCCTGCTGATGTGGATTCCATCACAGTGAAGCAGAGAGGAGATGGCTGGGTTATGATTTCCTTCTCTTGAGGGCACAAAAAGCATTTATCTCCCTAAAAACACTTGTGCTCCCTTTACACATGTGAGAACTTGCACACCTTCCAAATGCAACTCAATGAATCACCTGGGAATCAGAGAAACTGGGAGAAAGGAATCCACACCCACTCAGAGCTTTGGTACTTCACCATCAACATTTCACCTGCTGCTCTTGGCTCTTTCTGTTGTCTGTCTGGTCTGGGGGCTCAGCTGGCCCCTGCAAAATTTGACTTCCAGACATAAAAAGGTCTGCAAGAAAGCTGGAGAGGGACTTTTTACAGCATAGGACAAAGGGGAATGGCCTTAAACTAAGAGAGGAGGGATTTAAATGGGATGTTGGGAAGGAATTGTTCCCTGGGAGGGTGGGGAGGGGCTGGGATGGAATTCCCAGAGCAGCTGTGGCTGCCCCTGGATCCCTGCAAGTGTCCAAGGCCAGGCTGGAGCAGCCTGGGACAGTGGGAGATGTCCCTGCCACAGCAGGGCTTGGAATTGGATGAGTTTTGAAGTCCTTTCTCACCCAAACCATTCCAGGATTCTGTGACCTCTCCTTCTCCCCACTTTAATTCACAGCCTTGCTCAGCTCCCTCAGAAGAAATTCAGCCCAACTGCAATTTCATCCTGCAGCCTGTCCAAGGAAGCAGAGCCAAGAAAAACCATCTCAACTGCAGCCTTTCCTCAGGCAGATAAGCCAGGGGAGCTCTGGGAATCATCAACTCCACATATTTAGGGAGAGCTGTTGAAGCCTCACTGTGCTGTCTCCATATGCTGACAGCACAGCCCCATGTTCCAAACCCAGAGATCAAAAGGTGGGACTGAGGAGTAGAAAAGGGACATGGAACCTCTGAAACAGGAATATTAACCTGAATTGACAAAGGTATCAGAAAAGTGCACCTGGGGTGTTTCAGGCTGCTGGAAAATGCATTTGGAGTGAAAAGCTACAAAGCCCTGACATGGTTCTGGAGGAGTTCAGGGAGATCATCCAACATTTCAGTGAGGCTGTTCCATGTGCAGACAAATGAAGGATGATTTCCAGCACGTGGAGGAGCTCACTGAGGGAACTCCAAAGAAGCAGAACCCCACAGTTAGGGGAATTCTGGAAGATCAGATTCCCCACAGCCAGTATCTTCTGCAATATCAACATCTGACATCTCCAGTCAGATCACACGTGGGTAAAGCCTTCCCCTTCCTCACACTCCCTTTAGCCTTCCAAGGATGAGATGCTTCCCCTCAGCCCCAAAGGCACTTTTAGGAATGAGATCCCTTGTTCAGTACAGATTTCCTGCTAAAAACAGCATGGCAAAAGTCAGATTCCCTTCATCCAGGCTGAGAATGGGAGTGGGCAGCAAGGAGCCCTGGCTTTGGGGATCAGGAATTAAGGGAATGGGCACAAGACCCCTGGATTTACACAAACCTGCCCTGAGAGGATACATCTGGCTGGGGAATGATTCCTGATCTTTACTACAGCACCTCAGACTGACTAAAGGCCCCTGTCTGCTTTCACTGCAGGTGGAAGCTGCAACAAGGGTGCAAAGTGAAAATAACAGATCTTGTCTGACAGCCCAGCAGGGCCTGGGTGGGACTGAAGGACAGCAGCTGTGTCCCCACTGCTTCCCCAAAACGAGGGAGAGATCAGAGGGGATGTGAGCTTCACAACAGATAAACAGAGCTCAGGGAACAGGGCTGGAGCCCCAGGAGAGGCTGAGGGAAAAGGAAAGGGGCTCAGCCTGGAGAAAAGGAGGCTCAGGGGGACCTTGTGGCTCTGCACAGCTCCTGACAGGAGGGGACAGCCGGGGGGGTCGGGCTCTGCTCCCAGGGAACAGGGACAGGAGGAGAGGGAAAGGCCTCAGGCTGGGCCAGGGCAGGCTCAGGGTGGACACCAGCAGGAATTTCCCCATGGAAAGGGTGCTCAGGGCTTGGCAGGGGCTGCCCAGGGAGGTTTGGAGTGCCCATCCCTGGAGGTGCCCAAGGAAGGGCTGGAGGTGGCACTGAGTGCTCTGGGCTGGGGACAAGGTGGGGATCAGGCACAGCTTGGATTTGATGTTCTGGGAGGGCTTTTCCAGCCTCAGTGATTCCATGATCCCCAGACAGCTGGTGACACAGAGGTGACATTAGCTCCACATGGAGAGGGCCCATCCTCTTGGTATGAAATAAAAAATCCAAATCCAGCCAGGAATCCTAACTGCATCACCCCCAAAAGGGGACCCTTCCCTGCTCCGCCTTCCTTTGGCAGGGTTTATCTCCACCAGTGAGGTACCAGACGTGCCAAATTTGAAATCTTAATTTTTAAAGGCTTAAAGAAACAAATAAAAACTCCTCAAACTTGTAAATGAGCCTGTACTTAAAACAGAAAACCCTGACAAAATGCAAATTCCAGGCTTCCCACTCCTGCCATTCCAGTCCCATCTCTAATGCTTCTCCAGAAGCAGCTCACTTGTGGAGCCCTAATGTTTAAAAAAACACACAACTTTCCTGTTAGAAGTAATTCTGGCATCCCAGGTCTTACACCAGAGCAAGACAAAGACTTGGAACTATCTGTTTCTTTTTCCTTTTTGAACTCTACAGCAGCTATTTAGTTCAATCATTAAATTTTCCATCATTAACCTCCCAAAGATGCTGTAGAACAGAACAGCCAATTGAGCTCCAACACAGATATTTACACTGCTTTTAAGACTGTGATAACTCAGCACAAACTTGGCAATGCTTTCCCTCACTCCAGAGTGCCAGAGGCTCTTCTGTTAAAAAAATCAGGTATTTTAGGGAAGCCAGGGAGAGTTATATATCCCTGCAATCAGCTACAACAAAGGATTCCCTTCTGCTTTGAGGGATATCAGACTTGCAAAGGGAGAGCAATAAAGTTTCCAATCATTACCCAAACGAGCAGGAACAGGAGCAGAGCAGGAGTCGATTGCTGGAGCCAGGCCCAGCATTCAGCAGGAGCCAAGGGAGTCTGGGCTTGTGTGGGAGAAGGGTCAAACAAACCTAAGCCAGGCTCAGATAAAGGTTTGTAGTAGTGGACTATGCCCTTAGGGCTTAAACCAGGCTCAGGCAGAAGAAAGTTTGAACTTGTAATTGCCTCAGGCTGCTCTGTCTGAGCAAACTGCGAGTAGGGCTCAGTAAAGCCCAATGTGGGGCTCAGCAGGGCCCCATGTGGGGCTCAGTAAAGCCCAATATGGGGCTCTGCAGGGCTCACACCTGGGCTCAGCCAAGCCCAGTGCAGGGCTCACACCTGGGCTGAGCAGGTGTTGGCTCTCAGTCACTTCCTGGGCTCCAGGGCGAGTGTTTGGGGGGTTTTTTAGCACTTTTTATTACTTTAAAGCTCTTTTTCAATGCCAGCTCCTCGAGACAGTCAGGATCACCAGAGAAGGCACTGCTGTGGGAATTTCTGTGGGAACTGTGATTATTCCAACTGCCAAGGGAAGCAGATGTGCTCTAGCTCCCTGGGAGGACACACATAGCACAGAGACCATGACAACACCTCCAGTCTTCCTCCATCCTTTTTCCCAGGACTGGATCCCGAGTTCATCCCACCCCACAGCAACCCCAATGGAGCCACAGGGCTGGATGAGGGCTCAGGGCTCAGCTCTGTACCTGCTGCTGGGAGTTGTAGTCAAAGAGCCCCACGGTGGCCGCAGCCGAGTCCACGGGGACCTGAGTGCCGGAGTAGTCGAACTGCAGCGGCTCCATGCCCACGTGCTCCATGGGATCCAGGGGCACGCTCTGGGATTCCATGTTGGAGAAGTCCTCCACGGGCTTGGCCCCGTTGGTGCTGGCCAGCTGGGCCAGGCCCTCGGAGCCATTCTGGTTGGGGCCCAGCAGATCCACCTCGCTCGCCGAGTTCTGGCAGTTCCCGGGCGTGCGGCTGTGGGGAGGGAAAATGGGTCAGGAAAAAGGGCAGGAATGCTCCAGCCCAGCATCCCACCCTGCAGAACTGCCCAGAGGTGCTGGAGCACAGGAGGGAAAAATAAAGACATGGCCTGAAATAGAGTTCACCAAAGTAATTCTATGGAGAAACTGATGTATTAAAAAAATAAAAACTAAAACCAGGAATGTTCCATCACACCCCCAGACCCACCAGAACTCTGTGGAGGTGTTGTAGAAGAGGGGGAAAAAATAGAGATGGTCTGAAATAGTTAATTATGCTGAAAAACTGGTGTATTTTAAAAAAAAATAAAACGAGGAATACTCCATCCCAACATCACACCCCTAAACCCACCAGAACTGCTTCGAGGGGTTGGAGTAAAAGGAGAAAAAATAAATAAGATGGTCTGAAATAGTTCCCTGAGTGAATTATACTGAGAAATTGATGTATTTAGAAAAATAAACAAAAAATAAAACCAGGATTGCTCCAGCCCAGCATCACAGCAGCAATATACCTCCAGACCCACCAGAACTCGTGGAAGTGTTGTAGAAGACAAAAAAAAAAAAAAAAAAGATGGCCTGAAATAGTTCCCAAAGTTAATTCTACACAAAGTTGATGTATTTGTAACAAAAAAAGCAGGAATGCTCCAGCCCAGCATCAGACCCACCAGAACTGCCTGCAGGTGGTGTAATAAAGGGGGGGATAATATAAAAACATGGTCTGAAATAGTTCCCTGAGTTAATTTTACATTTAAATTGATGAATTTTTAAAACAAATAAAAAATAACCCACAACTCCCAGTCCCCAGCCTCAAACACCTGTTACAGTAAAAATATAAAACAATTCAGTTTCTGTTTTCTCCTCAATTGAGAGTCAGTCAGAGCCACAATCTCCCCAAATACTTATATTTAATGGAGGTATTTGGTGATTTTTAATTGTGTGGCGTTCTGGCACCAAATCAACACCACTCTAAGGTAGCTGCCATGGGCTCCTGATCACCCAAAATAAGGACTAGACTTCATGGGAATGCTTCATATCCATGGAAGAGCCAGGAATGTGCATTTCCCAGTACTTTGTTTGGCTTTTACATTTTATTTTACCATTTTTTGGCTTTTCCAGCTCCAGAAATGAGCACGGAACACAAATGTATCAATAACATCAAGGGTCACAATTTCAGGGGGTTTTCACCCCTGCAGAGCTGCAAGGAACAAATTCAAACCCCCAGCTGTGAAGTGGACAGGACAGGAGCAGAGCCAACACTTCCCATGGGAGTCTCCATGGGGAATCCCACTCAGAGGGATTAAACACAGGTGTGAAAATAACAGGGATCACACCCAGTCCTGAGCTCTCAGGCATTCCCACCTTCTCCCCCTGCTTCCCTGAGGACATTTAGAACATCCTGGGGACAATACAGCATGGAAAAACCTTCCCAAAAAAATCAAGTGCATGTGTAGGTTTGGAATTGGGCTGATTGCACAGGGATCCCAGAGCCAGGGGCTGTTCTGCTCCTCAACCCAGCAGTGAGGGACTGGGGGACACAGGGAGGGTGACACAGCTGGGACAGCTGATCCCACTGATCCAAGGGATTTTATAAATGAGATTTTATAATTTATTTATCAAATAATCTGGATCAGATAAAGGAAAGAGTTTGTCACACTGAGGGTGGGGAGGCCCTGGCACAGATTCCCAGAGCAGCTGTGGCTGCCCCTGGATCCCTGGCAGTGCCCAAGGCCAGGCTGGACACTGGAGCTTGGAAAAGCCTGGGACAATGGGAGGTGTCCCTGCCATGGCTGGGGTGGCACTGGATGGCATTTAAGATCCCTTCCAACCCAACCCATTCTGGGATTCTGAGATATCCCAGCCCACACAGCACCAAGAGCTGAAGGAAGAGGGAAGGGGAGGGTGTTTGGAGTGATGGAGTTTGGTCTTCACCAGTCCCTGTCACAGAATCCCAGACTGGGAGGATCCCATGGGGTCACTGGTGCCACTCCCTGCTCCAGCAGGGCCATCCCAGAGCTCAGGGCACAGCAGTGTGTCCATGTGGCTCCGGAATGTCCCAGGGAGGAGACTCCAGCTCCTCTCTGGGCTCTGTCCAGGGCTGGCACTACCCAGGGCAGTTCTGCCTCCTGGGCAGGGGCAGCTCCTGGGCTCAGCCCTGCCCGTGGCTCTGGGGCCATCACTGGGCCTGGGCCCTGCTCTGACCTCCTGCACACAGGGACAGCCAGGGACAGACAGGCTGAGCAGTCTCAGCTTCCTCAGCCTTTCCTGGGCAGGGAGATGCTCCAGTGACCCCAAAGCCCAGCTTTCCTGGGAATGGGTGCCTGACCACCTTCCCTGGGATGTGCTGGATGAATTCCTGCCTTCGCTTCACTTCCATGCCGTTTTTCCTTTCCCTATTCAAATGTTCCCACCTCAGCCCACGAATTTTCGGTGTTCCCTTCCAATTCTCCCCCCATGGCACTGCAGGAGATGGAGTGAGAGCCTGGAGGGGCTGAGCTTAGACCCCAACACTGATTACTATTAACTGATTAAAAGCACCAGTGCACATACCTGAAGTCTTTGACATCGGCGTCGATCCCGTTCTGAACAGGCAAACCATTGGATTTATCCATCACATCCCCCTCCTCCTTCAGATCTCCCAATTTATCTCCATCAAACGTGCCCTTGCTTTTCTTATCCCCTTTGTCATTCTCATCACTCTCTGCATCCCTTGGCCCCTGGGCAAAAGAGACACTGTTTTAATAAGCTGAGTTTTCAGATCAATTTTCCTGTTACCCCAAGATGGTAACAAATCAAAGAGACATGTCACCATAAAAGAAGTCACTTGCAAACATTAATTCCTACCAAAAAAAAATAGCTAAAAATGCAAAATATTCCATAATAATCAAAGAAATAAGGGAATTAGCTCTCACTCTTCCAAGCTGTGTTTCATCTCTTCATGTTTCTTCATTTAGTAACTCAAGGTTTGCTTTTACAGGCTCTAAAAATCCCATCCCAAAATGCTTTTAAGGAATTCTCTTTCTAGATGGGACTTAAGCACTTCAAAATCAACACCAGCAAATGCTACAGGGGCATAAAGTGAATTAGTGCCTCTCTGAAGTGCCTGGCTCAATGTCAGACACAGCTCTCGACTGGACAAGTGTTTGAAAATCACCTCAGTTTTGGAGGCATCAACAGTGAATTCCAAGGCACAGCTCATTTAAAAACACTCAAATAAATCACTGCCTCAGTCATTGGCCCCTGTAATCCTGAAGCACATTTCTTTGGGAGAAAAGGAAAAAAAAAAAAGAGGAAAAAAAGGATTTCTGTTCTGTTGAGCATTTCATGAGTGGCGTTACATCTGCAGCGTGTCTGCATTTTATTCTCTCTTGGGAGGAGGATAAAGGGTGATGATGCCTGGGGCAGTGTTTTGAACAACAAAAGGGAGAGGAAAAACAACATAATTTATGATAAAAACCAGCAAGGGGCATATAAACATATTTATCAGAGGCAGCTTTGGTGCTGTCACAGGGACAGACATCCAAAGCCTGCCTTCCACTTGACTGGAGGGAGAAGTTCTGCACACAGCACTTCTGCCTCTATCCACTGAACCCTTTTCCCACTCTCTCTGATTGGAGAGAGGAACTTTTCCCTCATATTTAGAGGAAAAAAACTGTTTGAAAGCAAAAATCTTTAGGTGTTGCTTCTGAAAGAATATAAAATTGTGCTTCCTTAATATTCCATGGAAATGCCACCTGTAAATCCAGCTGTGGAGCAACATTCCCCCAAACAAGGGGGTGTTCAGCAGTGACAGCTCTGCTACCACTGTCACTCTGACTGTGCTGAGCAGCAAACCCCTCCTGACCCCCAGCTGGGATAATTTGACTCCTTGTCCGGAGTGCTCACATCCCAAAAATCCTCCCTGCTGGGCTCAGGGCTCTCCCAGGTCCTTGGGCACCCTCTTATGAGGGCCAGCAACCCCAGCAGGGCTGAGGGCAGCTGCAGAGAACAGCAGCCAAAGAAGGCTTTTCCACCATTCTCAGAGCCCTTTTCCCCACTCCAGGGCTGGGCTTGATGCCAGCTCTCCCCACAACCTTAAACTGGAGGCTGTGCCCCTTCCCCACCCCACAAAAGGGGGGCTGCCATTCCCCATGGGAAATGACCTGCCCCAGCAATCCCAGCTGTGAACACATCCAGCCACAAGCAGGAGTTCCAGGGAGGGGTGGGTGACACCAATCTATTTGTTGGGGTTTCATCCCAAAAATAGCATAAGGAAAACCCACAGGACAAGGATGAACATTATGCCATGACAGTTATCACCAGGAAAAGGGTTTGGAGCTGGAATCCCATTTCTGGGATCAGCACCAAGGCAGCCACAGGCTCAGTGCAGGTTTGTGAGACCTTTTCCAAGGATTAGCTTGGTTGGGTGTTTCTGCTAGGGGCTTTTCCAAGCATCCAGGGAATGCCAGCACCTTCCCATCTCCCATCCCATACCCCAAAGCCAAGGACTAAACCTGCCCTGTTTGAGGGAAGAGATAAACTGAGAGCAAAGAAAGAAACCTCTGCCCTAGAATGATTCACAAGCAAGCAAACCAAGCAGCAAAGGGAGAAAAGATCAGAAAGGTGGGAATCAGGCACTTACAAATCCTCCTTTCCTCAGGCAGGAGTCCCCAGGAGATGAGCTCAGCACATACTCCACCATGCTCACTCCCAGCCCTCCGCTCTCTGACCGTGGTGACAGCACTGAGTTCACTTCACTGTTCACATGGAAGCCCTGCCCAGGTCTTCTCTGAACCATAATTGGCTGGGAAACAGAGTGATCTGGAACAGAAACATGGGAAACTCTCACAAGCAGATCCAACTATTCAAAGGAGGCAAATTAAATCATTCAATATGTACTCCCCAGGGGCTTATTTGTACTCAGAATTGCCAACTTTTGATTCTGCTGATGTCCATTAGTAAAATCAGTATGGCTTTCTCTTTTTTTAAATACTACAACATGTAAACCTGCAAGTGAGAGCTGGGTTTAAAATCTAAACTCATAAAATGTCAGAAATTTAAGAGGAATTAAAGGTTGCAATTTAAAAAATTAAGTTCTAGTTTTTAGTTTTAGTAAAATTCTTGCATTAGTACAGAGAAAACAAGTTTTGGCTTGGCATTTAAAACATGATCCTGCTGCTCCAGCAGCCTTGTGTCCCTTGTTCCACCAACTGCTGTGTTTGTGTCAAGATCAGATTGTTTTGGCTGCTCTTTCCTCAAGAAAAGGTTTCTGAGGAGTTCATTCCTCCTTCCTCATCCCCTTGTCCTCCTGCACCAGCCCTCTGCCATCCCTGAGGCTTTGAGGGCCAACCAGAAGAGACTCGGGGTCTCCAAATCTTTCTGGGCTCTGCAAAAATCCCTGACTGGGCAGAAGAGAGTGACCCCAAAAGGGGAAGGGGAAGGGGAATTCTCTACTCCTGGCAACAGGCAGGGAGTCATAAACAGCAGGCAGCATGTCTGGGAATTGCCAGGGGCTGGTGGGACATGCAAGGGACATCAATATCCAAGGGTATTGACACTGGAGCCACCTCATGAAGCAGGTGAAAGGAATTCCATTCTCTCACTGCTCTTGGATAAACTTCCTTCCTTTTCCTATCAATGTGGCCACAAAGGGACTTGGGTTGGGGAGATTTTTTGGGGATAAAGCTTCCAAAAAAGGAGAAAAGCCAGTTTTGACCCAGCACTGCTGCTCAACTCTGTGTCCCCAGGAGGGAATAAAGGGCAGGACTGTAGCTTTGAGCTGGGCTGGCTTTAAAGGGTCTAAATCAACAACTGGTGGGGTAGAGTAAAACCCCAAATCCACATGGGAGGCCTGCAGTGCATCCTGTAGGCATGGATGGAGAAGGGATGGAGCCAAGGAAGATCCAGGCCTCACCTGGATGGACTGGGGGATTTGGGGCAGGGGGGGAAGCTTCCAAAAAAAGAGGGAAAAGTTGGTTTTAACCCAGCACTGCTGCCCAGCTCTGTGTCCCAGGAGTGGAAAGAAGGGCAGGACTGCAGCTTTTAAAAGTTCTGAAAAGCTTTTAAAGGTTCTAAATGCACAGCTCTGAGGCAGAGGAGGGAAACCCCAAACCCAGCAGTGCAGCCTGTGGGCACGGATGGAGCCAAGGAGGATCCCAGGCCTCACCATCCCACGGGGGCTGCGTGGACTGGGGGGCTTAGGAAGCAGAGCCCTCGGGTGCTGCTCCCTTATTTTGGGGGAGCCACAGGGAAACTTCCAGACACTCAGGGCTCTGTGAGCTGTGGGATCAATGGGAATCAGCACAGGCAGGGATGAGAGGGGCCTGGACTCCTGCAGATGTGGGATGAGACTGCCCAGGGGAGAGAATCCCAACCCCAGCTGGTCCCAAAGCCTGGCTCAGCCCTAATCCTGCTCAGCTCCAGGCTGGACTAAGCCAGGTCCAAGGTGCTCCCAAGGGTGGGACAGGCAGCAGCTCCCCCAAATCCCCCCAGTGCCCAGGCTGATCCAGCCAGGCACATTTTAAGAAGCTCTGTCCACTTTTCATGGCCATTTTTCAATGTAAATAATTAAACAAGGCCTTATCACTATCCAAAAGCCTTCAATTTAGAAATGGGTATTTTCACCACTGAAAACCCCACAGAACAGTGAGGTAAATCCCATTTCCTGGGAGCTGGAGGCTGTGGCAGCTGCACCACACACCCAGCTGTGTTTCAGGAGCAGATTCTTGACACAGAAACCATGGATAAAACAAATCAAAGGTCAGCATTTCAAACCCAGCACTTGCAGGTTTTTGTTTTTCCTAAAACCAACCTGAATATTCTCCCCCAAAGTTCAAAATCAGGGAGAGTCTCTGAGCCAAGAACAAAATCTTTGGCAGACAAAATTCAATATTAATTCAAAACCTTTTTTTTTCTTTTTAAATTGAATGTTGCTCTCCCATCAAGTCCAAAATCAGGGACAGTCTCTGAGGCAAGAACAAAATCTTTGGCAGATTTAACTCAACACTAATTCAAAACATCATTTTATATTTTTTTAACTGAATGGTGGGTTTTGGTTGGTTGGTTGGTTTAGTATTTAAAAACGGAAGGGATTTTTTTTAATTCATTTTGTTCTCCAAGACCTTTGTTCAAACTTTCAGCTGATCCATCCCAAGGCAGAAAACACATCAGAAATTGAAATTTTAAGGGTAATTTAAGATTTTTAAGCAGATAAACAATGAATTTACACATATTCGCATTAGTCAATGTTCTGACATCCATGGATATCTTAATTTTATCACAAAGCAAAGTGAGGTTTTCTATTTGTTTTTTATTATATAAACCAGATGTGTTTTTAAATCTTTTCAAAGCTGTGTCAACCAGCCTGGCCATGAACTTTGAGTAAATAAATTGTACATTTCTGTATTCAACCCCAACTAAATTAAGGAAATAATTGAGCTACCTGATGTTCCCCAAGCACTGTCTCTCCACTGATCTCCCAGAAATATCCCTTTTGGTCCATCTTTGCTGGAATCATCAGATTCCCAAAACTTTTTACCCGGCAACAGCTGCTGCAATTAAAAAAAAAAAACAACAAAACAAAACAAAACAAAAAAATAAACACAAACAAAAATCAACAAAACAAGCAAAGCATGATTAAAATAAGTAAAAAATGCAAACATAAACCCTGTAAGCGTCTCCCTTCTATCAGGTATCAATCATTAAACACAACTGATAGAATCAAGTATTTACAATTCCCAGGTGAAAGCTGAGGGAACAAATCCATCTCCCCATTCCTGATTTTCCTCCCAGCTCCAGGAGCCCCCCACCCATCAGACATTCTCACAGACACTCTCCAGCCTCTCTGCACTCACAAGGAAAATAAAGATGGGGGAAAATATTTTGAGTTTTTCTGAGCTCACCTGGGAGCTCCCAGCACAAATTCCTGCCTCCCAATGGGAGCTGCTGCTGGAGGGACAGGAAAACAGGGAAAGAAAAGCTCAGGAATTTCCATTTCTCCCTTCTGCTGAGGACTCTGGTGCTCCAGGGGTTCTTTGGAACACTGACAGGAGGGAGGGCAGCACCTGCCACGAGTGGGAAAAGCTCCCTGGGAATGGGACAGAGCCATCCTGGGGTCCTGGCTCTGGACATGGCAGAGAGAACAGCTTCTCTGGGAGTTCCATCCCAGCCCCTCCCCACCCTCCCAGGGAACAATTCCCAATTCCCAAGATCCCATCCAGCCCTGCCCTCAGGCAGTGGAAGCCATTCCCTGTGTCCTGTCCCTCCATGCCATGTAAAAATTCCTCTCCTGTATCCTTCTTCCCATTCTTTGGGGGGTTTTGGGAACAGCTTTACCAGGGATCACCTCCACACTGGGAATTCCAGCCCTGAGGTGGCAAAGGGACAACATCCCAGAAAATTCTCTGGGTGGGATGGATGGAATTCCCAGCAGCACATTCACAGCAAATTAACCATGAAATGAGCCTTGCCTCAAGCTGGGATAAAACTCAAGGCACTGAAGATGAAAAGAACCTGAATCTGCCTGAAATTACCATGGAACAAACAAGAATCATCAGTTCTGGGGATCTCTCCTCTGAATCAGGGGTGGTGATAAATCCTGATGGGTATCCATCTCAATGACTGATAGCAAA
Organism: Peucedramus taeniatus; assembly: GCA_013400575.1. Lineage (NCBI taxonomy): Eukaryota > Metazoa > Chordata > Aves > Passeriformes > Fringillidae > Peucedramus > Peucedramus taeniatus. The sequence continues at coordinate 56,752 of WBNO01030598.1, forward strand.
TTAAATATCCTGATAACCACTTTAATATCTCGATTTGATATCAAATTCAATGTCCTGATTGATATCAAATTCAATATCCTGACTGATATCAACTCCTGCAGCAGCAGATGTGCAAACTGAAGGAATAAATCAGCTGCTGGATACAGAGGAAGCAGCAATAGCTGATTTCACAGCTCTCATGGGCTGGTTATGCTCTCGTTTCCTCCCCAACTCAACAAAGAGCTGTTTGTTTACAAAACCAATCAGTCTGCAGTGATTTCAGACAGGATTTCTCCTCACACCCTCAACACGGTGTGGGCCGCTCGAGAATAAAAGCAGGGACCTTGCCCCATGCTCCCCTTTCTGCCATCCCAAAATAACCCCAAATGGAAGGGCAGGAGGCTCCTATGAGCAACAGTCACTCCCAAACACAGATAACCTGTTCCTCCATCTGCACCAGGAGGGAGGTAAAAGCCAAGCCACTGCTCTCCAGTATTTATAAATATCAGCACACATCAGCTGTCCTGCAAATTTTTTCTAAAGCTTCTGTCACTCCCATATTTCTTCAAATGCAGCTTTTTTTTTTCTCCTGCTGTTGCCACAGTGCAGAAATAACAACTCTTCTCATGGCAATGAAAGGAATTTTTAACAGAAAGCAGCACAAACTGATTAAACTGAATTTCAGCTGCAATTAAACACTTCCCATTTCCCCTGACAACACCTCACAGTGCAGGACACAAAATGTTCTGCAGCCACAGCTCCAATCATGGAATCCTGAAATGGTTTGGGTGGGAAGGGACCTTAAAGCTCATCCAGTGCCACCCCTGCCATGGCAGGGACACCTCCCACTGTCCCAGCCTGCTCCAAGCCCCAATGTCCAACCTGGCCTTGGGCACTGCCAGGGATCCAGGGGCAGCCACAGCTGCTCTGGGAATTCCATCCCAGCCCCTCCCCACCCTCCCAGGGAACAATTCCCAATTCCCAAGATCCCATCCATCCCTGCCCTCTGGCAGTGGCAGCCATTCCCTATGTCCTGTCCCTCCAGGCCTTGTAAAAATCCCACTGCAGTATCCTTGAAAAGAAAATCATGGAATTGCTAAGGTTGGAAATTACTCTGTTCTGCTCATTCTTTCCTGCCTCTGCCCTGTCCTGCAAGGTCAAACCCCTCTCAACCCTTATTTCTACTTGAGAAGGAATTGTTCCCTGGGAGGGTGGGGAGGGGCTGGGATGGAATTCCCAGAGCAGCTGGGGCTGCCCCTGGATCCCTGGCAGTGCCCAAGGCCAGGCTGGACACTGGGGCTTGGAGCAGCCTGGGACAGTGGGAGGTGTCCCTGGGGTGGAACTGGATGGGCTATGAGGTCCTTCCCACCCACAGCACTCTGGGATTCTCCCACATCTGCAACAGCTCCAGCACCTGGGGTCGTACCAGCATTTCCCTGCTGGAGGGGGATCTGCAGCTAATCCAGCCCCTTCCCTCTTTGCCCTGCTCTCCTCTACCCCTTTCCTAAGGAAAACAAAACCTTTACAAACACAATTCTGCAGAATTGCACCCCAACACCTTCTGAATTTTGCAGTGACTCATACCCAAGGGTCACAAAACATTTTAATTCTGTCTCCTGCACACCCCCTGCTCCTGGCAAAAACAACCCCAGCTCTGTTCCCTCCAGTTTAACCTTTCCCCACCAGAAGCACCAAGTTTCCAACTGGAAGTTCTGTTCCATCAGCAGAAACAAACAGAAGAGATAAGTTTTACCTCACACGGAGATTCCAGGGCTATTTACAGATATCAGGGAAACCCCAAAGCCAATATTAACAGATGCTAAGGAGGGGAGGGGGCTTTGTTCTGTCAAGTGCTGCTTCAACCAACACAGAGCATTAGCAGGCAGCAGTCATCTGCAATTATGCAACAGGCTGCTAAGACAATGAATTTTTCCTCAGGGAAAGTTGTCAGTTGCAATGGAAGGAATAAAAAGTGCATTTTAAGTGACGCTCATGCAGTTCTACAGGTTGGAAATTGAAAAAGAACAAGCAGCAGTTTAGAACCAGAGTCGTTTATTCATTCCCTGGTTTTTATTAAAATTGACCCTATCCAGTATGAAAATAATCCTGCTAAACCCTCTTACAAAGGACTTACGAGTTAGGCCAATATTCAATTTGGCAGAGCAGGGAGGAGGGGAGGACTTACCCATCATCAACAAAAGCAATTCTTCCAGCAGCCAGGGCACAGAGATCCCACTGAGATGGGATTATGAATTAGACAAATTAAGAAAATTGATCCCCCTCAGACAAGGCAAATATTAAGATAAAAGCAGCCATCTGTGCAGTGGAGAACTGGCTTTGTCTGCAGCAACAGGTAGGGATGGCAGAGCAGGTATTTAGGGGTGTTTACAGGTCCTGCTTTGTACCGCAGATGTTTTCAGCCCTCCCCAGCTGCGGCCAGCCCGGGCAGGGAGGGGAGAGCCCTGGCACTGCCCCGGGACTGCCCTGGCACTGCCCTGCAAGGAACGGGCATTCCCTGCCCGCTCTGGGACTCATGCTGCTCACAGCTCTGGGGAGAGAACACGAAAGGGAGCATAGGACTAGGAATGTCTGACCATTCCTTGTGCTCCTGTTTACACCTGCTCCCAGCCTGCCCTGAGCTTTCCTGAAGTGCCAGGGGAGCTGCTGTGGCACCATCATCAACCTTGCTCCATTGTTCCCATCTCCAATCCTGGCCCCACTGCTCCCATCTCCAGCCCGACCCCACTGCTCCCATCTCACATCCTGGCTCCACTCCCAACTTCAATGCTGCCAGTACCGGGGAAACTGAAAAACTCAACTCAAACATTATTCCCAACTGCCAGGACTCCCCAGCTGCCAATGAATCATAAATTTATGAGGCCAATAAATCATAAATTTATGGGAACACAACACAGGCATCAGTAGCATGGAAAGCAGAGGCACAGCTGTTTCATTTGGGGTGGTTTTTTTTCTTCATTTTTGTTTGGTTTGTGGTTGTTTCTTTAAACCAGGTACAGAAGTGTCCAGCCCCAGTGCCACAACCACTGGGACTGTGTCACTCTGCAGAGGCTTCTCCAGGACCTACCCAGCTGCACCAATGGGGCATTTACAATGGACATGGGCACAGAATCATGGAATATCCTGAGCTGCAATATCCACAGGGATCCAGCTCCTGGACCCAAACAGCCCCACCCTGTCCATCCCTGCAGTGCTGTCCAAAGGCTCCTGGAGCTCTGGCAGCCTCGGGGCTGTGCCCATTCCCTGGGGAGCCTGGGCAGTGCCAGCACCCTCTGGGGAAGAACCTTTCCCTGCTCTCCAGCCTGAGCTGCCCTGGCCCAGCTCCAGCCATTCCCTGAGTGCTGTCCCCTGTCCCTGTCCCTGCCTCTCCAGCTTCTGATGCCCTAGAGTTCCCCTAAACAATCCCCAGGGGCTGCAGGAATTTCACTGCCCACACTCAGTGATCCCAGCCCTGCCACCTGCAAGGGCAGCAGCCCAGCAATAATTAAACACTTTCAGTTAAATGCATAATATTTTTTAGCAGTATTTCTCTTTCAGGGCAGGCTGCAATTCCCTGCTACCCCCAATAGTCCAGGTTTGAAGTTAAGCACCTCCAGTTGCCTCATGGCTCTGTGTCCCCATCCTCCTCCCACCCTCAGGATTAAGTTTCCTCAGCAACTCACCCAGCTGCTCCTGACTCCAGACACAGACTTTGCACAACCTACTCCAAATCCAAGGCCCCTAATGCTTGTAAGGGGTTGGGGACAAACCCAACTTCACCTTCACCTCTGTGCTGCCCACTATCCCAGAGACACTGCACCGACATTCCCTGCTGCAAAGCTACAGATCCAAGGGATTTCAGCAAGAAAAAGCAGACATGCAGCTCCCCATCCTGAGGCTGGGGGAGAAAGGGAACTTGCAGGGCTTGTGTTAAGCCAAAGAGAAGGGTCAGGGCTGTGGGATCAAGGGCCACATGTGCTGGGCTGAGCCACAGCACCAAAATCCCACATGGACCTGCTAGACAAAGCCCCAAGGTAAGTTCCTTCATCCCAGAGAACAGCCTGGACAAGGTGCTGGAACAGAGGGACAACTTCCCCTGCCCCAGAGCTGCTTCTAGCATTACTGACCACAGTCACTACCAACAGCACAAAGCTTTCACAGTTCAGAGTGGAGAAAAGGGGCTCTGGGACTCTTTTCAATCCCTGCTTGAGAAAATATTGCACTTCCACTCGCTGGAAATTCGGGAATAGGACGCTGGGAGCCTGAGGATGGAAACAGCCCCAAGAGAGAAGAAAGTTGTGGGGTTTTTAAAGTATTCCTAATGTCCCCAGATAAGGATATCTGTTGATCTCCAAGTATTATCTACATTTTGAAAGGAGGATAGATAAGAGATTTAACTGTTTGACAGTGCCTTTTTAAAAACTGCTCTGATGTCTTCACAAACTCCTTCCACCACGGAAATTACAACTGTGCTTAACAAGGAGCAAGAAAAGTAGAAGATAAAAGAAATCTAACATTAAATGCAGAAACGCTTTTCCTCATCTTTCTCCTCCAGGTTATTCACTACCAATTTATTTCAGTCTCTCTGAAATAAAGTAAACTTCTCCCTAAGTTTCCTTCTCGAGAATTCCAGGAGCAGAAGGGGTGGAAACCACCAGTGCCTTGTTAAGGCATCTAAACTGCACAAAATCCAGGTGAGGAACATGGTCCTGAAAGCCAAAACAGATCCTGTGGGATCTCCTAACATTGGCCTTGGAGAGATAGAGAAAAGTCAATGGATAAAGAATGGAAACTGTGAGACTGAGGGAGAAAAACCCCAAGAGAAACAAGAAATAGTGGTTTAGCTGAAAGAGAAGGGTGAGATGTCACCCTTCCCAGAAAAACCCACTCACTCCAGCATGTGGAAAAGCCCAGTGACAAAAGGATGCCATTGCCAAAACTTTCTGCATCACAGTTACAAGAAGGGGGGAAAAAATGAGTCATCACTGGAAGGCAAAGTTCCAAAACACAAACCCAAACTTGCTCCTCTCAGAAATGCCTAAATAAACCAAAAGCTGGGAGAACTCAGCATTTTTAGGAATTCCTTCAGGCATTCCAGCTCCGTGACCTTGTGTCATGGTAACCAAAGCTGAGTGCTGTGCTCGCTGTGAACCTGCTCACAGCCAGCCTGGGCTCCCTCCCTGAGAATGAACCTCCTGCCCAAATGAGGTGTCACAAACTCATCCCCTCAGAACATTCCCACCCCCAGCATTCCACAGGCAAGCTGCACATGGAGCACAGCAGCTGCTGTGCAGCAGCTTCAAGCAGGTTTTTAATGTCAGGTTTGCTCCTTTGAAAATCATTTTCACCTCCTCTTAGACAACAGTCTTGGGGTAAATTAATCCAACCTGGAGAAATGGATTTTCCTCTCAATTCAAATCAAAAACCAACCCTGGATTATGGTTTTCCACTGAAGGAAAGGGGGGAGAAGGAAATGGGGGAAAAGGAAAGAGGGTACAGAGGAAGGAACAGGGGAAGAAAGGAAGTCTTTGACCTGAGACAGGGAACCTTCCTATGAATCCTACCACACCACAGTTCTGGTTTGCTCTTTTCTCCAAAACAGTAACTTCAGGGTTCCAGGGGTTTTTATTTTTTACACCTGGTTCATGCACTGGGTAACAGACAGGATGGACTAAACATAGAGGAAATAAACTGGTCTGAACTTGAGCATCAGACTTGCATCAAGCTGAGCTGCCACACATGAACATCCTCCTACCAGACATGATTTTCTCCTCTGTCCTTCCAGAAGGGACTCACTAAAAGCAAAAGGAACAAGGCAAGGCAAAGAAGCCTTTTCATCCAACTTCCAGGAACCTACAGGAACAAGCTAATATTTCAGGTCACTCTAAAAACAGATAAATTCTCTTTTTTTCCAAGAAAACCAGTGGGCATTTCCCCCTGAATCTGCCACCTCCTTGCTGCTGTGAGAGATTAACTTAACTCTGTCTGGGGTTCTGTGAAGTTCCATCTGCAGGCCCATTATCCGTGCCCTGCTCTTATCCCTCCTGCAGCCTGGCTCACCCTGCCCTGTTACTCCAAGCCTTAAACACAGCCCTGGCCTTTCTGCAAGAGCCAAAAAAAAAAGGTGGCCAGGACTGGAAACAGAGCAGCAGACAATGCCCCACAGCCCAATGAGGTCTGAGCTCAGTGAATCCCAAAAATAAACCTGCTCTGAGGATTGGGACACCTGTCCCCAGCTGGATTTCGAGCTGTTGTTGTCCAGCCACTCTCTGCTACTGGATGAACCAGCAGGTGGAAGTTTAACTGTTCCTCCCTCCGAGATGGATTCCAGCCTGGCAGCTTTGGGGCCTGGCAGCTTTGGAGTCAGATCAACCACACAGACAGACACACACAGACACAGCCCTCACAGGCAGAACATCTCAGCATCACAATCATCCCAGCAACCTCAAAAAGCTATTTCGTTTCTTTCCCCTCCCAAAATATGGACTTTTTTCTCCAGGCCTCTCACTTACCTCACCCATAGCCCGCCCCTCCAGAGCCAGCGCTTGGAAGTCGTGATTCAGTTCATCCATGGAACGTACCTAGTCACAGATAAGGGAGAAAAGGCCATGAGGAAACGCTTTTCTTTGCTGTTATTTTTATTATAATCACAGTTTATAGCCATTTTTCTGCTCCAGACTGAGAGCTACATTCCACATGGGAGTCTGTAACAAGGTTATGGAGCTCCAGAGGATGACTTACCTTTAACACTCCCAGCAGTTACAGCATTTATATACTTTCATTATTATACACACACGTGTATTATTACACACAGATTTATTTCTGTTTGTTAGATTTATACATGCACAAGAAAAGAACAACCAGCAATTACTTTTAAGGCACACAAACCTAACACTACTGTCTCTGCTCTTATTTCACAGTGGTTTCAGGTGAGGGAGTCAAGGCATGAGGAGCCGGCATCATTTCAGATGGGAATCAAGAAAAACCTCCTGTATAAACCTGGCAAATTTACATCCAGGTTACACTGACACAAAGCAGAAAAAAAACAACAGTTTGATTTGATGAAAACTGAGTCATTTAGAGCAGAAAAATAAACTTGAAACTATTGGATAAATAAGTTGACAGAAGCATAGAACGGATCCACAAGGAATATCAAGTCCAGCTCCTCTCTCTGCCCAGACTCCCAACAAGTCCACCCTGGGCATCCTGAGCTGGAATATCCCCAGGGATCACTGATCCAGCTCCTGGACCCCAACAGCCCCACCCTATCCAACCTGTCCATCCCTGCAGCGCTGTCCAAAGGCTCCTGGAGCTCTGGCAGCCTCGGGGCCGTGCCCATTCCCTGGGGAGCCTGGGCAGTGCCAGCACCCTCTGGGGGAAGAACCTTTCCCTGCTCTCCAGCCTGAGCTGCCCTGGCCCAGCTCCAGCCATTCCCTGGGTGCTGTCCCTGTCCCAGAGCAGAGATCAGCACCTGACATGGACTGGAAATGTTGAAAATGCAGGAAAACCCTTCTCCTGCTTCTCATTCCCAAATCTCAGTTGCTGAGCACACACGAGGAAGCAAATTCAAAAAGAAACCCCAACTCTGGACTCAAGGCCAAAGCCCAGCAGCTGAGCCACATGCTGGGACTGGGAGCAGGTGACTGCCCTCCCCTGCCACACTCCAGTGTCCCAGCAGCCACAAGCACCCCACACAAGCAGCACAAACTCCCCTCCTACTCAGTGTTTACATACTCCCTGTAGCCCAGTAGGGCCGAGGCACCTCTCTGCTCAGCAGGGAAGAGTTTCTAAAGCACTTTTAAATGAGTAATGCCCACACTGATCCAGGCTCCTTGCAGCATGCTGCAGGTTCACACACAGGGTTTAGTCCTGGCTCTGCACAGAGCCCTCCCAGGCTGAGGAAGGAGCTCAGCAATACTTGCTGGGTGAGTTACACAACAAAAAAATCCCAAAAATTGTTCAGATGCTCCAGGCCCACCAGTGACCAGCACTGTAATGTTACACCACTATCATTGACCTTAACCATGACTTCTGATACAGCAGCACCACTTCCAGCAGGACCAAGACCTTGGGGATTATGTTTTACTTCTATTCTAAGACAATATTGTGGAGATATCAACTACAACAATATTCTGGAGATCTCAACTAAGACAACATTCTGGAGATTTCAACTAAGAATCAGATAGAAGGAAGCACCACATTAACCTCCAGAAATCCCCTCCAGTCTAATTTCTTTTATTCTGTAGCCATGATGCTTTGCAAAAGATTAGTGGTATATTATTGAATTATTTAATAGATATTTACCTAATTTGCAAATCCTCAGGGGTCACTCACTCAGAATCCAATTTTAAAAGTCAGGTATCTCTTGTTACTGTATCTCAGCTCAGTTATTTTCAGTTCTGCCTCAGCCTTGCCACCTTCTGCAGTGACATTTGTCACATGGGCCACTGACACCAAGTGAAACCCTTCCCAAAACTGCAGCCCCACAGACTTTCCTCCCCTGCCAGCTCCATTCCTCCTCTGCAACTGACACAGCTCAGCTGCCTGGTGCCACACGAACATCACTGGGACCAAATTCTTCCATGGAGCACTTCAAGCTGAACTCATGGGAAGTGCTGCAACCTCCAGATGTGCCAAACCACAAAAGCTGGCAGAGAGCAAATTATTATTTCCATCAGACATCTGAGGAACGGAGAAGCTGCACAGAGAGATTCAGAAGGTGATGTGAACTCATAGCTGCTGAAGTGATGTCCCAGCAAACCACAAGCCACCACAAAGGCTGCTCCGAGTGTGTCCAGCAGCTTCCCCAAAACAAACCATCTCCCAGAGGTGGGTGCTGAGCTGTGGGAACCTCAAAACAAAGCTGCTACAAAGATCCAATCATTACATTCCCAGCAAAATCCAAAAGGACATTAAGTGATATTTTTATTTGATTTGGTCCACATGGAATCCTGGAATGGTTTGAGTTGGAAGGGACATTAAATCTCCCCCAGTGCCACCCCTGCCACGGCAGGGACACCTCCCACTGTCCCAAGTTGCTCCAAGCCCCGTCCAACCTGGCCTTGGATACTGCCAGGGACAGCCACAGCTGCTCTAGAATTCTATCCCAGCCCCTCCCCACCCTGCCAGGGAATAACTTCTCCCATATATCCAATTTATACCTATTCTCTGTCAGTTTGAAGTCATCTCCTCCTGTCACCCCAGGCTCTTTTCAATAGTCCCTTCTCCATCTTTCCCTGCAGGCACTGGAAGGCCACAATGAGATCACTCCAAACCTTCTCTTTTCCAGGCTGAACAGTCCCAATTCTCAGCCTTTCCTCCCAGCAGAGGTGCTCCAGCCCTGTAGATGACTTGGTGGCTCCTGGACTCGCTCCAACAGGACAATGCCACACGGGAGAAACAGGCTGCCTCCATCCCCTTCCCCAATATCCTTTACCCCAGCCATGATGAAAAGCAGAAAATAAAAATTGCCTTCTCAATCAGCTACCAGATGTGAGGAAATGAAGAAATTATTCATTCAGAGATATTTCACATCCCTTATCATCTCTCTTTCAAGAATCCTAACAAGTATGGATAAAAGCATTTTCTAAATCAGGTCTTTGTGCTTGATTTTGACCACTCTGTGCTCAAAGTGTCCATAAACACCAATACTCAAGCTCTTTCTTTCAGTCACACAGTTTCTTTACCTTCACTGATCACTGGATCTATTTATTTGATTTTCAAAGACTGCACCCAAAGGATCCTTCTCCCATTTCTCAGCACGTGTAATGTTAAACAGCAACACATTTTCACCTCACTGCACACAAATATCACAGGGCTCCTTCAAGAACAAAGTGTCTGAAACAGCAGAACACAAAGCCAAAGCTATGACTTCAAACACCTCTGCATTCCAGAAGTCAGAGATTCCTCTGGAATGGCCATTAAACAACAGCTGAGCTGAACTTCCACCTCATCGTGATCTGTTCTTGTTACAGATCCCTGAGGTCTGAGAAGCACACAGCAGAGCCAGGGTGGTGTCAACACATGAAACAAGGAGGTCCACAGAGACAGAACTTCTCCCCTGATGAGCAGTGACGCCGATGAGATTTGATTACCAGAAAATGTGGCTCACCACTGAAGCAGAGATTTGAAAGAAATCCAGAAGACAACGCCAGGATCAATTGGCTGCACGAGGGAGCGATGCCCTGACACCTGGAGCTGATGTGACATCCTAGGAGGGAGAGGCAAGCTCCACAAACTTCAGGAATCAGGAATCACACAAGGAGAGGGCAGCTGGAGCCTCAGTTACTTGGGAGGTGATCCAACCAAACCTGACTCCAGCTGCTCTCAGCCAGCAGCACCCCAAAGCTGCCCCCTCTCCAGCCTGTTCCAGGCAGGCTGTGCCTCTGGGAAGGGATGCAGAGTGCACATCCTCACAGGAGCAAGCTGCTGCCTTCCTGAGCATGAGACAGCTCCTCCCTTCTGCTCACACACACTCTGGAACTCCACTGCACAAAACAAAGGCTCTGGACACAAGCAGGACACTCTGGAACAAGTTCACTGCACAAGAATATCCCTCCCCTCGCCACGGACATGTGGATGCACTCAGGAATTACGTAGATCTCATTCAAGAAGAACAATTTCCACACACTAATACAGGAATGTGTGTCACTGTAACACACTCCAGCTCCAGCCACTCCACTGACTCAGAAATCATTCCCTGCCTGCCCGATGGCAGCACACATCCCAAAGTGGGATTTGCCACCAGCCACGCTGAGAAACTGGAGCAAAACCACTGGATCACTGCACCTCCCGAGGCTGGGGGAAATTCAGCCCCTGCTCTGCACCAGTTCTCACCTCTCTGCTGAAAAACACGGGGCAAATCAAGACACAGACACATTGCCACTGCACACCCAACAGACACAGCTGCATTGCTCATTGCACACCCACCAAACACAGCTGGATTCCTCATTCACATCCCTGAGGCATAACTGTACTCACTGCAAATTCCTATCTCCAGACCTCCAAATCTCATTCATTCTCCCATATCATTGAGGTTAGAAAAGATCTCTGAGACATCGAGTCCCAGCTGTGCCTGATCCCCACCTTGTCCCCAGCCCAGAGCACTCAGTGCCACATCCAGGAATTCCTTGGGCACCTCCAGGGATGGGCACTCCAAACCTCCCTGGGCAGCCCCTGCCAAGCCCTGAGCACCCTTTCCATGAGGAAATTCCTGCTGGTGTCCACCCTGAGCCTCCCCTGGCCCAGCCTGAGGCCGTTCCCTCTCCTCCTGTCCCTGTTCCCTGGGAGCAGAGCCCGACCCCCGGCTGTCCCCTCCTGTCAGGAGCTGTGCAGAGCCACAAGGTCCCCCCTGAGCCTCCTTTTCTCCAGGCTGACCCCCTTTCCAGCTCCCTCAGCCTCTCCTGGGGCTCCAGACCCTTCCCAGCTTTGAGGGGCTGGAGCCTGTTGAGGGAAGGGAACAGAGTGTCTTTTCTGTCACAAGGTGCCCCAGCAGTGGCAGCACAGGGACAGTCACTGCCCTGCTCCTGCTGGTCACACTGTTGCTGACACAGCCCACGTGGCAGCAGCCTCTGGCACACCTGGGTCCATGTTCAGACAGTCACCAGTACCTCCATGGCCTTTCCCAGATTTACAGGCTCTGCCCCAGCCTGGAGCTGCTGGGGGTTGTGGTGACCCACGGGCAGGACCCTGCATTTCACCCTATTGATCCTCCCAACCCCCTTGGCCTCGCACTGGTGCTCCAGGGGCCTTTCACAACTCCAACAGCAGACACCCAATGCTATTCCAGGAGGACAAAAAGCATGGAGCTTTCAACTCTCCTGTACTGCAGACTGCAACAGCACAAACCCATTTCTGGCGTACAGTGGCCACTTCACACCTCACACACTGCAGAGGAGCCTCTCAGCAGCTCTGAACCAAACACATTCACAGGGATTTTCCAGCCCCTCGAGCAGCTCATTCATGTCAGGCAGCCACCTAACATAGGACAACTGCACTTTCTTGGCTTTTAAATAAGATTAGACAGCCTCAGCATCAGGAATCTCAGTGACAACAACTCAGAAGCAAATGCTTTCCTTGTCCCAAAGCTACCCAGACACCAGCCCCTGTCCGTGTCTAGAACACTTCTGAATGAATGGAACTGTAACCAGACAGGCACAAAGCACAATTCCAGCAGGCGGGGATGTTCTGGTGCTGGGACCTGCTGCTCACCCACCATCCCACAAACCCAGACACTTTTCCCTGTCTTCAAGCCCCTTCAACACACCCCGTGACTAATTTCAGTTTTCCAAGCTATCTCATGCAGAAGAGTAAAAACTCAGATGCTCATCACAGACATCACCAAAGATCCACAGGTCTGGATCACCCTGGAGAGTGAGACTGGGGGAACAACCCACACACAGGGGCTGGGACCGAACCCCTCCTGCTCCAGCTCGGACACTGCACCCCAAACAGGCCCTGGTGTCCCCTGGGGTAAAAAACTGCAACACAGCAAAGGGGTCATAAAATCTTCCAGGGCTGGAGCTCCTCTGGAGCCAGGCTGGGAGAGCTGGGGGTGCTCCCCTGGAGAGGAGAAGGCTCCAGGGAGAGCTCAGAGCCCTCCCAGGGCCTAAAGGGGCTCCAGGAGAGCTGCAGAGGGACTGGGGACAAGGCCTGCAGGGACAGGACACAGGGAATGGCTGCCACTGCCAGAGGGCAGGGATGGATGGGATCTTGGGAATTGGGAATTGTTCCCTGGGAGGGTGGGGAGGGGCTGGGATGGAATTCCCAGAGCAGCTGGGGCTGCCCCTGGATCCCTGGCAGTGCCCAAGGCCAGGCTGGACTGGGACAGTGGGAGGGGTCCCTGCCATGGCAGAGGTGGGATGGGATGAGCTTCAAGGTCCCTTCTGAACCAAACCAGCTGAGATTCCATGAAACCACAGAATCCCAGGATTCCCAAACCTGCAGCAGCCCCAAATCCCATCTTCTGCCAGGAGCCAGGGCACTGCTGGTGCTGCAAACTCCAGTTCACTGGATCCCAGCAAAGCCAGGCCCCAGGGAATGGCACTTGTCAAAAGGGATTCTGCACTCAGGTCAATTAACAGCAGCCAGGACCCCAAACTGTCCTTCTGATTACTAAACACCGAGCTGAAGACCCAACAAATTAGCATGACAACAACAGGGAATTTACCTTGCAGATTTCCAGGACGGTATTTTTTATTCTAGAATAATTCAAGGGGGTTTTTCATGCCCTGAGAGCGACCAGCACAGCATGTGAATTGTAATTTTAGGTAAATATTAATGTCAACAATCTGTGTTAATACTGCACCTTACATTAAGCAAATATGGTTGCTAAAATGACCTTTACATATAAATTCCAAGTGCAGGGCTGTATCACATTTCAGCTATCCCAAGGGATCGTACACCAGTTTTTTATATATTAAGGAATCCTCATTTATGTAGAATTTACATTCACCTGGGCAGACAGGCAGCCAAACTATCCAAGGCTAAATTTCACTCTCAACCCCAAAGGATTCTTATTCTTCCTCCTTATCCAATAGATGTTTCCCAGGACGTAAAAGGCAAGTGGAATTAAACAAAGAAATAAAACAATCTGGCATACAGGAGGAAAAAAAAAACCAGAAAACTAACCAGAAATTCCTTTGGAGAAAAAGAAGCTAAAAAAATATTTGCTAATAAATATTTGAGCTAAGAAATATTCTAGTGATGATCTAAACTGCCTCTAAAAGTGCAATATGAAGCCCGATTTATGATTTTTTATTTTTTGATGTTGAACATTAAATAGATCGAATACCTGGATTTATTGGGGGTAGCAGTGACTGAAGAGGGTTTAAATTATCTGTTTGTATTTAACCAATTCTCTTAGAGAGGAACCAAAGCAAACCTCTGCCAGCCGCAGCTCTCCAGGTTCCCACTCCCACTCCCTCCTCCTCATGTGGCCCCATTTCCTTTTCCCAGCCCTTCCTTAGCCCAGGATCCACCTTCTCTCCCTCAGACTGGAGCATTTGTTCTCCCCAGTTCCCCTCCTGGCCAGGAGGATCTGCTCCCACCGAGGCAGGATAGGCCCTGCAAAGCCAGGAACTGCTGAAGCTGGAACATGCAAATGGATCATTTCAGTGTTCCTTTGATCTGCACTAAATTACAGGGCCCAGTGCTGCCCTCAGCCCTGCAAACCAACTCCAGGGAATCCCACAGATACTTCCACAAGGAATTCTGGGCTGAGCTCCTCTTTGCCATCCTGGCAAACAAAGGCATGGCAAGGGATGGGTGCTGGGACCACAAATCATGGGAAGGACTCTCCTGCTGCTGGCTGAGCTCTTGGAGAGCCTGAGGAGCCTCCCAGGATTCCAGCTCTGCACAGGGCTGGAGCTCCCATACTGCTGGGGGAATCTCTCTTGTTTTGCTCCTTCACTGCTGCAGAGAAATGTGGGAAATTATATTATTGTTATATTTCTCTGGAGAGGCATGTCCTGATTTCTCAGCTCTAGGATACCAGAATTCCAGACTGATCTGGGGTGGAAAGGACCTCAAAGCCCATCTCATTCCACCCCCTGCCATGGGCAGGGACTCCCCTTCCACTGTCCCAGGCTGCTCCAATCTCTCTCCAACCTGGCCTGGAAGATCCAACAGCATTTGTTTTGTTTGTGAGAAAACAAGATGAGATTCCTAGTTCTCCCTATTTGTACATACCAGGTGCTTACCAGAGCACCTCCAGAATGGGATTATTCCTTTGATATTTATTTTTAACTCCTGTGCACTCTGCAATTGGGAATGTAACATTTCCATCCATTTGGCCTCTATCTTTTAAGTCTTCCTCAATTTGCAATAAAAAAAAAAAAAAAAAACCTCTAACCAAACACTTCTCTACTAAAACATTCCTTAAAAAAAAGTCAATATTACTACAATAACACCAGAAGTGAGACAGGAAGAACACAAATCATCAAAGCCAAGACACATCCTTAGAATGGAGAGGAGAAAACAAAAAACTACAGCTAAATACTTTGATTTATATACTCACAATTGTTAAAACTCTTTAAATGAACTAAAGGTTTACAAATTTCAGATGGAAACAAATCCTCCTTCAGCTGGGGGAGGCTGCTTGAGTTTGAGCAGCTCACACAGGAGGTTATTTCAAAAAAAAACCCAGATCTGAGTGCATTCAGCCAATTTACAGCATCCAGGAGAGGGGAAATGCATTCCCCAGCTGACAGCAAGGAAAACATCACACACTCCACAACAGGTTTGCACTGACAACCAGAGCCAGGGTTAAAATACGTTGTTCCATCAACTGATTACTGCCCTATTTTTAGCCTTCTCCCATAACAATAGTGGGTAAAGAAAGAATGTGAAGTCACAAGTATTAGACAGGATTAGGTGGTTTAACTACTATTTTTGTAGTAAAGGATTCATGGTTAGAATTGCTACTACCATTAGCACTGGAAGCAAAAAGCCATTGAAATTGCAGATTGGCTAATGCCTTCCCTGGCACGGGGCCAGGCTGATTAATGATTCAGGGGACAGAAATAACTGCAGCAAAGGCAGCCTTGCAGAGGGGCTCTCCTTCCTTAGCTAATTATGTTTTTCCTCCCATTTTATCCACCCAGGGAAGTGCTTCATTAATGTGGAATTTAGGCTACCCTGCCATGTCTCAGGCACATATTGGGCTGCAGGATTCAAAAATACTGGATTAGAGAAGAAACAACCTTAATTTTGTCCTGCTGGAGCTGGCAATCCCTTTGGAAAACCATCTTCTGTACCCCAGGTGTGTGCCTGGATCCGTGGGTTTGCACAAGAGCTTGGGGCCATGCTAAGATCTGACCTCGGGGGGTCTTTTCCTTTTACTCCCAGCCCTACTCTGACTTTCCCAGGTTTAAATTCAGAGGGAAAAAGATGTGGAGAAGGGATGCAGCAATGTTTAACTGCAGTGCCAAGGCACCTCTGTCAGAACAGATGATAGTGGCCTCATGCCACACTGAAAGGGACTCACTGAGGGCTTAGCAACAGTCAAGTTTCACCCTAGAATGAAAGTCTGAACAAGGGCAAGAAGCAAAGCCAGATGTTCCAAATAAAAACAACTGCCCTGGAACAGAAGTTATCCCTAACAAAGGCAGGAATAACAGGAGAGCTGAGAGCAGCTCCTTGCTGGGAGGGAGCAGCATCACATGGCAGCAGCACAAAGGAGCGTTTGTTCAGCCTGACATCAGCACTCAGGGAAAACTGCCTGGAAATCGTCCCTGATATACCTAAGAGGGAGTTCTCTGAGCCAAGCAAGCCAGAGACAATGCCCTGCAACAGCTCTTTACTACAATGCTCTGCAACAGCTCTTCATCGAGGAGATTTCTGATCAGCAGCTGGAGTTTGTGGCAGTTCATGAGGAACAGGCAACTGAGGATGGATTGAGTGGCTGTGGAGGGATGGAGAGGCTGGGGAGGGATTGTGGGGCTCAGATCCACTGTAAAGCTTCACCCGTTTACAAAAATGCTCCCAGGATCACAACCTGCTCTGCAGAAGCACAAGGAGGTCACAGCAACTCAGCAAACCACAAATGAGCTGCTAAGGGGAGAGCAAAGCTGGGGAGAGGGGAGGAGAAAACAAGCAGGACAAGTTCTGTAATAAACCTCTTTTCAAAGCACACTTGTACAAGATATCCACTGAAATACCTGAAGTCTTCTGGAAGCACTGAAATTTGTGAATTCAGTAACGTGAAAGTGTTTTTGCTCCTCCTGAGTGAGCACCATGAAAAGGAAGCAGAGCAGAACAGCAACAACCACGGAGAAATCCCCACACCAGCACACCAGGTCACTTGGGCAATCCCAAGTGGACAATCTTATCTGCAGCTGCCCATCAGGAACAGTAAAATCCGTGGATTTGGAGGAAACTAAGTCTCCGAGTATCTTTCTGAATGTTTCAGAGTGTTTTCTCTCTCCTGCATATCACAATGATTTTCCAACCTGAAATATCCAACTAAGACAATCTACTCGTGATCCTTCTACCTCAGGAGAAATTTTCAGAGAGTAACACAAAGCAGAAAACCAAATTAAATGTTCCAGTTCCCCTCCCAAGCTACCCCTCCACTATGGAGAAATCTCTGTGAAACACATCAGCCAAACCAGACACTTCATTTCAGCAAGGAATTATGTTTCAAATTACCTGGGTATCAAATTAGCACAGCCCTTTCAGTGTCAGGGAAAGGAAAGCCCTGAGCGGTTCAGTGGGACACAAGGAAGTTCCCATGAAAACTCAACAGGTTTAATGAAAGAGAGGCCAGAAACCACCTTCAAGAGCTGAGCCACAGAGGCTGTCACATGGTTTGTGTGACAAGGTACTCACTCCATGCCTTCAACCCCAGCACAGACAACTTATCTAATTATTTGGAGCACGTATACACAGGCATATCAGAAATTACTGAATGGTTTGGGTAGGAAGAGACCCCAAATCCCATGTCATTCCACCCCTGCCAGGGGCAGGGACACCTTCCAGTGCCCCAGCTTGCTCCAACCTGGCCTTGGACACTTCCAGGGAGAGAGCAAAATCTCTGTCCTAAGGAGTTAAGCATCACTTAGACACAATTTCCCCTTGGAAGAACAATCACCAGGGCTGCCTTTGCTTCCAGGACCTTTTTAGAGGATTCTGCCACAACTTTCAGGCAAGCTCTGGCCACGTTGCCTGCCAGCAGCACTCCACATTGTCAAAGGAGCTCAGATCCAGCTGCTCCCAAGCAGGA
Organism: Peucedramus taeniatus; assembly: GCA_013400575.1. Classification (NCBI taxonomy): domain Eukaryota; kingdom Metazoa; phylum Chordata; class Aves; order Passeriformes; family Fringillidae; genus Peucedramus; species Peucedramus taeniatus. The sequence goes on from WBNO01030598.1 coordinate 74,450, forward strand.
AGCAGCCTGGCTGGAGGAGCTGTGCCCCACGAGGGCAGCTGCCAGAATTACCTCCTGCCTCCACCTGAATCCCAGCTCCCAGTGAAGAACTCGCACAGTCACACTGCCAAAAGGCAAAACTGAGCAGAAACCCCAGTCCCAGCCCTGTTGTGTTCACCATTCTTCACTAACTCCGTGTGAAAAATTCCCCACATTCAACAAGACCATCCCTGCAGAGTTCTATTGTCTCCAATTATTAATTAAACATGCTCTGAGAGAAAGCAAATGCCTAAAATCATTTGCTTCTACCAAGCAACTCCCACACTACCCGAGTGCAATTCCGACAGTCTAAGTATATCCAAGCGACTGCAATTCCAGAGGGACACCACCACAGAACTCTCCCTTCACTCCAGTTCAAGCACACACACGCATGAGCCACAGGAGACCCCAGCCAAGAAAACCCAGCCAATTTTCCTAAAAACCTGCTCAGTGTTGATAACTCGTCCCAGCTGAATATCCTGAGTGTCTTTTCACTGCCCCCAGGAGCAGCAGAGGCTGTTTGGGTTTATGAGGAGATCTGTGCAACCTTTCATAACCAAGGCAGATCCAACCCAGGCCATTCCTCACCTGGAGCCATCCTGTGCCCTCCCTACGTGATGTCCTGATCTCTGCCCATGTGTTTTGCTGGATAAACAGCACACAAACACTCTCCTGCAGCCAGGGTAATGCTCTGCCCAACAGCAACCAGGCATCAGACAGCCTAAACCTGCTCACTCCAATATTAAAATTACTGGGGACCCTGACATTCAACCTCATCCTGCTGCTTTTTGTGGATAAAAAGAGAAAAATTTGCAGTTAAGTGTCTTCCATGGAAGTTTGGTGATTAAGGATTTGGAGCTGCAAACAGCTGGGATTTTGCTCAGGAGATCTGAGAGACCAAGTCAGGAAATCAAAAGTCTGATTCCAGCACCACTTCAGTGTCTGCAGGGACAAAGAAGAACTTATAAGCACACGTTTTTTGTGTGGATGGTGAAACTTTGACACCTACCTTTGTGAAATGAAGGGGCATCTGTAATTGCTTCATTTTATATAAAAACCTGGCCCCAAACACACCTTCCAGAGAAGAAGGGGAAAATGCAACAGGAAAAGAAAGTTTTGAAGCAAAACACAAGCAGACAGCATTTCCCTGCTGCTCACAAGGAGAGGACACCACCATGAAGGAGCTTCTCTCCTCCCTTTCTTGGGAGAAACTTTTCCTTAAGCCATCTATGCTAAAGCCACTCTCAGCTCAATCCCCAGAGCTGCCAGAAGGAAAAGTGACCAGGAGGAACAGCACAATGAAACCCATGGAAAATCAGGATACCACAGCTCAGTTGTGACTCACAGCACTCCTGGCTCTTTAATGCCACCATGAAATGTCATCATTTGGTAAAAGCCACTGCAGTGTTATCACCAACAGACACACATCTGTCTATACACGCAACAAAAAGAACCTGGGATTCAACAATTAAAATCCTTCTACCTTTAATTATGACCTCCCAAGCTCTAGGCAGACATTAACCTACATTAGCCCGTAATTATTTTTTTTCTGACTTCCCATTATCTTTCAGCTACTGAGTTTCCTAACCAGTCTTCAAGGCTGGGCCCTCACTGAACCATCTCTGAAAGTCTAAAATGAAAAGTATCGTAATAAAAGTGCATCCATAAGAAACTGAGAGTCAAGAGACATCCCTAATGATTCCCCACCTCCCTGCATGTTCCAGCACTTCCTTCCACTTCTGTTCTTGCAGGCCAAATTCAGTTCTATCACAGCTAAACCCAAACTGAATTAAATCATTTTGCATGCATAAGATTAGTCCTTGCTCCAAGGAATTTATAATTTAAGCAGCAGATGTGGAGGTGGCCAAGAAGTCAAGAAGAATGGCAGTGTTAGGATTACACATCCTGCATTCTGCTTCCCAGGAGTAAAACCCCGAGGCAAGCAGAGAACCATGGAAAAAGAGGGGGGGAGCACCAAACTCCAGTAAAAGTGCCCATCTATCACTGAAACACCCAGTATCAAACCAGACAGAGGAGAACAGGGTTAGTGCCCCACCTCAGAGATGACTTGGAAGAAATTAGACACAAAGATTGGTTTAGAGATGAGCACTGAATGCAAAAACATTAGAACTACGGCTGCACCACATTTATCAGTGTAAAAGCCAGCAAGAAGCAGAAGAGATAAAAACCCAGACGTCAATTCTGGCCTGGTGGGTATTTCCTGAGCCTCAGCTCACAGAACTCATAGGGGAAACAGAGGGCATCCCAAAGAATCATCTGTTGAACTCCATTCAGCAGGTGTGATCTGTCCAACCTCCTCACCACTGTCCTGCTGCCAGACAATACAGGAACTGGTTTTGAAAAGTTCATTTAAACTAGCATAAGTTAATGAGCTTTCCTTTCATTAAGTGGTTTATTTATTAGGATCATTTCATTCCACAAGTTACTGAAAAAAATCATGTGGAGCAACACTTCTGCTGACAACAGGACAAGCCTCTGGAACAGGCAGGATTCTTTTGTTTGAGTGAAAGTTTAAGTCTTTCCATTATTAAATAAATAAAAGTTCAAATACCAGCAGAGTTTTTAATGACTGCGAACTTGGAGTGCCCTGTCCCCACCCCCCTTATCTCCAGTGAGTTTTGTTGTCTTTGCTTTCAGGGATTTACAGTAAAAGGGAGCTGGAAAAGAGGATTGAGAATTTATGACATCATTTTAACTCATGAAGTCATCTTGCCACAAGGTGCCCAAACAATAGCAGGCTCTGCCCAGGCATCTCCACCCAAAACTCCGTGGCTGCTTTGATTTGAAAAACCTTTAAGTTTGCAGAAGAAATTCTTGCTTACTGTTTCTTTCACAGTTTAAAACATTAAGATCTCTGGAACTGATGTCTCTTGAAGCAAGTTCTACAGTTAGTGACTGAAAACTTGAATAATAAACAGAAAAATTACATCTGTTCCAATGCAGTTATTTCTTCAGAAGTCATACCTAAATACTACATTTCTCCGTAAGGGAAGAACAACAATATTTTTCTAGCTCTTTAGTTCATCTTGCAGTATTTTATGTGATTTTTCTTCCAGAACAAATTAACAGGGCACTTGGGTTTATTTCTTTCTTGATGTACACACTGCCTTCGGTGAGGCTGCAAATTTCCCTGCAATGTTTGCTTTTAAATGGTCTGGTTGGCAACACATCCCCTGGGGAGGCACAGCAGAGGAGCCAGGGCTTGGCCGCTTTGATTCCAGAAACTGGAGGCAAGAGATGTTCACAAAGGTTGCAAAAGCTTTGTGTCTGCTGCCCTGGCAATATTTGTGGGGATCATTCTGCTTTAAAATGTGCTTACACTTGGGTTCTGCTGCCTCGGAGAGGAAGCACTCTGTGTGTCTTTGATGAGTGAGCTACAGGTCACAGACAGAGTGGAGTGAGTCAGCCACTCATTTAACTGCAGCCCGAGTGACAATGCAACTGCTGAAAAGACTTCTAGTAAACACCACTAGCACACAGCCTGGCCCACCACCCCTCTAGAGACTGAGTGGCTCTAAGAAGTTCCTAAAATCACTAGTTGGTGACACTCTTAAAGCTGCTCTTCTTAGTTCAGCTACACACATCATCACCACCTTCCCCTGTACATGATAACCATAAAAACCCAAACTCAAAGCAAAGAAACCCAGTCAAACATACCACCAGCAACTTCCACTCCTGTGTCTTCCAATATTGGGAATGGTAAAAGCCCAACCTACATGCATTGGCAGTTTTGTAATACCATTACATAAGAATTATTTAACTACAGCAACAGATTTGAAAAGCAGCAGCAGTCACGGCTATGCTGGTTCACACATCAGGGAAAAAAAAAAATCAATAAAGGGAGTGATGAATTTTGTAAACATGCATTCGACTGTCACAGAGAGTGGATTGGGATTTCAACACCCTCAAGAGCAGAAACCTTTCAGCTCAGAGCTACCAGGGCACCGCCACCCTGAAAAGAAAAAACAAACAGCACCACTGTTGCCACTCCACCAGAACCAGCTCCAGCTTTAGAAGAGCACCATGAGAAGCATCTCTGAGAAGGCTGCAGGGCTGAGTTGGGAAAGCTGGGAGTGGTTTTCTACCTGATGCTCTGCATGGATGTTGTCCCCGGTGGGCCAGCGGTGTTTGCTGTTGTTGTAGCCGCCACCGCCGCTGCCTCCTCCCCCGAGCTGCTCCCCGTGCTGCCTCTGGAAGAAATAATCCACCATGGCGTCGTCCTGGGAGCGCCCCGCCACTCCTATGGATCCGGGCACGGGGCTGGAGTGTGTCCCTGCTGCAAGGGCCTGGTTTGCAGCTGGCTGTGGCTGAGCCTGCGAGCCTGTGCCAGATGTCAGTACCACAGGCATGGTGGGGTTGGCTGTGTCTTGAGCGTGCTGCTTCAGGTGGGGGCTGAACGAGTCCTGCCACAGAACTGCTTTTCTCTTCAAAACACACGCTACGCTCATTCCACCAACACCTGCAGGGGGGACATGGGGGAAAGAGAGGGGAAAGAGACATGAAATCCTCCCAGCTGCACCTTGGAGTGTTAAATAACACGCCCATCTTGTGACTGGCAGGGGAACATCGCTGTGGCAAAAGTGACTCCTCCAATACTCACTCGCTCAGTGAACCCAGCAGCCAGAACAGCACTGAAAACGCACAGAAATCCCACTGAAAACGCACAGAAATCCCACTGAAAACGCACAGAAATCCCACTGAAAACGCACAGAAATCCCACTTTCTGTACTGCACCAGGGTTAGCAGGATGCACAGGATGCCCATGAAGCACCAGCACAATGGCAGTTCCCACGAGGGACAACACACTGACTGGAAAACTGCTGGGAAAAAGCCCCCCAAAAAGCCCATGGAAGGCAGTGACACCAGAACCTGCTGTGTCCATTTACACCAGGCAACAGAGGCCTGGTCCTCCATCCATATAAACACTCAAGGCCCCTTGTATCCCAAAGTATTCCCTCAGTCATGCAAAGCAGCAAAGCAACAGTTTGGTTTGGTTTTGTTTGTTTTGTTTGTTTGTTTTTTAACGCAAAGTTAAAATTCTGGATTTCTGCCTGCACAGTTCATGGAGCCCAAACACAGCGTGCACTCTCCCTGCTAACTCAGGAGCTGTGCTCAGGAGGCAGTGAAACCCATGGACATGCTTTCCCTGGAGAAAGAACAGCAAACCTGGGATCTTGGCAGAACTTTCTAGAGCAGGCACAGCCAGCACTGCTGGTCCTGCTGTCGATAGCAGCAGGGGAAATCTGGACAACTCCAACACATGTCCACCCCAATAAAATACCCCAATAAATGAAATACCCCATATGCTTTGCATACATCCAAACGATCTGTGAGCAGGAGGAAAACCTGCACGTTAAACTGACAGCAACTCACTAACTTCCTATTTCCCAAATATTTTGATAACATTCCAACAGCATAAAACCACAAAAGTTTGTTATTTTAAGGCAGGAGTATCAGAGCAATAAAGACACTACAGGTGTGAACAGCAAAGTGTTTTCCCCCCATTATGTAACGCTCACACAAAAAGCCAAATTCATTTTTAAGAGCATGGGGTAGTCTGAATTAATCTTTATTAAAAAGATCAACAGTTTATGATGAGGTACCTAAATGCAGCCCCACAGAGAGTTCTGAGGATGAAACGGGGGTGATGGAGCCCTGAGAAGCTGCTGGCAGAGCTGCACAGCAGCCCCAGGATGTTCCACTGCTGTACCTTGGTGGCTGCAGAGCTTGGCCCTGCTCCTGCCAGCGGCTCCCAGGGCCTGAAAGGCAGCTCTGTTTCCTCCCTGCTCCTCGTAGTAGCCCTTAACAACACTCTACTCCAAACAACTTCCAAGAACAATTTACTAACGGTGAGGAGACCAAAATAAAAAAATCTGAGTTTATCAAAGATAAACTTTAAATCAAAGTTTATCTTTGATCAAACTTTGTCAGGTTTGCCCCACGAGTTGAGCATGGGGTTAATACTGAGAGGAAAATGACTCTGAAAACTGCAGAGATCAGGTTGTTTTAATTGCACCTCCAACATAATTTGGTGCTGCACACACAGCCCCCAGGGCCACTCTGCAGGGCTTTTTATACACTCACAACTTAAATACCAGGGACATCCAACAGGACTCATTCCTCCAGCTTTCAAAGAGTCTGGAAATCACCACCTTCCCCAATACTTGAAAAAACACTGAAAACACGATATGACTAAAACTTGACTGATTTTAAGACTACAGTTCAGTTTGATGGCATTTTCTTCTTAATTTCCCTTTAGCAAACAATATCAAAATCTTTCAGTAACATCACATGAAGCACTCAAGCTCCTCCATGCAAAAAAAAAACCAAAAAAATTAAGTAATTAAAGGCAAGAAATGAATTTCTCATCAAACTGAGGTGTGTATTAACTGCAGCAATGAAATCTGAGCGGCCCCTTGAAAGGAAGTTACAAGTTATCTCAGGGCAGACTGTAAAAAAAAAAAAAAAAAAAAAAAAAATAA
>WBNO01030598.1:83278-111958 GCA_013400575.1 Peucedramus taeniatus
CCGAGCCCCCCCCGCCTTGGCACTCCCAGCTCGTGGACACCGAGCCCCTCCAAGCCGGGACACCCTGAGCCCCCCAGGCTAGGCAACCTGGATACCCCAAGCCTCACAGCCTGTGCGCCCTGAGCCCCCCAAGCCTGGGCACCCCGAGTGCTCCCCGTCCGAACCCCCACAGCCTGTGCACCCTGAGACCCCCAGCCCGTGCTCCTGGAGTCCCCCAGCCTTGGCACTCCCAGCTTGTGCACACCGAGCCCCTCCAAACCGGGACACCTCGAATCCCCCCAGCCCGGTCCCTCCGAGCTCCCAACAGCGGCGACCCCCCTCCTGTCCCAGAACCGCGGAAAGGAGGCCGAGCGCCGGATGCACAGCGGAGCCTCCTCACCCTCCACCAACAGCCAAACACAATTTTGGGGCGCTTCTCCCTTCGCGCCTCCCCCTTCCCGTGTCCCCTGCCCACACAGCCGGGGCTGCGGGGGAACTACAGCCCCCGGCGTGCGGCGCTGGGCGCGGAGCCCGGGCAGGGCAGGGCGGGCGGCGCTGGACGCTGGGAGCGGTAGTTCTGCCCCGGCTCCTCCATGTTAAAGGGGCAGCTCGTGGGGCAGCGCCTTTGTGCCCCTGCTGCCCCTCCTGCCCCGCCGTGCTGCGCTCCCGGCGCCTCTGGGGGCGGCTGAGCGCTGGATGCGCTCATGGAATATTTTCTCTCCGTGTTGGCGAGGCACGCAGGGAGACAGAAGGGAAGTGCCTGCGCTGGGGAGAGCTCGGGACATGCCCTCACTTGCACGGGGAGACAACCGGGAGCTCTTCCCAAGGGCTCCGCCGGCCGTGGGGCACAGAGCCCGCGGCACGGGCGGGTCCCCGCAGCTGCAGCTTTTGTGGGTTATGAGGGTACAAGAAGTCACTTCAAGCCCGGGTTCTCGGTCATTGAAACACGTGCAGAGCTGGATCCAGCCGTGCCTTGCATCCATTTTCTGCTCGATGGGCTGCCGGGGTGATTGATGGATGTTTCCAGCACCTCACTGCCTCTTCCAGCGTGCACTCCCTTGTGGGGCAGCTGGATCTCACCCCGACCCCCAAAAACCTGGGGAAACACGGCTTGAAGGATTTGGTGCTGGGTGCCCTGGGCCGGGGGTGATAGGTCAAGATAAACAGCGAGGAAAGGTTTTCCCTGCTGAGGGTGCGTTTGGAGCCCGAGCCTTCTACAGACACCCAGAGGTGGCTTTGGCCAGCAGCAGCCTGGCTTATGTGACCTGGCCAAGCCCTGCTGGGATAAACTCGGCTCTGCTGAGCTCGGCTCTGCTGTGACACTGGGCATAGACCTACCAGTGGCTGAGAAGTGGACACAGCTCTTCTGGATCATTCCTGTGGTTCCAGTGTCTTGAATTCCCTGGAGATGGGAAGAGGCTGGAGAACAAGTCCTGTGAGGAGAGGCAGGGGGAGCTGGAAAGGGGCTCAGTCTGGAGGAAAGGAGGCTCAGGGGGACCTTGTGGCTCTGCACAACTCCTGACAGGAGGGGACAGCCGGGGGGGATCGGGCTCTGCTCCCAGGGAAAACATGAGAGGAAATAGACTCAGGCTGTGCCGAGGGAGGCTTGAGTTGGATATCAGGACAAATTTGGATAGCAGGCATTGTCACAGGTGGTGAAGCCATGACCCCTGAAAGCGTTCAAAAAATGCGTGACTGTGGCATTTGAGGATGTGGTTTAGTGGTGAACATGGCAGTGCTGGGTTAATGGTTGGACTGGATGATCTTAGAGGTGTTTTCCAACCTAAATAATTCCATGATTCTGTGGGGGTCCATGCAGTGTCCCCAAAATGCCAACAGTGGGGGCAAGACCAGCCTCTCACTGGGGTGGAAATGTGAATGTGAACTGTGTCATCTGGGCACTGGACCAACTCAATCTGTCTGCACCCTTCTCCTCTGGTTCCACCCATCTCCTGGGCACCCTGGGCTGATACAACACACCAGCGATGGCTCCTGGCTGACAAAGATTTGGGCTGCAAAGCCTGAGGGGTCAGGAGTTCTTTCCCACACCACGTTCTCACTGGGGACAGGGGGCTGGGGTGTCCCAGCACTTCTTCTGGCCACTTTTGGGATGTTGTGCCTGCCAGCTGCCACCCTCTGCTCCCCACCAGGCTGTCCCTGAGCTGTCCTGCTGGCGGTGGCGTTGAGGTCCCCAGCAGTGCTGCCACTCTGCTGTGAGGCAGAGATAAGAGCTCTGCCAGGTGGGCTCAGCACACACCCAGGCTGCTTGCTGACACTGGAAACGTGCTTTCTGTTAATTATACCTGGGATAATTACAGTTATGCCAGTGTAATGAGCGGGGGAGGGAAGGAGTCCTGCTGGGGATGAAATGTGAGTGGTTCAAACCCTCATTTGCCAGTGAGTTTTGCTGGATTTAGGGAGAAGTCCTGTGGCTGTGAGGCTGAGGGGGAGTTTGGGTCTCATTTCCAGCACTTCCATCCCTCCCACAGCCTCTCCTGCCTCCCACCACTGCCATCCTCTCTTCTCCCTCAGACCTTGCTCAAGCTCCCAGCTTGTTGCCATCCATGGAAAAGTCTCCCACTGGCAGAACATGCTGCTCCAAAAGCTTCAGAGCCAGAGTGAGAGGAACAGGCAGTGAAATAACTTCCACCTCCACAGGAAAAACCTTCCGGGGGTGGAAATGTCCTTCTGATCTTCCTTGCACCATTGGCCACCAGGAGCTGCCCCAGCTGCCTGGCCCTGGCTGACCCCATACCAGTCCTGACAGAAGTTATCCTGGGATAACATCTTCATCTGCAAAGGGAAAAAGGGACCTCCAGGAGGTGACTGATGTCATCCCACCTCCAAATGACTCCCTAGAAGGGCTCTTCTCCCTCTGTGCCCCACAGAAGGGGCTTCAATCCACCGTACTCTTCACTGAGCATCAAAATTCCACATCCCCACCAAATGTCCAAATCCAGACACTCCTTCCCTGCTCTGCCCAGACACTGTGCTCGGTGGCACGATGCCCAACACTACAGAATCTTCTCTTTGAAGGAGTCTAAGAGCAAACAAACCCAGCTCTGCTGCCGTGATTCATCCTCCTGGGAGCAGAGCTTCCCACAGCTCCACATGGGAGACACCTGCACAGTACAGGGGGTTCACCTGGGGAAAAAAGACAGGTTGGAGGGCTCCTAAAAGTGGCTTCAGTGCTGCCCCAGGGAGGCCTGGCTGGCCCCAGCCTTGGGACATCCAATGCTTTTATTTCAATGACAATTTGATGCCGTCAGTTAAAAGCTAAATTGAAGGAAGGAGGATCTCCCTCTGTGTAGGGCACCAACATTTCCTTGGCCACCAGAAAAAAAAAAATTAAAAAATCCACTGACTGACTCAATTTTTCCCAAGCCAAGCCGAAAACTGCTGAGGTCTTTATGCAGAATATTTTCAGAGTGTGCTGGCTTGACCAAAAAATCCTTGCAGAGCCAAGTGCATCATTGATTTGCATCACCAGGGCAGCGTTTCGTCAAAGCCCGGCACCTTGAGACACAAAGCAATGACCAGCCCTGAGCTGGGCAGCTCCAATGCTGCTCCTGAGCACATCCACTGCTCCACCAGCTGCTCCAGACACCTGAAATCAGGGACCTTCCCAGTGCCACCTTCATGGAAACACTTCCTGAGCTGGACCTGTCGTCAGCAGTGGCCAGGGAACATCCCTGGGCTCTGCAGCAGCTCTGAGCCATCAGATAAACCCCTGCTTTCCATCAACACCTTTCGCCCACAGGTTTCTTTCCACGCTCGTGTTGAGACGCCCAGAGCAGATGGTTTTTGGTTTTTTTTCAGGAGTCATAGCCAAATGTCTAAAAGTGGCTGCTGAAATGTTGTGGTTATGGGAAGCTGCAGGGAATTCTGGCTGCAGACCCACCTGGCAGCAGCAGGGTCTGAGAGTTTGGTGTTGGCTGCAGAGCTGCTTTTTCTTGTGAAAATACAGCCCCCCAAAATTAAAGTTTTTAAGTGGCTCCCACTCACCTGCTGGGCTTAGAGCAGTGCATGGGGTCCCCAGTCCCCGGTGCAAGGACAAGGCTGCTCTGGGGGATGTCCTGAGGGTGCTCAGATCCCACTGTTTCTTCTCTGTGTTCAGGGAAGCTGCTGCCAAAGCCATGCCACGTCCCATGGTTAGGAAAGAGCCATGCCAATGCCTCTGCTTCCCAGGGGAGTGGGCTTCCAGTACAGGATGGGCATGGAGCCAATGGAGAGACTCCAGAGGAGGACACCAGAATGGACAGAGAGATGGAGCAGCTTTGCTGGGGGGAAAGTCTGGGAAAGCTGGGGTTATTCAGCCTGGAAGACAAGCATCAGGGTGACCAAATTGTCACCTTCCACTCACCCTCCTTCCAGTGCCTGAAGGAGCTACAAGAAAAGTGGAGAGAGATTATTAATGAGAGCTTGGAGGGACAGGATACAGGGAATGGCTTCCACTGCCAGAGGGCAGGGATGGATGGGATCTTGGGAATTGGGAATTGTTCCCTGGGAGGGCAGGGAATGCTCTGGCACAGGGTGTCCAGAGCAGCTGTGGCTGCCCCTGGATCCCTGGCAGTGTCCAAGGCCAGGTTGGAGCACTCTGGGACAGTGGGAGGTGTCCCTGCCCTGGCAGGGGTTGGATTTAGAAGATCTTTAAGGTCCCTTACAGCACAAACCATTCCATGGTTCTGTGATCCCAGTGATGTCCTCTGCTGTCCCTCCTCCAGTTTGCCAGAGCTCACGGAGCCACTGCAGGAGAAGACAGCCAGAGGCTGGCAGTGAGAAATGCCCTGGAGAAGTGGAGATAAACCCAGGATGGATTTATGGGATCCATAATAGTTTAAATCCAGGATAAGAGACACATGGGGCTTCTTCTCACTCTGTGGGGTCAAGAAGGTGTTTTCTCCAGAGCCCAGGCAGCAAGGAATGTTTTGGCTGGGAAGATGCTTGCTAGACAAATGTTTTTTGGTTTTGGCAGGCACAGGAGGTCAAGGGTCGTTGGAAGGATCCCTGAGTGCCCCTCTGCATCCCCCTGCCACACTGAAAATGAGGATGGAGTTTAGCAGCCTGCAGGAACAGCAGCCACACAAACAGCCGACAGAGTCTAAACCAGGAAAAAGGAAATTCGTGTTTGGTTTAAAAACCACCTGGGTTTTCCCCCCCAGTCCTCACTGCCGAGACGCGTCACAGTCCTGCTCGCATTCCCACCTTTCCAGCAGCCCTTTGAAGCAGCTGCCAAACCCTGCAGGGATCGTGGGGAGAGAGAACAGGAGCAGGGAGAGATACTGAAGGGTTAAAAGGTGAGCAGCTGGGGTGCCAGAGCTGCTCCCTTGCAGGCAGGTGAGGGTTGAGCCCTGGGGACAGCAGCTGGATGGAGCACAGACCTGGGAGCTGGTGGGATCTGAAAATTCCTGTGGCTTCCCAAAGCAGCTCCAGGAGACTTCAGGTGGTGGCGCCTTCATCACGGGGGGAAGGTGGCAGTGGTGTCCCTGCTGAGTGGCACTGCTGCCCCCGTGGCTGAGATCCAGCTGGGAAGGAGCTGCAGGATCCATGGGCAGCGCTCCCAGGGCCTGGAGGAGCCTTGTCCCTGCTCAGGGCATCTCACCTCCAAACACCCCAGGCCAGCCACAGCCAGGGCTGGCCCTGTGTGTGGTCTTCCCCAGGGTCACCCTGGTGCCTTAAGGAGCTGGAACAAAGGCTAGATGGAGTTAAGAGGAATAAAGTGGATATTTATTGAAGAGCCTTCAAAGGCCACACCTTGGCAGTACTGGAGCCACAGTCATTGCTCTTCATGGATGGCTCCAAGATGGAAGCAAAAGAGGGCTTGGTCACAAGATCTCACATTTTTATGAGATTTGGTCCATTAGCATATTAGAGTTAATTGTCCAGTTACAGCCCCAGCCCATGCACTCCCATCCTTCTTGTTTTTCTCTCTTCAGCCCACGTTGTTTCTGCTCTTGGGCCTGAGATCTGGATCATTTGTCCTTGGTCCCCAGCTAGAGAAAGAATTGTTTTGTCTCCCTACTCTGTACAGAGAGCTCACCATCCCATAATATGAAGCCTAGACCCACACACTAAAGCAGCACAGAATCTGAAAAAAAAAAAGCTAAAATCTGAGGCATCAACCCCAAAATCCCAGCTGGATCCTTCCACCTGCACACCTGCTCTGTCGGCACCAGGAGGGGTGGCTGGGACACGGGGGCTGCCCCATGGGTAAGGGAGGCAGATGCTGCCTGGGATCATTTCCCACCCACTGGTGCCACCTTGTCCCTAAATGCTGCCATGGTTGGAGTGACAGCAGCTCCTCAGAGGGGTTGGTGAGGCTCCCCTCTTTGGGGATCATCTCCCACCCCGCTCCTTGTCCCAGATTCTGTCATTAACGCTCTGAAGCAGGAGGCTGATTAAGATTTCCAGCTCGTTTGTTATCATTAAGGACATGGAGGCTGGGTTTTCTCAACAGGCAATTACGTGACTCAGCCCTTTGGAAGCCTCCTGCCCTCCTGTCCGCATGACTTCTCCTCACAGCCCCACGGCCTGATTTCGTTTCTGGGGAGTGATTTCCCTCTGCCAGCTCCCTGCTTCTCATTTGCATTGCATCAGCCCTTCCTTGGGCTGGAAAATCACAGAGGGATGCTCTGACTTCCTCCTGCTGCTCTGACAGGATCATGGAATCCTGGAATGGGTTGGGTTGGAAGGGACCTGAAAGCCCATCCAGGGCCACCCCTGCCATGGCAGGGACACCTCCCACTGTCCCAGGCTGCTCCAAGCCCCAATGTCCAGCCTGGCCTTGGGCACTGCCAGGGATCCAGGGGCAGCCACAGCTGCTCTGGGAACTTGTCCCAGAGCCTCCCCAGTAGGGAAGAATTTCCTCCTAATATCTAGTCTAAATCTCTCTCAGTTTAAAACCATTTCCCTTTGTTTGTCCACTCTCTTTGCAAAAAGTCGCTCTTCCTCTTTTTTATCAACATCTCTAGAACCAAGCTGGGCTGGAGCACCACATTGAGAGCAGAGGATGCTCCTCTGCAGCCAGAGCTATTTATTGGAATTTCTGTATATATTGGACAATATTTACCATTACTGGAGCAGAGTCACAGAGCAGCAAAGCTCACACAGGAGCCAGGAGTGAGTGGGGACTCCTGAGGGTGCTGGCACTGCCCAGGCTCCCCAGGGAATGGGCACGGCCCCGAGGCTGCCAGAGCTCCAGGAGCCTTTGGACAGCGCTGCAGGGATGGACAGGGTGGGGCTGTTGGGTGGTCTGGGCAGGATCTGGGGTTGGACTGGATGATCCCTGGGGGTCCCTTCAGCTCAGGATATTCTGGGACTCTCTAATTTTGCAGTATTGGTCTGGCAGCTGGGTTTTCCCAGTCCCCAACCCCACTCTTTGCTTCCAACTCCCCAAACCTTACTTATGGGTGTTTAATTTCTCCAAATTGCACTGGAGAGGGTGACAAGGAGCTGGTGCTGCTGGGGTGGCCCTGGGGCCCTCCCCAGGGCACAGCTATCTGCTCCCTGCACCTTCCGGACGTTTCCTGTTGTGTTCCCAGCTAAGAGAAATCAACAGCCTCAAAACTGTCATGTTTCTAAGGCCACCACCCTGCCAGCTGCACCCTCCTGGGTTCGAATTTAGGAAATAGCAGTGTTACATTTGTCTGTGCAACCTTACTTCAGTCCCCTAGGGCTGTGTAGTCCTTAATTACAGGTTCACAAATGAGTGGTTTTTGCACGACACCCCCAGCCCAGGCAGGGCTGGCCCTGTCCAGGGCAGAGAGTGACTCGGGGACCCCGTGTCCACTCCTGGCCAAGCTGGAAGAAGTTTGAAGGGCAGAAGTTTGGTGCTTGAAATGTTTTTGCTTTTCCTCTCTCTGAGCAATTCTGCTGAAACCCAGGAGGGTTTGCTGAGCAATGCAGGGTGAAGGGTGAAGGTTGACCCTCTCTGCTCCCAAATCCAACCCCCGCTGCCACCAGGGTCCCCCCAGACCCCCTCCCCAGCACCTCCCGTGCTGCCCAGGGCTCCCCGGTGCCTCCTCACTCTCCTCTGGCCCAGCAGAGCTCCTGCCATCCCTGTGCCACGCACACCTTGGTCTGGGCACGGGGCTGTGCCTCAGGGCAGGTGGAGGCTGCTTTATTCCACTTTTCCTTGCCCCTGGCTCCTACAGCTCTGCCTGGGGCTGCTGCTCCTCCCTCCTTCTGCAGCCCAGCCCAGGACACAGCCCGGGGTCCTGCACACCTCCTGTCCCCACGGAGCTCCAGAACCTCCCAGCCCGAAGGAACTGCCTGGGGGGCAGCTGGAGCTCGATGGTTTTGCCGGAAAAATCTCAGAAAGGAGACAGAGATGCAACTCCTTGGGGCCAGGAATGATTTATCCCGACCCCATCCTGCCCTCCCCGACATCCCTCAGCTCTCTCATCCTCCCTGGAGCTCCCAGCATGGATGGGAGCTCAGGTACACCTAGCTCAGGAGCCAAATCGCCTCGGTGTAATTTGGAGGCAGCAAATTCGAGCTTAGCAGGGCTGATCCACCCTCTGGAGCTGCCCTGCCCCTCCTGTGAGGCTGGAGAGGGAGGAGGGCAGGGAGCAGCACCCAAGAGGTGACCCCAGGTGACGCTTTGGGGTGATGGTGGCACCGTCTGAGGGTTCCACTTGCAGATCGTTTTTACAATTTACAATTTTTTACAGTCAGCAGGAACCAAGCTTTGCTCACACAGAGGGACAAGGGATTGCAGGGACCTCAGAGCCTGGCTAGGAGGGTTTGTTCAGCCAGTCCCAGGTGGGAATTTGCCTGATTTCCCCTGTTCTTGCAGCCATCTGGGTTGTAACCACAGGAATTTACTCCAGACCACACTCAGGTCTTGCACTCGTGGTGGCAGAGGGATGTGAATCCTTCCGCCACTCCTGAGGCCTTTCCCATCCCTCTCCCTGCCTGGGAGGTGCTGCCTCCCCACCCCCTCCACCTGCAAATCCCCCTGGCTGCTGTGGCAGGAGCAGGGCAGAGCCCACAGGGGTGGATTGGGTCTGCAGGGTGAGTTTGGGAAACCTGGAGAGCCCAGAGCTGCAGCCAAACTCCCGGAGGTAGGAACAGCACAGGGAACCCCATGGCAAAGGACAGGAATGGTGCAGGGAACCCCATGGCAAAGGACAGGAACAGTGCAGGGAACCCCATGGCAAAGGGCAGGAACAGTGCAGAGAATCCCATGGCAAAGGGCAGGAACAGCACAGGGAATCCCATGGCAAAGGGCAGGAACAGTGCAAGGAACCCCATGGCAAAGGGCAGGAACAGTGCAGAGGATCCCATGGCAAAGGGCAGGAATGGTGCAGAGGATCCCATGGCAAAGGGCAGGAATGGTGCAGAGGATCCCATGGCAAAGGGCAGGAATGGTGCAGAGGATCCCATGGCAAAGGGCAGGAATGGTGCAGAGGATCCCATGGCAAAGGGCAGGAATGGTGCAGAGGATCCCATGGCAAAGGGCAGGAATGGTGCAGAGGATCCCATGGCAAAGGGCAGGAATGGTGCAGAGGATCCCATGGCAAAGGGCAGGAATGGTGCAGAGGATCCCATGGCAAAGGGCAGGAATGGTGCAGAGGATCCCATGGCAAAGGGCAGGAATGGTGCAGAGGATCCCATGGCAAAGGGCAGGAATGGTGCAGAGGATCCCATGGCAAAGGGCAGGAATGGTGCAGAGGATCCCATGGCAAAGGGCAGGAATGGTGCAGAGGATCCCATGGCAAAGGGCAGGAATGGTGCAGAGGATCCCATGGCAAAGGGCAGGAATGGTGCAGAGGATCCCATGGCAAAGGGCAGGAATGGTGCAGAGGATCCCATGGCAAAGGGCAGGAATGGTGCAGAGGATCCCATGGCAAAGGGCAGGAATGGTGCAGAGGATCCCATGGCAAAGGGCAGGAATGGTGCAGAGGATCCCATGGCAAAGGGCAGGAATGGTGCAGAGGATCCCATGGCAAAGGGCAGGAATGGTGCAGAGGATCCCATGGCAAAGGGCAGGAATGGTGCAGAGGATCCCATGGCAAAGGGCAGGAATGGTGCAGGAACACTGTGGAGCTTCTCCTGCCATCCGTGCCAGCTGCCACCTTCCCCTGCTGCCAGCAGTGTCCACTGCCCTGCCCACTGTGGCACTGGGACCAACTCTGGGCACCAAATCCCTGCCAAACTCCACCCTCACTGCCCACACCATGCTCCAGCTGCCTCCACCTCGTCCTCAGCCCCTTCCTGAGGCTCTGGGGCTAAACCCGGCTCATTTGGAGCTGGATCTAGGGCAGGACCAGAGCAGGACCTTGCTGTGCTCCAGCAAGGACATCCTGGCTCCTCATCCGGGGGACTGATGGGGCCAGTGGGCCACACAATTATTTATATTTATATTTATATTTATATTTATATTTATATTTATATTTACTGTATTTATCATTATATTATGGTGTATTCATCATTATATTATTTTATATAGTACATAATATATATTATATATATGTAATGTAGTTATATTTATATTTACTGTATTTATTTTATATAATATTTATATATTGTATTAATATTTATATTTCCATATAAATATATGTTCCCAAATGTTCCTATAAAATATGATGTTCATATATATCATATATGTTCATAAAATATGTTCATATATAAAAATATATTTGATATAGATATAGATGGAGATAAAGAGAGATGGAGATAAAGATATATGGAGTGAAAAATTGTGCCTGTCCCTGTGGCTGCAGCATGGCTGGCAGAGAAAGCCCCAGGTCTGTCACCAAAGCAGGTGTCACATCCCTGCAGTGCCCGTCTGGGTGAGCACCCATCCACGTGTCACCTTCCAGCTGCGACCAGAGATGATGGGAGACGAAAAGAGCATTTCTCTGGGGATGAAGGGCTGGGGATTTTGGGGACACCCCACCCACGTCCTGTCATGGTGATGTGGTTTTAGGAGGGTATCGTTGGGGTTGTCACATTTCCACCTGGCTGGAGCCCTGGAGAACCATCCCTGCAGGCTCTGGGATGTTCCCTCCATCCCTGCAGGCTCTGGGATGTTCTCTCCATCCCTGCAGGCTCTGGGATGTTCTCTCCACCCCTCCTGGCTCTGGGATGTTCTCTCCATCCCTGCAGGCTCTGGGATGTTCTCTCCACCCCTCCTGGCTCTGGGATGTTCTCGCCATCCCTGCAGGCTCTGGGATGTTCTCTCCATCCTTCCTGGCTCTGGGATGTTCTCTCCATCCCTCCTGGCTCTGGGATGTTCCCTCCATCCCTCCTTGCTCAGGAGGCAAAGGGGGAAGGATCAAACCCCAAATGTGTCCCTTGATGGATTTAGTTTAGTGAGAGCACCTCGCTGCTCCGTTCCCCCGCTGCCTCCCGCTCTCTCAATTCCCCGGATCCCGGCACACCTAGGAGCGCCCAGCTGGCTCCCCACATCCCTGAACCCCTGAAAAGCGTCTCTATGCCTTTGTAGGAGGCTCTGAAAGCGGCTTTTTTACTCCTTAACATCTGTGACTCGCCGTGCTCCGGCGGCTGCCGGAGGGAAAATTAATCCTTTGTTGCTCCTCCGCCGTTTCTTTGCCGGGCTCGGGATGGAAGAAAATCAGCTCGTTTTTCTTCCTGCCCTTCCTGGTTACGGCCGCGCTGGGGGCTCTGCACGGAGCCCGGGAGCTGCTCGGACTCGGTAATGACAGCTCAGCCCCGAGGGGAGGGGACAGGGGCTGGGGAGGGCACAGGGGCTGTGGGGAGGGGACAGGGGTGTAGGGAGGGGACCAGGGTTTGGAGAGGAGGCAGGAGTTTGGGGAGGGGACAGGGGCTGTAAGAACGGGACCATGGCTGTACGGAGGGACCGGCTGGGGTCAGGGTGGGAGGGGTGCAGAGCGAGCCCCCCAGACTCCCCCATGTCTGTGAGTATCAATGCAATCCACACACTGACTGCATTTTAAATTTGGGGTGCCCCGATGGTTTTTCGGGATGCTGCAGCCGTGTCCTGGCTCCAGGCTTGGCTGGGAGCGGGGTGAGGACATCCCATGGCACTGGTGACATTTGGGACAGCTTTGGCCCCATCCCAAGAATTCCCCCTGCTGCTCTCCAAAGACGATTCTGGGTCTAAACCAAACCTGTGGTTATAAACTAGAGGTTGTGTCCCACAATTACAAGTTTTAATGAAAAACCACTTCAAAGAGTAGTCTTAGGCTGGAAGTGGGGATGTGTGTTCTATCCCCATGTGTCAGAGCTGGGGCAGTTCTCTGCTGTTCACTGGGCAGTTTTCTTTCTCTCTCCCACAGCCAATCCTCCCTCCAGGAGATCTCTTCTGTCCATGGCCACTGAGTGTCCCTGCATGGCTGAGAAAATTCCATCCTGCCATTGGGAGATGCTCCGCCCAGGGGCAGGAGCCAAGCATTCCTACCTGGATCCAATCTGAGCCTGGCAACACCTCAGCAGCCTTTGCCCACTGCATTCCCAGAGGAGCAGCTTTCTTCTGCACTGCATTCCCAGAGCAAGAGCAGGCCCATCTCCAGCAGCCCTGGAGCTTCAGAGGAAAACTCCACCCTTCTGCAGGATCCCTGCTCCACCAGAACCACCCCTGGCACTGCAGGAGGAGCAGCCACCATGGAATGGGACTGTGCAACACCCTGACCCACAGGGGCTCAGCTCCTCTCCTGACTCTGGCAGGGGTTTGGTTTGTACTATTGCATTTGTATTTTTAATTTTCCTAGTAAAGAACTGTTATTCTTCTTCCCATATCTTTGCCTGAGAGCCCCTTAATTTCAAAATATATAATAATTCAGAGGGAGTGGTTTGCATTTTCCATTTCAAGGGAGGCTCCTGCCTTCCTCAGCAGACACCTGTCTGTTCAAACCAAGACAGGAGCCTGTTCCAGCCTTCAGTTCGATGCTCTCCAGCCCTTCCCGGGACACAGGAGGTGGAGACAGGCACGGCAAGGCCGAGGCTGCAGCTCTGCCACTGCTGGAGGATTTCCCAGTGTGCCCGGCCCAGCTGCAGAGCCTGGATGGGCCGGGCTGGGCAGGGAGGTTGTTGGGGAAGAGGCAGATCCACGGTGAGGGCAGGGGAAGGGTTTGGTCCTCATGCCCACCTGGAGAGGAGCAATGGGATGGACGCTGCGACTGGGGGTCCGTGGGATGCTGGAGCACTGTGATCATGGAATGAACCCACCTGCAGAGCTGTCCCCAGCCCTAGAGCCTCCAAAATCAAGGATGTGGAGCTGCTGGAGAGAGTCCAGAGGAATCCACAGAGCTGCTCCAGGGCTGGAGCCCCTCTGGAGCCAGGCTGGGAGAGCTGGGGGTGCTCCCCTGGAGAGGAGAAGGCTCCAGGGAGAGCTCAGAGCCCTCCCAGGGCCTAAAGGGGCTCCAGGAGAGCTGCAGAGGGACTGGGGACAAGGCCTGCAGGGACAGGACACAGGGAATGGCTGCCACTGCCAGAGGGCAGGGATGGATGGGATCTTGGGAATTGGGAATTGTTCCCTGGGAGGGTGGGGAGGGGCTGGGATGGAATTCCCAGAGCAGCTGGGGCTGCCCCTGGATCCCTGGCAGTGCCCAAGGCCAGGCTGGACACTGGGGCTTGGAGCAGCCTGGGACAGTGGGAGGTGTCCCTGCCATGGCAGGGGTGGCATTGGATGGGATTTAAGCTCTCATCCCAATCTAAACCATCCCATGATATAAGATGTGGAAATCTGCGGGAGGAGCCCTGAGGAGGGAGGTGGCAGTGTTAAAGATGGGAAAAAGAGGAAAAAAAAAAAATTAAAAACCACCCCCACCTTCATCACCTGAACTGCCCGGGGAAGGGACATGCCCTGAAGCAGAGCAGCACCAGCTGAAACTTTCCTTTGACTTTTATAATTACAGAATAGAAAAGAAATCCTCAATTCACGTTACAAAGACGGGCTCATAGAAAACCAAGCCAACGGAACAGAAACACCCAAGGTCCCAGAGCGCCGTGCCCAGCTCCTGTGGAGCCCAGGGGAGGGAGGGAGGCTCTTCCCAAGAGCTTTAATGCCAGCAAGCTCTTCCTGCTGGGTTTGGAAAGTGTTGGGAGCAGGGGAGTGTCTGCCTGTCCATCCCATCCCATCCCATCCCAGAGCAGGTCAGTGGAGCATCCTTGGTCCTGGAGAGGAAAATAAACCCCAAAGATGCTGCTGGCCCCAGGGCTGGGGATGGGGATATGTTCTGGGGAATGAGGGGGATCACTGCCTGAAAAAAACACAATTTTCCTTGGAACAAAGAAGGGCAAAGGGCGGAAAATTATTGCCTGTAGAGTTCGCAGCTTGGCTGGAGTTGGTGGGGGGCTGTGGGGACTCAGTCCATCCCAGATGCGGGCCCTGGCACTTCCAGGGCTCCCTCTTGGGAAGGGCCGAAAAACCATTCCAGAGTGTAAAAAATTCCCCTGGCACTGGAGAAGAAACAGCTGGGAGGTGAAATCCGTCCAAATCCCCAGCTCCCAGGGGTACAGGGTGAGCTTCAGAGCAGATCCAGGGGTCCTGGAGGAGCTGCATCCAAAGGAAAGGAGAGCGAGGAGGTTCTGGGGAGCTGGGACACTTCAGGACACTCCTTTTGTTCCTTCCAGTTCCTTCCAAAGCTTTTCCTTCCCAGCTGATCTTCCTTCTGTAAAGCAATCCCTGCCCAACCCACCTCACACCCCGCAAAAATCCTTCCCCCCATGCCGGTGTCCCTGTGCCACTGGAGCTGACGGATGAATTTGGCACCGAGCCCCCACAGAAAAAGGACCAGGGTGGAACCCCCCAGCCCTGGGTGAGGTTTGGGAGGGCCCTGGGGGGTCCCAGCGATGCTGAAGGCACGGTGTCAGCCTTGGGGGGGCCCGGCTCAGCCAGAGTCTACTCAGGCACTTTAAATTAAATAAAAACCCAAAGAAATGATTGGAAAAAACAAATCCCAAAGCAACCTGAAACATTCATCAGATCCATTCGAACGGCTGGGACGGGGCTGTGCCGCAGCAGCGTCGCTGCTCCCAGCTCGGAGCAAGGCCCCCAGAGTGTGGGAGGGAGGGGGGGTGCAGGGGGATTTCAGGGTCCTGTGTGTCCCCCCCATGTCCCCAAATCTGTAGGTTGAGGCGATGCTGATGGACTGATCCAACTCCTCGGAGCATCCCAGAGCGAGCCCCTTCAGTGCTGCTTCATCCGAGTGGGGGGCTGGGAATTCCTGCTGGGAGCAAAATCCCCGTTTTTGGAGCCAGTCTGAGCCCAGATCCAGAGTTCCAGTAAATTGTCCCAACCCCACGGAGGCCGAGCCCGGCTGTCCCCAAAGCAGTGCCTGTCCCTGTTCCAAACCCGTCCCGCTCCGCTGCTCCAAGGAAAAGCCAGGCTGGGAGAACCAGATCCAGCGGTGTCCTGTGAGCACTGCCACCTCCCTGCTGTCCCCGTGTCCCCACCACGGGCATGGTGCCAGCCCAGGGGGTGGCACAGCCCCCGCGGCCGGCGGGGTTCGGGCTCCATGGAGATGGAAGAGCGGCTCCCAACGCTGGTTTTGGGGTGCCCCGGGGTGCAGGAGGGGACGGGGCGCTCGCCCTGGTGGCCTCTGGCACCGGGGGTGGTGGCATCAGGGGGTGGTGGCTCCACGGGGTTCTGGCGCCGCTGGCTCCCGGTTATCCCGAGCTGGAAAAGAGGGACAGGAGGGGTTGGAAGAGAGCCCGTGATGTGTCCCACATGGGGACAAAGAGGGGACAGGAGGGGTTGGGAGAGAGCCCACGATGTGTCCCACATGGGGACAAAGAGGGGACAGGAGGGGTTGGGAGAGAGCCCACAGCGTGTCCCACATGGGGACAAAGAGGGGACAGGAAGGGTTGGGAGAGAGCCCACAGCGTGTCCCACATGGGGACAAAGAGGGGACAGGAGGGGTTGGGAGAGAACCCACAGCGTGTCCCACATGGGGACAAAGAGGCACGGCCCGCGGCGGGCAGGGACCTCTCATGGGGTCACTGCTCTCCTTCCACCCCCAAAATGTCAGAGAGCAGCTGGGGCCAGCCTGGGGACCAGGGTGGGTGTCCCCTCACATGGGGACACCGTGTTCTCGGGGTTCATTCCTCTCTCTTCCTGATGTGTCTATTATCATTATCATTTTATTATTGTTATTATTGTTTTTATGATAATCAGCATTGATATTGTTGTTATTAATAATTTTATTCTTGTTGTTATTAATAATAATAAGAGAGTTTCTACTGCTACTATTGCTAGTACTATTATTCTTCTTGTTATCTTTTACTTAATTGCAATTATTAAACTGTTGTTACCCCACAGGTTTTCCCTATTATTGTTCTTATTTTCTTATTATTAATAATAATAATACATCTCCTCCTACTATTATTATTATTGTTATTATATTTTCATTAATTCCAATTATTAAACTGTTGTTAGCCCACGAGTTCTCCCTATGATTGTCGTTGCTATTTTTATTTTTATTAATGATAATAATACACTTGCTACTACAACTATTACCCCTATTACTACTACTATTATTCTTGTTATTATATTTTACTTCATTTCAATTATTAAACCGTTGTTATTTCACAAGTTTTCTTTATCATTATTATTGTTAATAATAACAATAACAATAATAATAATAACAATAATAATAATAATAATAATAATAATAATAATAACAACAACAATGCTATTACTACTTCTATTATTCTTTCATTATTCCCAGACCTCCCCACGCTGCCGTTAGTTCAATCACAGCTAATTAGAAACTGCAGAATGAGCTGTGATTGCTGTGGCTGCAGCCTGGCTGGCCTCAGGAACATGAGTGACCCTGGGGACAGGGCTGGCCCTGGGGACACGAGTGACCCGCCCCACAGAGCCAGGCCAGCCCCTGTTTGTCCTCTCGCTGGTGAGAGGAGCAGTGGGACCCCGGGGTCCCCTCCCTGTCCCCTCCATGAGCCACCACGTGTCTCCCACTTTGGGGACAGGGGCACCCCTGAGCTGCCACTGCTGCCAGGGGGATGGAGGGGGACATGGAAATGACAACTTCATTAATTAATCAGTGGGTCATTAATGAATTGCTGGGGACAGGAGGAGCTGGCAGAGCAGTGACAGAGTCCTGGTGTCACCCAACACCCCAACCCAGGTCCCTGGCAGCTGGGCAGGGCCAGGGGGACACTGAGATTGGCAGAGGGTACAGGGAGGGTGCAATCTCCCAGAATTAGGGACAGGGACCCACCCAGGAGCCGAGGTATCCCCACCTGGTGACACAGCCTTAGCCTCCTCTGCAGCAGCTTTTGTGTCCCCTGTGTGTCTAAAACTGCTGTTCCCAGCACTTCAAATCGATTTTTCAGCTGGTTTTCCCAAATCCTGCAGCTTTCAGCACTGAACCCACAGACCCCGGGTTGTGCTGGGCCTGCAGCACCCCCTGGCACCCCCTGTGCCCCTGGGGGGTGACATGGGGGTCAGGACAGGGTTCTCTCTCCCTCTGCCCATGGTGGCTCTGCCTGGTCCCACCCAGGCAGGGCTGAAGGGACACAGGGGACGTGTCCCATCCATGGAACAACACTCCTGGGTCCCCCCAAGAAGGGGGAGGACACCTCAGTAAGTCCCAGGATGTGGGTGCTGGCACCGGGAGGTGCCAATGCCACCATCCATGTCCCCATCTGTGTCCCACTCACACCCGGGGGGCTGGGGACTCCCAGGGAAGGACCCCCGCCATGCAGGGGGGCACAGCACCCATGGCTGCTCCCCTCCACCATATCAGTGTCCCCAGGGAGGGCCCAGCGCTGTCACAGATGGATTTGTCTCCTCCCAGCCCCTCTTTGCCTCCCCAATGGCATCGCCTGCCCTTGAATTTGCATACAAGGCTTAAAATATAATTAATTTTTGGCAGCGGGCAGAGCCTGCACAAGGTTAATCCCTTTAGATTCGCGAGCCTTATCTCACTGGAGTGTTTATCGAGCTCGGCTTAACGGGGAAAGGAGAGTGAGGAGGAGTCAGCTGCGCTTATCTGGAGAGCCGCTGCTCCCCAGGGCCCCCGCGAGGGGAGGCTCAGCAAACAAAATCCAGCAAACACAAACCACGGGCGGGATCCTCCCCAAAGCGCCCAGCCCTGCCCGGATGGAGCCTTGCAATTCGTGGCGAGGATGCCCAGCCCCAAATCTGAGCTGTGACAGCGCCGTGGGCACTGGAGGGGTCCCGGCACCCCTGGGCACCCCGGGACTCACGTGTAGAGCGGCTGTAGCTGCAGGTGTGAGGTCTTCTGAGGTGCCTGGTACCCGTAGGAGTCAAAGCCACCGATGAAATCAACTGGGGAGAGCCGGGAGAGCAGCGGGGTGAGCCGGGAGGGGCAGCAGGGAGATTCCCGAGGGATGGGGAACATCCCGGGCTGCAGCTGCATTCCAGAGAAATTAACACCCCAGGGAAATGCGACTTCTCAGTGTGTTATTGGGAAATCCCCAGAGCCCTCCCAGGGCCTAAAGGGGCTCCAGGGGAGCTGCAGAGGGACTGGGGACAAGGCCTGCAGGGACAGGACACAGGGAATGGCTGCCACTGCCAGAGGGCAGGGATGGATGGGATCTTGGGAATTGGGAATTGTTCCCTGGGAGGGTGGGGAGGGGCTGGGATGGAATTCCCAGAGCAGCTGTGACTGCCCCTGGATCCCTGGCAGTGCCCAAGGCCAGGCTGGACATTGGGGCTGGAGCAGCCTGGGACAGTGGGAGGTGTCCCTGCCATGGCAGGGGTGGGATGGGATGTGATTTAAGGTCCTTTCCCACCCAAACCATCCCATGATTCAGTGATCCTGAGCCACCACAGCATCCCGGGGAATCCCAGTGCTGCATTCCCATGGGAATAAATCAGAACCACAAACTGGATCAGATTGGAAGTGACCACTGGTGGTCACCCAACCCAACCCACCCGCTGAAGCAGGGTCCTCTGGAGCACTTGGAATTCTGTCCAGGCAGCTTTGGATACCTCCAGGGAAGGAGCTCCCCAGGCTCTCTGGGCAGCCTGGAATGGAGCATCCAGGGAGGCACAGCAGCCCTGGCAGGGTTCACCAGCAGCCGGGATTGTGGCAGCATCCCGGGAAAACACAGGTGGGAAACGGAGGGACCCCAGGGGTCCGTTCTCCTCCCCAGCACAGCCCCGCTGGACAGAGAGGACGAAGATTCCCTCCCACTGCCCACGGAGTGGGCATTTCAGGAGAATTATTGTGGAAATAGCACTCCGGGGATTGCCAGCACGATAGATCAGCTTTTACCGCTTGGGTTTCCAGCCTGGAGGCTCATCCCGCTCTGAGCCCTTTCCCGGGGGGATCAGAGCCTGGCCCCTCATCCCGAGCAGTGCCGGGGCAGTTCTGTGGGGCTGGGGGTACCCTGGGGGTGCCCTGGGTGTGTGGACATGCCCTGGGTGGCTGCAGGTAACCAGCTTCTCCCAGATCATGCCGTGTTTCCCCAGACCTGACTCCTCTCCCCGGCACAGCCAGCACAGGGGTGGAATCCAGGTGCAGTCAGGCTGGGAAATCCAACCTTTGCAGGATCCCCAGCACCACCCAACTCCCCAGATTGGGGTGGGTTATCCATGGGTGTCCGAGAGCTGAGAGCTCCAGGGGAGAGCCCCCCTCTCCCGGAATATTTCCCTTCCCGACTCAATATTCCAGCAGCTCTCGATTTTGACGCCATCCATCCATTTCCAAATCTAATAAGATATTCCATTAAAAAGATGCATTTGCATCCAGGGCTGAGGCAGCATTAATATTAAAAGTGTGTTGGATGCGGGAGTTAGTGGGAGTGCAAATGTGCTCCAGAGCCGGATAAACCCTTTTGGAAAGGAGCTGTTCCGCAGGCAGCGGCCAATTCCCCACGGAGATGTTTGATTTCCATGGGAAAGGGGGGAAAACACAGGAATGCTGCAGCCCAGGCTGGGCTGGGACCACCTCTGCGTCCGTGGCATGGGTGAGACACTGATCCTGGTGCTGGTCCCAGTGCTGAGCCCAGGGAAGGAGCAAATCTGGGTGGTTGTGGCCCAGCCCTGCTGGGATCTGCCAGCTGGTGGGAATTAATTAATGGCAGATGAGCTTTTAATGCAGTTGGACAGCCACAGCCTCGACCACCTGGTTCACTGGGGCCGGGCACTTCCCAAGGGGGGTTTGCAGGGATCGGGGTTGGAGCAGGAAGACCAATGCAGATTGGATGAAAGTCAGCCTTCACTTTGCCTAAAATGCTGCTTTCCCCTTGTTTTGGGGTGAAAACCTGGCAGTGGGGAGGCTGTGGGGACACAGCCCCAGGGACAGAGCATCCCCAGGTCACTGTGGCTGTCAAGGGGGGAGGGAGGTGACAGCAGCCTCATCACACCCCAGCAGCTCTGCCTCACCAGGGATTGGAAAAGGGGGCAAAAACCCAACTAAAGGGATTTCCTCAGCTGCCTGGGACCCGGGCATTGCTCCCCCAGACCCCACTGGGAGCTGCCATCCCGCTGAGGTTGGCACCAACCAAGGACACTGTGCCCCTGCCACCCCCAGCCAAGGCACTTACAGCTGTCCTCCTCCTCCAGGAACACTTTGCTGACATAGCAGGCGTAGACGAAGCCGAAGAGCTGGGGAAAAGCAGGGGGCAGGGAGAGGCTGGTTATGGGATGATGGGCAGCACAACGGGCACGGTGCCAGTGGGGGCATGGCTGGGGGCACTGGGGGTGACCTGGGGGCACTGGGAGCAGCCAGAGCCCATCCCGGTGCAGTTTGGGGTGCAGCGGGGTTGGATGGATTCCTCTGCACAAGGGGGAGCCCCTAAGGGGGCAGGAGCTAGCACCCCACAGAGGGTGCTGAGCACCACACAGTGCTGGGAGCCCCTCTGGGGACCCCGATTCCCCCTAAAGCTCTATTTTAGAGAGCTCTGCCTCCAGGTGTGCCCCATTGCCACCTCCCCACAGGGAGTGACCGTCACCGGTGACGGGGGACCCTCCCTCCCAGCGGGCAGCACATTCCAGAGGCTCATTCCCAGGGAGTGATTCCTCCATCCCTGCAGCATCCAGCCCTCAACCTGATAAGTTTTGGGGTGGCACGCGCCCCCGGGCTGCTGACAGGGCTCTGCCTGCTCCTCTCTGGGTGACAGAAATGCGTGATGGGGGCACCGCGGCGCCTCTGCTCACCGCAGTGCCATCAGCCCGCCTGTCCCATTCCCGGTTGGGGATGGAGGGTGAGGAGGGGCGCCCTTACCGCCAGGAAGATCTGCGTGGCGCTGCTCACCACCTCGATGTACTGGTAGTCGAGCAGGCAGCCGCTGACCGTGATGACGTGGTGGTCCTCGGGCGCCAAGTTGGAGTTGAGCACCGGTGTCACCAGGCAGCCCGGGCCGTTCTCCATCCACCACGAGCGGTGCAGTGAGGTATTGAAGGTCATGATGAAGTCTCGGTCCTGCAGGAGGAGGAGGAGGAGGCGTAGATGGTGGATCCGAGGCTCTTTGCAGGAAGGTTGCACAGAAAATGGGTTTTCCCAAGGCAAGGATGCTCCCTGAGGCCAGAGCAGGGCGTCTCCCTGACCCTCAGCCCCGGGGTTTGGGGCTTCGTCCTGTGCTGGCACCGTGGACATCTGCTCAGGCAGCACCTGGGTGATGCCCAGGTCACAGGGTGGGTGTCACAGAGCAGGCACCAGAGTGGCAGGGAGCAGCTGTTTGTGGTTGTGCCTCCTGCCACCCCAGGGATGGGAGCACGGCAGTACCCCAGCAGCTTGTTCCAGGGATGCAGGACAGCCCCTGCTGCTTCTCTGGGGTTTTGGGGTGCCACGCCCTCATCCCACTCCCAGGGAGCCTTGCAGGGTCCCCCTGGAGCATGTTCCCCCCTTGTCAGCCCCTCACAAGCTTTGGGGCTCTGCCTGGGTCCTCTCCAGCAGCTGTGGGGTGGCCTTGGGCAGGCAGCAGCCCCCTGCAAGTGGGGGGTGATCCTCAGCCCCTGGCTGCCCCTTTCCACCCCCTGGTACCCCACAGAGAGCCCCCATCCCACGAGTGTCCCCCTGGTACCCGTGGGAAGCCCCCACCTCACAGAGATCCCCCCCAGCCCCTCTGTGCCCCCCGAGCCGTGCTGGGGCTGAGCATCCCCCGCAGGAAATCACCAATCTGGGATTAAACGATTTTTGCTGCTGGAGGCGGCAAAACCCCGAAAGGGAGCGAGTGGGTTTGGGTTTGTGGAGCTGGAGGGAAGCGGGCGAGGGGGAGCCGTGACGGGCACGGGGATTTCCACAAAAACCCGCGGTGGGAGGGAATCCTCCCCCTCTCCCCATCCTGCTGCGCTCCGGGACAGCCTCAAATGACCTGGAGCTGCTCGGGGAGATGTTCCCAGCCGTGGAACAGCCCCAGGAGGTTTTGCCTTGCCTGGGGCAGCACGGAGAGAGCGGAGCTGGCTGTCCCCAGCCCTCCGTGATGTCCCAGCAGCCCCAGAGCCGGGGAGGGACACAGGGACCCCCACCCTGGGGTCAAAGGTTCCCTCAAAGCACCCGGTGCTGCCCCATCCCCGCGGGAAGTTGGGCTTTTTTCGTGTAAAAGCTGTGGTTTAACAGCGCAGGGTGTGTGGAGGAGGTGGAGGAACAGCCCCATCACATCCTCACCCCATGGCCGCAGGGTGATGTCCCAAAGCCGGGAATGCTGTCCGGCCATGGCTGGGAGCCCCAAAAATCCTGGGAAAATCTGGAATATATCGTGTGTGTGTGTGTGTGTGTGTGTGTGTGTGTGTGTGTGTGTGTGTGTGTGTGTGTGTGTCTCCTATTCCCATCCACTGCCCTCCCCATCCCTGCCAGAGACCCTGCCCCGAACTTTCCAGCCACTGCTCATCCCGTTCCCGGTGTTCCACCTCTCCTTTATCTCCTCAGTGGAGATCAAGGAAATTAAGTTTGGGTTGGGAAACGGCCGCTCTCTGCCACCCTGCCCTGTCGGCTTGTCCATCTCATCCCGTGGGAATTGCGTGCGCCAGGGAGGCACCCCCGGCATCCGCTTTGCTGCGGGGCTGGGGGCACCCCCGGGCTCTGGGGGGGCACTTTTGCAGGAGAAGGAAGGGGAGGAGGAGCGCAAGGGCGGGACAGCAGGCAGGACGGAAGGACGGAGGGAAGGAAGATGCGGGGAGGAAGAGGAGGAAGGTGGGGGCGTTACCTGTGACAAGCGCCCGACCTCCAGGTAGAAGCAGATGATGAAGGCGTTCCAGCCGACCCACAGCACCAACCACACCGCGTACTGCGGGAGGAGAGGGCTCAGGGCACGGGCACCCCCTCCAGCCCCGCCGCACCCGCTCCAGCCCCGCCCCGTCCCGCTGCATCCAGGGGGTCCGGGTTTGGATGGTGGAATCACACAATCACAGCACGCTTTGGGGTGGAAGGAACTTTAAAGTTCATCAATTAGGGGAGAACCCATGGGGGTCCCAGCCATCATCCCAGCCTGAGTTAGTGAGCCCTAATTACAGGGGAGAACTAATGAGGTGGGGAAAGTCCTTGCCTGAGTTTTTCCCGAGGATGTGCATCCACCAGCCGTGCCTCAGTTTCCCCACCCATCAAACTCCAAATACTCATTGAATTTCCTTTGTGGGGGCTCTAATTCCCACCCCTGCCATGGCAGGGACACCTCCCATATCCCACCCTCCCACTCCAAGCCCTGTCCAGCCTGGCCTTGGGCACTTGCAGGGATGGAGCAGCCACAGCTTCTGTGTTCCCAGGGATACAGGAGGGGGCTGGGGCTGAGCCCCCCCGGAGCTGATGCTGCTGCACCCCCAAGGGTGGTACCTACCATCATGAGGTATCTGGATCTGTACTGGATCGTCCCAAAAATACCCAAAATCACGGCCATGATGTGTAGGAAGTTGGCCAGGATGGGGGCCCACTGGTATCCCAGGAAATCAAAGATCTGCCTCTCCAGCGCTGCGACCTGCAACAGAGCAGGGAGGGATCAGGGGGCAGGGATCGGGGTCAGGGCCGGGCACCACCAGGGTGCTGAAGGCAGGGAGCACCTGGGAATCGCAGGGAGCTCCACGGAGTATGGGCTGCAGTAGGCTGGAATGTCCGTGTGGTGCACTGGCCAGCAGGACTGGGGTTATTTGGGATATTTGGAGCTAAAAGGGGAACCCAGGGAGATGTAACCCCACATCACCCTCTGTGCCTCACTTTCCCATCACTCGGAGCTCAGCACTGCTGAAAACCCACCCCAGAGGATGACTTATGGTGGGAAAAGCCTCCAGCTCCCGTGTTTGGATGTCCTGCCCATCCTTCATGGATCCATCGGGCTCTGATCACCGTTATCATCTGTAACCCACAAACGGGGCTGTGCTGCAGGCGGGAGAATCCCCCCGGCAAGGCCGGCAGCTGAGGGGATCCAGCCCTGATCCCAGCACTCATTTATGGCTCCACTGCTCCCAATTACAGGATTAGCTCCAAGGAAGGGGTGAGCAGAGGCGAGGTGGGAGCTCTGGAACATTCAGCAATGGATTTAATTCAAAAAATGGGGACTCGGGATGAGGCCATGGATATTCAGAGAACCTTTAAGGACGTTTTAGGGAACTTGAGGGTGCTGGCACCTCACAAGGTGCAGGGACAGGTCAGCAGCAGTCTGGAAAACCCCTTTTTTTTTCCATTTGTCTTACTTAGCCCTGTCCTGTCACTCTTTGAGGTGCCCCAGATTCACCATGAGAGCTTCAGGGTCCCCCGTCCTCTTCCCCAAACCGTTCCCCAATTTTCTGCCTGAAAAAGGGGGCGTTTATCCTGAAAACCACAGGGAAAAAGGAGTTTGCATCCCCCATCCATTCACCAGCAGCTCCCAAAAGGATCTGGAATTAGGGGAAAACCCAAGGGGTTCCCAGCCATCATCCCAGCCTGAGTTAGTGAGCCCTAATTACAGGAGGGAATTAATGAGGTGGGGAAAGTGCTTGTCTGAGTTTTTCCCGAGGATGTGCATCCAACAGCCCTGCCTCAGTTTCCCCATCCATCAAACTCCAAATACTCATTGAATTTCCTTTGTGAGGGCTCTAATTCCCACGGATTTCAGCCCAGCTCCACCCTAGGCTGTGATATCCCATCCCCTGGATAGGATCCACTGGATCCGTGCCAGCAGGACCCTGATTTTAAATAAAGGTGATGCAAACCCGTGGAGCAGCAGCTCCTGCACCTGTGGGGCTGGGACAAGGCTGTTTGCACTGAGACTTAATTCACTTCCCTGCTAGTTCAACTCTCCGAGGAAACAGCCTCTGGAAATACTCACAGCCGGGCTGTAAATCTCCTCAATTGAGGAATGTAAATAATAAATGATACAGGGAGCGCAGTGCTCGGGGTTTTATGGCCACCCATCCGTCTGGGGGCTGTCGACAGAGCTGCTTAGCGGGAGCTGGATGGGAGCTTTGGGTACCAGGGATGCTCCCAGCTGAGGGATGGGGCTGGGAAGAGCCTCTGAGGGCATCCCATGGAGCTGAAGGGATCACACCCGTGTGGCTCCTTAATTCCAGCCAGGGTGGCCTGAAGGAGGAGGAGCTGGGGAGACCCTGCTTGAACCAAAACCTTCTCCATCCCCAAAAGGCAGAATTAGGGATAAACATCCCAGTTTCCCCATGGATGAGCTAGTTAGGGGCTGCTAATTGCACCCCAAAGCTCTGCTGGAGCTGCCCCAGCAGGTCCAGCACTGCTCCCTGGGTGTTATTCCAGCTTTTCCCTCCGTGGGAAGAGCAGATCTCAGTTTTTCCACCGTCGTGGGATGCAGCTTAAGGTTAAGACTGAGACAGCACAAAGCATGGCTGCAGCTCCCCGGCTCTCACCACCTGCCAAGGGCATCCCAAGGACATCCCACGGCCATTCCAAGGCCAGCCCCACGTGTTTCACGAGTGGGGAAACCGAGGCACAACCTCCAGCAGAAGAGTCCAGGTTTGGTGCCCCTGCACAGGGAACTGCGGGGCTGAGCGAGCACCCGCAGCCCAGAACTGCTCCTCAGGCTGCTCCAGCCCCCGGAGCATCGTCCCCGATCCTTGGGGGATAAAATGTCCCTGGGAGGGACCTTCAGAGCCCCCAGCCCTTCGGTAACAGCAGCCCTGGCTCCGGGGCTCAGCGCCATCCCGGCAGCATCCGACAAACCCAAAATTGCTTGGTGGGGCTCAGAGCACCCTCCCTGCTCCTGGAATGGGAGTTCCCGCTGCTCGCAGCACCCCCGGCCCCATTCACACACGGCTCTCCCCTCCCAGCCCCGGCGCCTCCCGAGCCGGGATGCAAACGCCGTCCCACTGCTAATCGAGATAAGCCTGCGGCTGATCCAGGCAACGAGTTTTAGGGCTCCCTCTTAATTAAACACTCACGAGTTCATCGATCGGCCCCAAAACTTCGCTCTGCAGCAAATCACAGCAATTAGCTGAGGGCGGGCGCCGGTCCCGCCCATCCCAGCCTGGAAGGGTTTATTTGGACCGGGGAATTTGGAGCAGGAGGGACCGAACTCCATCACTGGGTGAGGGGAGGGCCGGGCCAGGAGGGGACACCCGTGGGGACACAAACTCAGCCAGGGCTTGGGGAGATGGCACCAGGGAGGCAGAGCTGGAGGAAAATAGGTTTTTTCCAGTGTGCTGGCACCAAATTTAAGAGGGAAGGAGTGCCTCTGTCTCTGAATCACCCGTTTGTTTTGTCGCTCTCACCTTCTTCAGACCCTCCCACCACTCCCAGGTTTTCCCAGTCCTTAATCCCCACGAGGAGGGTGCGAGAGCTGGGTCCCACTCTGTGCCAGGAGGATCAGGGTCACCAGGGAGCCCCTTCCCCACCACAGCTGAGAAACTGAGCTTGGAAATCCGACTGCAAGGTGGGGAGTGCTGGGTGAATATCTCAGACCCAGGAAAGGAGGAACCTTCCTGCCCAGCAGCTCCTCCTGGAACCAGAAAATCCCAGATTGGTTTGGGTTGGAGGGACCTGAAATCCCATCCCATTCCCACGGCAGGGACACCTCCCACTGTCCCAGGCTGCTCCAAGCCCCAATGTCCAGCCTGGCCTTGGGCACTGCCAGGGATCCAGGGGCAGCCACAGCTGCTCTGGGAATTCCATCCCAGCCCCTCCCCACCCTCCCAGGGAACAATTCCCAATTCCCAAGATCCCATCCATCCCTGCCCTCTGGCAGTGGCAGCCATTCCCTGTGTCCTGTCCCTGCAGGCCTTGTCCCCAGTCCCTCTGCAGCTCTCCTGGAGCCCCTTTAGGCCCTGGGAGGGCTCTGAGCTCTCCCTGGAGCCTTCTCCTCTCTTCCTGGAACAGCCGGGATCCTGGAGCTGGCGCTGGGCAGGCTCCTGGAACAGGCTCCTGGCTACCTGCAGCTCTTCCCCCGCAGCAGCATCTGCACCTCGGCCTGAGCTCCCCTCCCCTCCGGGCAGGGCTGCTGACCCCCCGATGGGTCATTATCCCGCAGCTGGGTGATTTCCTCCCGCACACCATATGCCCGAGGCTCGCCAGGGATTTAACTTTTCATTTCGCCGCGTTTTGAGGAGATTTGTCCGTTTTGATTCCTCCTGTGCTGCGGCCGAAGATGCTGCGAGAGCCTCGCTCGCCCCGTCCCTGAGCCACCGCCATTTCTGGGACTTTAGGCCCCCAAAAAATATCGGGAGTGTTCGGAGAGGAACCGCCAGGGCAGCGTTTGGCAGGACAGCGGGATGCCGGACTCATTAGGAATGTTCTCCCCAGCCCCGGGGCTGATGGAGCATCCCTGGAGCTCTGGCCCAGCCCCAGCCGCGCCTGGACACACCCCAAAGGTGCTCCAGGACCCCCCATCCCCACCCCGACCCCCTAACAGGTTCACCCCCTCCCCCAGCCTCTCTTTTTGAGGCAGTTTAGGATATTTTGGCTCTGCCAACGCCCTCCGTTGCCCATGAGGAGCCCAGGAGCCGTGGGAAGCGGCTCCACCCCGCAGCCCCGGCCCCAGGAAGGGGAATCGGCCGCGATTTAAATGAGAGGAGAGCACGGTTGGTTATTAGGGAGGTGCAAACACCGCTGCGAACCCAGGGACTTCGTTTAATGACTTGGAAACAAGTTGCTGACCTACTTCCATCTGCAAAAACCTTCATAAATTCACAGACAGAAAGAAATGAAAGGCACCGATCACTCTCCAGCATCGGGTGGGGATGAGCAGGATGCGGCCCCAGCTGGAAAGAGGCCCCAGTGCAGGAGCAAAACCACAGCAGGAACCAAAATTTGGGTGAAAGAGGCACAAATGAGGTCCTTCCCCAGCTGGGATGATCCCTGGTGCACACCACAGGTTTTGGGACCCCTTTGAACCTCCCAGGTGGGAGCTCCCAACACGTGCCTGGAGCATCCCTGGTCCCAGGGATGTGGCACTGGGGACATTTGGGGTGTGCAGGGTCCCTGGCAAGGGCTCCCAGCGCCCACCCCCGGCTCCCCTGCCTCTCTCCCATTGGATCCCCCTCCCCTTTCCCAGTTATTTATTTAATTTCCCCGCATCCGGCAGCGTTGCCATGGGAACGCAGCCCCGGCGGGATGCGCCTGTCTGGACGCTGCACCCCGGGATCCCGATGGGATCTGGCCCATGCGATGCGCCCCTGGGGGTGTCCCCACCCCGGGGACCCCCGGGGACCCCAGGGTGCCATGCCTTGGATGCCCTCCAAGCCCTGCTCCCACATCCGTGCTCCTGGCTCCGTCCATCCCTGAGGGCTCCATCAGAGAGGGCTGGGGAATGCAGCCTTGGGGTGGCTAATGACCATTTATTATTATTATTATTATTATTATTATTATTATTATTATTATTATTATTATTATTATTATTAATTTCCCC
>WBNO01030598.1:112117-128620 GCA_013400575.1 Peucedramus taeniatus
CCCCCAAACCTTCACGGTGCTTGAGATGCTGGGAACACTGAAATCCCAGGAATTTGGTGTTCCCACATGGAGAGGGGATGTTCCATGACCACCCCCCGATGATTCTCACCCAGAAGGAAGCTCCTCCTCATTTCCACCCCTAAAACAAAGTCCTGAGCCCCATCAGCTCCCAAACTGTGAGGTCTGGGTGCATTTGGCTCCAAAATCCCCGTGAAGAACCCCGGGAATTTTGATTGGGTTTTTTTTCCCTGCAAACACCACAAATTCTCGATTTCCCCAGGAGCAGGCTGGTCTAACTGATTTACCTCTGATTAAATATCTCCTTAACTCTGACACAATATGGCATTTCTATTTTACTGAGCTTTAACACAACGCCCCAGCTCCTGTTGGCAGCATCCCACAAACGCTGCCGTGAGTTCCCTTTCCCCTCCTGCCTCCCAGCCAGGAAACTTTTCCACGCCGAGGGAAAGCCGAGCCGAGGCGATCGAAGCAGCTCAATTTCCTGCCCGCCCGTCCCAGCGCTGCCCTCCCGCACAGCGGGCTGGATATTCCCGCCGGGAATTGCTCCGTCCCCTCGGGAATTGCTGCTGCTCCCGCAGGAGGAGCCGGGATGAGCCCCTTCATCCCGGGCTGCTGCTCAGCATCCCCCCAGCGTCACCTTGCAGCGACCTTGGCAAGCCCAGGGTGCCCTGGTGGGTGGTGGCACTTGTGGGAGGGGATGGAAGGGTGCCAGGGGTGTCCCCAGAGAGGGGAACCCCGGAGGGGAAACTGAGGCACGGGGCTGCGACCACAGCAGGAGCTAGCATTCCAGTGAGGCTGAGCTCGCTGGTGGTGATCCTGCCCTGCTGTGCCTCAGTTTCCCTGGAAAACGGCCTGAGTCCTGCTCAGCATCTGCTCTCATGGCCAGGGGGAGCAGCTCCATTGGAGCAGGTCCTCAGGGAAACTGAAGCACGGCAGGGCACAGGGAAGCTCCAGCCCGGGAGAAAGGCCGGGCCTTGGGAACACCAAGCTGGGAGCTGCTCCAAACCAGTGGGAGCAGGGCTGGGACCTCTGGGGTGGCCAGAGAGCCTGCTGTCCTCTCAGCCATCCATCCCATCCCACCATCCCACCCTTCCCACTGTATCCTGTTGTATCCCATTCTATCCAATTGTATCCTGTATCACACAGCCATTCCCAATCCCATTCATGCCAATCCCATCCCACCCCATTCCATCCATTCTATGCATCCTACATATCCCATCCCATCCCATCCCACCCTTCCCATTTTATCCCATTTTATCCCATAGTATCCCATCCATTCCCAATCCCATTCCATCCATACTATGTGTCCCACATATCCCATCCCATCCCACCCCACCCCATCCCATCCCACCCTTCCCATTTTATCCCATTTTATCCCATTGTATCCCATCCATTCCCAATCCCATTCCATCCATACTATGTGTCCCACATATCCCATCCCATCCCACCCCACCCCATCCCATCCCACCCTTCCCATTGTGTCCCATCCCATCCTTGTCCCACTCCAACACAGATCCCTGAGTCCTGGCTCAGCCTTGCAGGAATTTGTTATCCCCAGGGACATCGGCCCCAAACCAACAGCCCCGTAAAGAAAATCAGGAGTAATCCAGGACATCAATCAGGCATCCCCTTGGAGACTCCCAGCAGAAGCCACTGAGAGGTGGAGCGTTAATTAAAATGGAGAAAAAAAAAATCCCTAAAAAACCCCACAGGCAAATGGGGAATTGTTCAGGGCTGAAACCTGGGGGATCTTGGGTTTTAATCTATGGTTTGGGGATGAAATGTAGGGAAATGTGGGTTTAAACCTGGCAGATCTTGGGCCTCAAT
The DNA here is from genome assembly GCA_013400575.1 of Peucedramus taeniatus. Classification (NCBI taxonomy): domain Eukaryota; kingdom Metazoa; phylum Chordata; class Aves; order Passeriformes; family Fringillidae; genus Peucedramus; species Peucedramus taeniatus. The sequence goes on from WBNO01030598.1 coordinate 113,966, forward strand.
CTGAGGAAACTTGGGGTTAAATTTGGGGAATCATTGGCTGAGATCTGGGGGAGCTGGGGCTTAATTTTGGGATCTAAGATTTAGGACAGCTGATGCTTTAATCTGGGTTTAGGGTTTGGATTTGGGGATCTTGGTCTTAGATCTGGTGGATTAAATTTTGGGGCTTAAAATTTTGGGGGATTTGTGCTTAAATTTGGGAATCTTGGATTTAACTTTGGGGGATTTTGTCCTTATATATGGGGGATCTTGGGCTTAAATTTGGGGGATTTGGGACTTAAATATGGGAGATTGTGGGCTCAGATTTGGGAATATTTGGTTTAACTTTGGGGCACTGCACAGCCAGAGTGAATAAGATGGGAAACCAGGAGAGATGTGGGGAGCCTGACTCCCTAAATCACACATTCTGGGAATGAGACACAGACAAAGGTTATGGGAGGGGAACGGGCAGGGAAGAGCAGAGGAATGGGACAATCTGCTCCAAAAATTTGCCAAAACCCAGCAGGATGGGACAGGACGGATGCCGGAGGAGATGCCCCAGCAGCCCGCGGTGGACAAGGATTAAGCCGCAGGCAATTTCCATGCTAATTCTCCCGGTTCTGTTCTTTATCCTGACATCTGGGAGAGCCAGAGGTATTTTTTCCCAAATCTCAACCGATGCCTCAAAGACACCGTTAATATAATCCGATAGAGAAGAGGAAAAAATGAATATATTATATATATATATATAAATCCAATTTACTGATTTATTTAGCGCCACTTTCCGTAATCAATTCTCCCAGGGAAGAGCCCTGATTAAAGCCAAGCGCATCGCTATGGAAACCGGCATTCCCTCCTCCCACGGCCCGAGGGCTGCGAAGGAGAAGCTCGGGTGAGGAAATCTGCCTGGTAACAACCCCGTTAATGAGCCGGGGAGCGAAAAGAATCCCTGCGAGCGCTGGCGCCGCCAAAGGAGCAGCCGGCGGCAGCCGGTGGGGAGGCGAAACGGCTCCCAAAATATTGATTTTTCTGGGATTGTTTCGGAGGAGGGGACGCTCCCACATCCTGGAGGGATGAGCGGACATCTGGAGGTGGTTCCCGTGCGCGCCCACCCAGCCCGGCGGGTGTGGGTGTTTCTCCCAGCGTTTATCCAATTTTTTAGCTTTAAAAGCCCGGATCAAACCACGCAGGTCTGAGGGATTCGCCCGCCCAGCGAGGTGGGAGCTGCCGGCGCAAATGGGATTTATGGGATGAGCCCGGTGGGTTTCCCTCTCCTCAGGGTAATTCCACGGGCACCCGCGACTCCGGGTGAGGGGCACCACCCCCACTGCCCACACCCATCCTGGGCTTAAATCTTGGGGGGGTTGGGGCTGGAATTTGGCCATCTTGGTCTTCGGTCTGGCGGATTTTTGTGCTTAAATTTGGGAGAGTTTGGTCTTACATTTGTGGGATTTGGGGCTTAAATATGGGAAATCTTTGGTTTAAATTTGGGGGGATTTGTATTTTAAATATGGGGGATTTGGGGCTTAAATTTGGGAGAGTTTGGGCTTAAATAGGGGAAACCTTTGGTTTAAATTTGGGGAATTTGTATTTTACATATGGGGGATCTTGGGCTTAAATATGGGAGCAACCCACTGCTGGGTGAGAATTTCTTGGAGAACTGGAGATTTATTCTTATTTCTCCATTGAATAATGGGACTTGGAGGGTGTGGGGTCTCCTCCTGGCTGGATGAGCACCCTGTAAGGGGAAGGTGCTGGGACAGAAATTCCCATGGGCTGTAAGGAAATGATCAGGGGTGGGAATGATGAGTGGCAGGGAAGGGGCTCAGATGTTCCCTGAGCCCTCAAGGAGCTTTTTGGGGTGCAAAAGTCTGCCCAGGACATCTCAGTATCCATTGAGGAATTAAATAACAATCCCATCAACATCCCTGTCACTGCTCCCAGGGTGGGAGTGGAGCCCCTCTGCCCTGGCAGTGGGACTGTGATCCAGGCAGGATCCCACAGGACCAGAGCACCCAACCATTCCCACCACCCCTCCACCCACATCCTGGTGCTTTCCAAACTATGGGAGCTGGAGAGGCACCCAAAGGGAAGCACGCCCTAATAAACCTGGAATGTTTGGAGTAACCCCTTCAGTGAAGGAGCCAGTGGTGCTGATCCCGATGATCCCTTTGATCCTACTGACACCTTTGCTGCTGACCCCAACAATCCCTCTGCTGGAGATCCCAATGATCCCTTCACTGTTGATCCCAATTATCCCTTTGCTGTTGATCCTGATGACCCCTCTGCAGGAGATCCCATGATCTCTTCACTGTTGATCCCAATGACCCCTTTCCTGTAGATCCCAAGGACCGTTCTGCAGTAGATCCTGATGATCCCTCCACTGTAGATCCCATGATCCCTTCACTGTTGATCCCAATGATCCCTCTGCTGCTCCCATGATCCCTCCAGTGTAGATCCCGGGATCCCTGTGCTGTGGATCCCAGGATCCCTGTGCTGTAGATCCCAGGATCCCATTCCCGTTTATCCGGGCAGGACATGCTGGGCTCCCGCCGTGGGTGTGTCATTAACCGCAGCTCAGGAGCTCATTAGAGACTCCTTAAACAGCCGTAAAAATTGCTTTTATGAATTGCTTCACCCTCCTTTCATCCCCACCCCCGCGGGAGGGGTTTTGGGATGGGTTTTTCCAGCCCCTTTCTTGGGTGGGGGTCGTGGATGAGCAGCTCCGGGGGCTGGATCCATCCCGGGCCCTCCCACTGCACTCCAATGCATCCCTTAGGGACAAGATGTGACACTGGGATGTCGTGACAGGTGACATCCCGAGCCCTGAAGCCATCCCCTACACCCAGAAGGGATGTGAGCCCATCCCCACACTGGGGAAACTGGGATTTTCTCCCCAAAACTGGTTTTCCTCCCGGCGCGGCTTTGCCAGCTGGGTGAGGGGTGCTGGCCCACCCCATCCCCCTTTATGGATACACCACAGGGCGGGGATGAGGTTTTCCATGTGAAAATATTTAGGGAAAGCCCAGCCCAGCAGCACCAAGGCCTGGACCCCGCTAACGAGGGTGCCGCTAATTGCGAGCCCTCGCCCCATGTATAATTCAAGGCCCTTTGTTAGGGCCGGGTTTGCTTTGTCTGGGAAGTGCCACCTACCCACGGGACCCGACACCACGCAGCTCCTTCTGGGGGGAGGGGTTGGACTAAAAATAATTAGGGCCTGGGGCTGCTGCGAGGTGGGGGATGGGGTCGTTAGTGGTGGTGGGGTCATTAGTGGGGTCGGCATCCCCCTCATGGAGGAGGGGAAGGGGCAGGGGGACATGGGGACAGCCTGGAGCACCATTTCCCACGGAAGGAGCCACGGGGGGATCCCAAAAGGTGGTGGGAACATCAGTCCAGTGTCCAGGCCGTGGGTGCTGCTGGGCTGGGACTTGCCCCTACATTTTGAGGTGGAAATCCTCTTTCTTGCTGTGGGTGCACCCAAAAGTTTGGGTTTGGGGCCTGCGGGTGCCAAAGTTGGGGCAGCACCCATATCCTGGATGGATGATGGAGAGGACCTGCACCAATGGGGCCTAAACCAGCCCCAAATGGCTGAGGGCATCTCTAAATACAGCTCCTGACACCCACCAGAGCCCCAGGTAGACACCCCAAAGTCACCCCAAATTCCCCAGATACCCTCAGCTCCTGGCGGTGCTGGACCAGGATCAGCCCCAGGATCAACCCCAGGCTGGGCTCAGGGGCAGCAGCCTCAAACCCAGGTGGGAGGCAGCCCTGGGAGGGTTGGGAGTGGGACAGGGATACCCTCACCCCAGAGGGACTGGGGGACCTGCACCTCACCACAGGCCACCACTCCACAACTGCTGAGCTTGGGGTGAAAAATAAAACTTTTAATAACCCACCCCCTGGGGCTGTTTCTTGGTCACAGCAGCACCAGGCTGTGCTGCTAAAAGGAATCCCTGGGGGAGCCAGCAAATCCATAACACAAGGCAAATTCCCAGGATGGGGAACAAAACAGGACATAAAACACAACCCTGAAATTCCCATTGCTCCAGACTCTGCCCCGTGTCCCTCCCAGGGGGACAGGGGGACATCCCCGGTGTCCCCAGGTGACCAAAGGCAGTGGCAGAGATGGGAGCTGGAGGGGATTGAGGCACAGCCGGGGTGGCCACAGGGACCCCCAGCTCTGGGGGCTCCCACGCCCGGTGCCACCAGGATGTCCCCACCCAAGCTTGGCGGTGGCACCTACGGCCCCAGGGCTGCCCATCGCCCACTCAGTGGTCATGGGATGCCACCACCCACCCACAGGTGCCACCCTGCAGTGCCACCTCCAGCCCCAGGCACCCTCCGACCCCCCCAGCTGCTCTGTGACCACCCCAGCAGTCCCCACACGGCCACGGCGACTCGGTGCCAGCCCTGTGCCACCCCATGCCCGTGCCAGGGCTCTGGCTGTGGCCCCATTCCCCGGGCCGAGGGAGAACGATGCCAGATGCTGCAGAGAAGGGCCAAGGAAGGACGGACCCGCCCCAGAGCTCCGGCAGCTGCCGGGGGGAATTGGCGAGTAGGCGGTGACGGGCTGAAAGTGGCAGCAGAGGAGGGGACAGCAGGGGACAGGAGCTGAGGGGGTCCCGCAGGCACAGATGGAGATGCCAGGTGTCCCCAGGGTGGGTGAGAGGGATGGGGCTGGTTCCTGAGCCAAAGAAGGGCAGGGAAGAGCAGAGAAAACACAAATCTGAGCCTGCAAAGGTTTGTGCAAAGCTGCCGACCCCGGGGGGGCTGCTGCACCCACGGGTGGGACCTGGGTCCTTTCCTGGGGGTGGGGTCCAAAAATCAGGGCGGGGGGACCCAGCTGGACCCCACAGCCACGGCTGTCACCACTCCTGAGATCCAGTGGGGAGGAGAGGAGGGGCAGAGAGCCCAGGAGGGTGGGACAAGGACTCTCAGTGTGACACTTGCAGGCAGTGCCTGAGCACCACCATTAATCCGAGCTGTGCCTGCACGGAATTAGAGCACGGGCAGGGCTTCCCTGGGGCTCCCACGAGCTTCAGCATCCCGAGAACCCTCCAGTCCCACTCTGAGCACCCTTCACTCATCCCAAGTACCTCTGCTCCCAGTCCTAGCACCCTCCATGCTCACCCCGAGCACCCTCCATTCCCACCCCAACCATCTTAAGTGCCCTGAGCACCCTTGATTCCCACCTGAGCATCCTCCCCTATGACCCAGCACCCTCCACTCCCACACCCCCATCCCAGGCACCCTCAGTTCCCACCCGGAGCTTCCTCCCTTCCCCTGGGACATTTCCCTCTCGGGGTTTGTACCTGGGAGTCCCTGTGGGGTGGCACGAGTGTGCCCAGGGGAGTGCCACCGTTCCAGTGACATTCCCACAGCTCCCTGCAGCCCCAGTTCCCAAACCAGGGCAGTCACCGAGGCCACCCCCGGCCCTTGGCTTTCCCAAATCCCATCCACCAAAGGTTCCACATTTTCCTGTCCCAGCACGAGGCCAGGGGAGGCGAATCCGCCCCGCTCCGGCTCCTCTCGGCTCCCCGGTCACATTCCCGGGGTTCCCGGACACACCTCCGTGCTGGGAAAGGGCTTCGCTATCGATCCGCCCGTGGGAAGAGACCAGAGCGCCCCAGAGTGCTAATTAGCCCTAATCAAGGTAATTAGCCTGAGAGCAGAGCGGCAGAGCAGCCCCAAGCGTGGCTGTGTCCCCTGCGTGTGACAGCACAGCTGTGACCCCGGCCAGGCAGGGCTGGTGTGGGCAGGGAGGGTGATGAGGGTCACAGGACACAGCCAGCGCCGGTGGCTTTGCAGTGTCATTGTCACCGCCAGCCCCTGGGCACCCCAGGACCTCCACCAGCAACCCCAGGGCACAGGACAGAGCCCTGGGTGTGGCACCAGGGTGTCACCCGCTGTGACAAAGGGGAGAAATCCCCTCTGGGGGGTTCCAAGCCCGTCCTGCCGGCCCAGCTCAGCTCAGGGATCCCGCTGTGCTCACACCCGGGTACCCCAAACCCCCCACGCCCTCCTGCATCCCTCCCCATCTCCCTCCCTGCAGCTCCTGCTGCCCAAACCCCTGGAGCTGCCGGGGAGTGCTGAGCCCCCGCTCCTGCAGGCTCCAGGAGCTGATCCCTGAGGGTGAGCAGGGAACCTCTGTCCCGAGGCAGGTCCCACAGCACCTCCCATCTTCCACACCCTATTAAATAACGTGACCCCATGGGGCAGAGGGGGACACATCCTGTCCCACTGCTCCCAAGCACCACTTGGGCCATTCTTTTTCCCCCCAGAAATCTCCTTCTACCACAGATGAGACCCAAAGGAGGGGGAAATTTCCCCCAAGCACATGGGAACTGTTATAAATCTTATTAAAAACCTCTCAGGGTTTAATGCCCTGGTTAAACACAGCCTGGACTGCTCCCTACCCGCTCTGCCTTCCCACCTTTCCAGCCCGTTACGTCCATATTTTGGAAATTGAAATAAATAGCTGCTTTCAAATGGGGGGAAGGGAAAAATCAGAGCCAAGGGGGCCATTCTGAGCCGCTCCAAGCATCCCCCAGGATTTGGGAAAAATCCCAAATTCCCAAGCATCCCCCAGGATTTGGGAAAAATCCCAAATTCCCAAGCAACTCCCAGGATTTGGGAAGAATGTTCTCTCCCCGCTCAGCCTCTGGTGTTCATCAATTCCAGCCACAGTGCCCCGGCTGCGGTGGGGACAGGGGCATTCCGGGGCATTCCAGGAGGAGGAGGGGTGGGGACACAGCCTGGAGCACCGGGATAGGGCTAGGAAGGTTCCCACCCGCCGGCACTGCTCACCCAGGCCTGCAGTGATGGATACAGAACCACCCGCACCCACAGCAGGCTGTTCAAACACGCAGGACGTGAGGGATTTGTGGGTTTTCCATCCCTGCTCCTTTCCCAAAGGATGGGATATCCCCAGGGAAGCTGCAGCACCCCGAGGGCTCCCGGCCCAGGGGGGGAGGTGGTGCCAGCAGGATCCGGTTCCCGTGGTGATGTGCAGTGGGACACGGAGCCTTTCCCAGCCCTGGGCACGGCACGAGGCTGGGAGGATGTCCTGGTACCCACCCCCAGCATCCTCCTGAGTGCCCAACCCACGCCTGTGCCAACCCTTGAGGGGGCAGGGCTGGGAGCTCGAAGCCAGCTCTGTATCCCAGAGAGGGATGTGGGTTTCCCTTTGGGAAATGAATTCCTCCACAGTGAGTTTTGAACTGGTGGAGCCCAAACCCTCTTCCAGGGCTGTCCTGGGGCTTCTCTCCAGAGGAACTGAGCAGAGAGGAGCCAAGAGCATCGCTGCAGAAGGAAAAAGTGGTGGGAGCTGATGCCTCAGGGTTTAGCTTTTCTATTTTTCAGGTTCTGTGCTGCTTTAGTGTGTGGGTCTGGGCTTCACATTATGGGATGGTGAGCTCTCTACACAGAGCAAGGAGACAAAACAATTCCTTCTCTAGCTGGGAACCAAGGACAAATGATCCAAATCTCAGGCCCAGGAGCAGAAACAACGTGGGCTGAAGAGAGAAAAACAAGAAGGATGGGAGTGCATGGGCTAAAGCTGTAACTGGACAATGAACTCCAAAATGGAAATGGAGCAGAACTGATCAAAGGGAGAGACCCCGTGCCCAGTCGTGCATTTTGGGACCATTTTGGTTGATCTTGGGTGCAGCCCTGGCTGGGCTCTTGTGCTGCTCAAGGTGGATCCATTGAGGAGATCCTTTTAATAAATCTCTGCTTTGTTCTTTAGCCCTGTCCAGTCTCTGTTCTAGGTCAGCCTTCCCAAGGCATCAGAGCCATCAGTGCCTGGGGCAGGGAGAGCATTCTGTGAATAAATAACACCATGAGGAGGAGTTCACGAGGTTCTCCTGGTTCTCCTCCAGCAGTGAATTCCCAAACAAGCCCAACCTCTCTGCTGGAATAACAACCCAGGGTGCTAAGCACCCCCCAAACACTGCCACTGTGTGGGGATGTCCCTGTTGTCCTTCCAAACATGGCCCCAAGCCTGGGGCAAGCACTGGCCAAAGGCAGCAGGGAAAGGCCAACGCACCCAGAGTTCATTTCTGGCTGTGGTTAATCACCTTCAGGGCTGAAAAAACACTTTTCTCTTTAAAACCCACTTGCTTTGCCTCATTTCTCCTGCATTAAGGGCTGTTGGGACTGGGAATCGCTTCCACCTCCCCATCTTGGTTGGATATTAGGAAAAAGCTTTTTACAGAAAGAGTGATAAAGTTCTGGAATGTTCTGCCCGGGGAGGTGGTGGAGTCACCATCCCTGGGTGTGTTTAACAAAGCCTGGATGTGGCCCTGGGTGCCAGGGTTGAGTTGAGGTGTTGGGGCTGGGTTGGATTTGATGATCTTGAAGGTCTCTTCCAACACAGTGATTCTGTGAATTCTGTGAACCTTCAGCAGGGGATGGTTTAAAACTAAAAGAGAAGGGATTCAGATGGGATCTTGGGAATTGGGAATTGTTCCCTGGGAGGGTGGGGAGGGGCTGGGATGGAATTCCCAGAGCAGCTGTGGCTGCCCCTGGATCCCTGGCAGTGCCCAAGGCCAGGCTGGACACTGGGGCTTGGAGCAGCCTGGGACAGTGGGAGGTGTCCCTGCCATGGCTGGGGTGGCACTGGGTGGGATTTCAGGTCCTTTCTCATCCAAACTACTTCACAGTTCCATGATCTTTCCCCAGAGCAGCCACAGACCCTGAACCTCTCCAGACGCTGTTCTGCCACATCTCCCATCCTCGTGTTCCTCTTCCCAGCCCCCTCCCAAAGGCTTGGCAATGGATTTTGGGATGGACATGCCCCTGCCCCATGGGCTGCCGGGATGCACTTCCAGGAGGACTCTCCAGTGCCAGGCTCTGCTCACCACCATCCCCTCATCCCACACCTTTTCTCCAGCACTGATTTTATTCCTTCTCTTCTTTCTGCCTAGTCCTGAAATGAGCATCATTGATTTTTCATAGCACTAATTTTTTTCCTGACAGAAGCCACCTGGGATTAAATCAAATTCCTTATCAGCATCCAGACCATTGCTGGGGCAGCTCAGCCTCTTCCAGCAGACAAACCTGGAAGCTCAAGAAGAAACAAGAGCCAGGTTTGGCTGGGCAAGACACATTTCCCAGCTCTCCATGAGCCCGTCTGCTTTAGGCTTTTCTGCTCACATCAACCTTTCCTGGGCTCTGGTGGCTCCGCTGTCGGGCCAGGCTGGTTTCAACCTCATCCTCTTTATTTTCTCTGCAACCCAGTCCTCTGAGACATTTATTTTCCAGTCCCCCTCGCTCCCAGCTCTGTTAAGAACCGCCATGAATGATTTAGGGAGTTCTTCAGGCGGCCTCGTTAATCCTCTTGGGTGCACATTAGCTGGTCCTGCAAATTTAGACGTACGGCACTTTAATCGCGGTTTTAATTGCGAGCTGTGAGGCTCTGCCTTCCCGAACACACGTCAATAAACCTTTACAGCCCTGCCTGGAATGTGGATGTGCCGGAGGATGCTCACCCACACGGAGGTCTGGGCTGGCTGATGCCTCTCCACGGCCACCCACAGCTTCGGTCCCTGCGGGGCTCTCGGAGCGCTCACCCGGGGAGGTGACAGGGTGGGGTGGGGTGGGGTTTTTCAGGCTTTTAAAACACATTTCCCACCTTGGGGCCGGCTCTGGATCCTTTGGATCCCTGGAGGATCCTCATCCCTCCATGCCGGCACCCGTGACCCCACAGAGCCGCAGGTATCGGCACCCCCATCACCCCCACCCCACGGAGAGGGGATGTGGGGAGCGAGGGGGCTCGGGGAAGTGAGGGACTCCCCTCGCCATCCCCGCGCTCCCGCCAGCCCCCCATTTCCATGGCAACCATGCAAATGGGAAAGCTTTCCATAATCATTAGGGAGCGGAGCGGAGCAGTACAAACAGTGGCGGCAGTAGATTACAAGCCCATTATGAACAGTCGCACCTTCTGAGCGCTGGTAATTACACCTAATTGTGCATTTAATTGTGTAATTGAAAACCTCCATCCCGAGCTCAGCCCGGACTCCTTTCCCCCTTTCCGAGCGGGGGGGATGCGGCCGGGGGCGGCCCCGCGGTGCCCGGGCCATCCCCGCGCCGAGCGCCCGGAGCCGTGCGAGGACAAAAGATGCCGGCAGAGGTGGGAGGAGGGTGGTTCCCACCGCTGGTGGCCAAACCCAGGGAAATCAAACCAGGAGGGGAGGACGGGAGGACCACATAGCCCCCAGGGGTGCAGAGAGGTCCGCTGTCGCACAGGGATGACACCCAGGGCAGGGGATGAAGGATCCTCTCCCTTCACCCATCCCTCGTTAAGCCGAACTCCTGATCCTCCTCCAGCCTTGGAGCCGGGGGTCACATCCCAGAGGCTCCCGGTGCCCTGCGCAAACCCCGCGGCTGGGGGAGAAGATGGGATGGACCCGCGGCCCCTCTCCTGCTCCCCAGCCCCGCAGGGACCGGGGATGCCAGCGCCGCTCTGGCGTGGCACTGCATGGCATGGCATGACACTGCATGGCATGGCATGGCACCGCGTGTCACCGCACGGCCCCGCACCGCACCCCGCCAACCTGGCAGGCTCCGGCAGGCGGGAGGTGCCAACCCAGCTCTGCTTTTCCAGCCAATTAAAGGAGAAGGAGAGAAACAAAGAAGGAAACGAGAGCCCGGTTGGAAGCGGCTCCCGGCTCTGCCAGGCGGAGGTGGGGCACGGAGCGTCCCTGTCCCCATCCAGCTGCGGGGCTGAGCGGCCGCACGGAGCGGGCAATGGGATCGCCAGTCTGGGATGGAGAAGGAACCAGCTAGAGGGAACCATCCTGCAGCAGCGCCTGAGCGTGGCCCCGGGGCACAGAGCGGGGTGGCCAAGGGACATGTGACAGCAGCTGGACAGATCCGGCCTGGCAGCTGCCAGCAGTGCATGTCCCAATGTCCCCATATCCCAATATCCTGATGTCCCGATACACCAATATCCCAATGTCCCAATATCCTGATGTCCCAATGTCCAGATATCCAATGTCCCAATGTCCCAATATCCCAATGTCCTGATATCCCAATGTCCTGATATTCCAATGTCCCAATATCCCAATGTCCTGATATCCCAATATCCCGATATCCTGATATCCCAATGTCCCAATGTCCTGATATCCTGATATCCTGATATCCTGATATCCCAATATCCCAATGTCCCGATATCCCGATATCCTGATATCCTGATGTCCCAATATCCCAATGTCCCGATGTCCCAATATCCTGATATCCCAGTATCCCGATATCCCAATGTCCCGTATCACTGTCCCCAGGGCTGGCCCAGCTGTCCCCACACCACCAGGCTGCAGGCTACCAATGTTGTGGCCTGTGGCTCCTTCACCCCCATGCCCGAGCAGGGCAGTGCCACCTCGGGTCCTGCCCCATCCAACCCCCTCAGCAGCTCCCATGTCCCATCAAAAGAAGGTGAATCCCACAACAACGAGACACAGAGACAGGCTGCTGTCTCCCAGCTGGTGGGAAAACAGCAAAACCCCGGAGTTTTGGTTTTAACCCACCCCATTGTCACGAATATCTGCAGGTGGCCCCTCCTGAGGCGGGGCACGGCTGGTGGGAATTTGGCAAAAGGATTTTTTCAGGGAAAAACCATAAATGGAGGCAAAATCTGGCACGTGCTGCTTGTCCCCAGGACTGGGGTCAGCCAGCACTCACAGCATGGCCTCGCCAGGGGTGAAGGAGTTTGGAGGGTGTTTGAATGCCCCAAAGCAGCTCCTGTGGTGTCATGGCCCAAACAGCAGTTTCCCAAACTGGTTCAGGCGTGGGTTGGAGGGGCAGGGCTCGGCAGGACCCCCCTGGATCAGGACCTTGTGCCCAGTGGGTGCCAGCTGCACCCGGGGGCATCCAGAGCATCCCTGGGACAAGGGGGCAAGGGAGGAGGTTATGAATGTTGGGAAACCAACTGGGGTGTGAAGGGTGCCCACGGGGTGACAGTGACACACAAAGAGCCGTGGGAAGGTGCCTGAGGTGACAGTGGCACACAGGGAGTGATGGAAAAGTGCCCACAGGGTGACAGTGGCACACAGGGAGCCATGAGAAGGTGCCTGAGGTGACAGTGGCACACAGGGAGTGATGGGAAGGTGCCCACGGGTGACAGTGGCACACAGGGAGCCATGGGAAGGTGCCCATGGGGTGACAGTGGCACATAGGGAGCCATGGGAAGGTGCCTGAGGTGACAGTGACACACAAGGAGCCATGGGAAGGTGCCCACGGGTGACAGTGGCACACAGGGAGCCATGGGAAGGCACCTGGGCTGGGCAGGGAGGACTAGCCAGAAATGGTGTCATCACCTCAGGGAGGGCTGGATGTCACCATGCTGCTGTTTAAGAGACACCAGGCTGGCCAGGGGGGCTCAGCAAAGCAGTGCCCTCCCTGGGCAGCCCCACTTGTGGCACGAGCTGGTCCTGCAGCCACGGGGCAGCCCCACACACACCAGTGCAACCTCAGCCCCCATGACTAGGCACACTGGGGGCACAGCTGTCCCCACATGCAGAACAGAGAGCCCAGGACAGGTGTCAGGGCCACCTGGGTGGGGGAGACATGAGTGCCATCGCTATGTCAGGGGTGAAGCAGAGGAGGGAGCAGGGATGGGGTCCCCGCTCTCTGAACTCCATCCCAAACCTCAGCTCTGCCTGGTCCAGGTGCAGTGTCATCTCAGGGTGGCCTTGGTCACCCCAGGGGAGCCCTGGTTGGCACTACCACCTCCAGTCTCTTGGGGCCAGTTCAGCACAGGGCCATAGGTTGGCACCCAGACCCTTCACCCCAGGATGAGGAGCTGAGGGTCGGGGGCATCTCCCCATGGAGGGGAGGGTGGAAGCTGCTGCCTCTAAAACCATGAAGGAGCTTTGGAGAGCATCCCAAAGGATGAGCTGGTTCAGGGTGAGCCTGGAGTGGGAAGGGAAAGGTCCCTGGTGAGGGATTGGAGCCTTTGGGGATGCCAACAACAGCAGGACACAGGGGGAAGGTGGAGGGGACAGCCTGACTCCAATTAGCAGCACAGAGTTCCTCCAGGTGCGAGCCGGAGCTGCTCTCCCAGCCCAGGAGCTCACACCTATTCAGCCTTTAACAGATTAAAATCTCTCAGATCTGGGATATCTCGGGGAATAATCACCAACAAACCTGCCCGGGAGCTGAGTGGTAAAAAGGAATGTGACCAAAAGCCAGGAAAGTCCTGCACACCTGGAAAAGCCTCGCTGGATTTTTCCTGGATCAGGTGAGTGAAACGCCAAGCGAGACTTCACAGCCCGAAGCGAGGGGGACAGCTGGGGACACGGAGGCCATTCCTGCTGGGAATGGGGGGACTCCAGCCTGGGCATGATCCCACTGTGCCTCTGCTGCCCAGGGCTGAGCACCGGCTTCAAAGCTTCCCCATCCCCCCGGCAACACCTCGTGTACCCCCATCCAAGGGAGGGGACCCCTCCCCACCCGCTGCCTTCTGGAGGATGAAGAATGAGCAAGAGCTGGGAAGAAAGTGCCTGTCAGCAGGATGCCACCATCATCTCCAGAGGGCTCCGGAGCCCGCTTCCATCGCCGCGTCCATCCATCCATCACCCCCGTCCCCGGGGACACCACGAGCTGACCCCACAGATTTCAGCAGTCCCTCCCTGCTCTCCTCGCCGTGACGAGCCCGGCACGGCCGCGGGGGCAAGTTGGAGGCTGCTGATTCTCCATTAACGCACCTCCCTGCCGGGATAATTAATCGCAACCTCGCCGGAGCTGGTTTGAGCAGAACCCCCCCGGATCCCCCCCGCGCTCCCTTCGCCGGCTCCTCGGGCAGAGCCTGATGAAGATTGATTCGCGGGCGGCGGCAAGCGCGGCACCGAATTGTCACGAAACCCTACAATTGAAACCCCACAATCCCGTGAAAATCAACCCTCTCCTTTCTCCTTGCCGCCACAGCCCGGTGTCCCCCCACTGCGGGCAGGTGGGTCCCGCTCAGGAGCAGGAGAGTTTCCAAAGTGCTGCCAGCGGCTCCAAGTTTCCCTCTCGCCCCGACTCAGGGGACCAGCACCCCGAGACGCATCCGTGGAGTCACCAGAATGGGAAACCGCGGGCGGGAGTGAACTCGGAGGGAAGAGATTGCAGTTGGGAACAAAGCTCACACCTGCTGGAGACGCAACCTCGGGCACTGACAGCGCAGGGAAGGGGTCCCCATCCACCTCCCCGGCCAGCGCTGGCTTGAGGCAGGAGATGAAGGTGGCATCGCCTGTCTTTTAGATCGGCATTTTTTCTTTTCTGTGGGTTTTTTTTTTGGGTGATGGTGAGGCATCTCCGAGCTGGTCCCAACACAAGGTCACCGCCGAGGCGGCGTGGGGAGCGGTGACAGGCAGCATCTCGCACAAAGCACCCCCGGCATGCCGATGAGCCTTACCAGCTGCAGGCAGCAGAATCCCACCAGCGTGCATCGCCCGTTGCATCTCCCCATGGCTCCCCAGCCAGATCCTCGGGGCTCCCTCACCGTGGCCTCGCTCCGCCGCCGCGCTCCAGCTCCTCACCAGCCGCCCCTTGGCCACCCGGGAAGCGTCACGGGGGGCTCCAGCACCATGTCCCGCTCTCCAGCCTCCGGCCAGCCCCGCCGGCTCAGCACAGCGGCGGGCTGGGCTCGGCGCGGGGCATCGCCCCCCTTCTCCCTCCGCCCCCCGCCCCGCTACAGCC
>WBNO01030598.1:128684-149528 GCA_013400575.1 Peucedramus taeniatus
CACGCCGCGCCGCGCCGAGCCCTTGGCGGCCTCCGGGGGCGCGGGCAGCGCGGCCCCTCCGCCGCACCGCGGCTATTGCCTGGCTTTATCCTTATCCTTAATCATCAGCGTTTGTCTTTTAAATAGCAGATTTTTATTATTATTCTTTCTTCCCCTCCGGAGCCAGGTGCGGCTGGGTGAGACCCTGGGGAAGGGCTGCGAGATGCTCCCCCAGTATCCCTACGCATCCCCCGCATCCCCCGGCCCTGCGGCCCTTGGGCGGCGCCTGGACCCGCAGCAGAGGGACCCCGCCACCTCCCCTGGGGTGGCCATGCCAGCGCAGCAGCTGGGCTTACGGGGAGGACAGATGGCCGAGCCCGGCGGGAGAGCCCCACATCCCCCGGCAGAGCCCCGCTCCGCAGAGCCCCGCTCGGCACACGCGGCTGGGGCCAGGGCCGAGTGCCGGCCGGGGGCAGGGTGCCTGGGCAGGGAGATGGGTGCAGACAGAGCTGACACGGCCCCTCACCGCCACCCACCCGCTCGCCTTTGTTCTGTTTTCACAGCACACCTTCGGGGACATCGCAGAGCGCGAGGAATCACCGAGATGCTGCTTTCCCAGTGCTTTAGAAACCTCTGGCTGAAATGCCGCCTGGCAGAAGGACTTGGAAACAGTTTGCTGCTTTTAATTTCCATGATTTCTTAATCCTCAATGCCGATGTTCAGAAGGAAGCACCTCCTAAACCCGCCCCACACAGCCTTAGGTATCAGAGCATCCACACGGCATCCGAGGGATGAAGCTGCATTTGTGTGTGTGGTCCAAACTCCCCCAAGCTTGCCAGGGCTCATCCCTGTGCGCTGCTGGGACCAGCCTGCAGCACCTCCCACCTGGAGCTTCTTCATCCTCCACCATGGGGATTTCTCTCCCCCCGGGGCTGTTCCGTGCTCCTGGGAGCATTTGGGGAGGCTCCTGTGTGCCTGAAGGACGAGGCTTTGCAGAAAACGCTCGGCTTTTGTGCATTCAGACACAGACGGTGCAAAGATGCAGCAGGTTCCCCAAGGGATGCTCTGAACCGGGCTCCTGGGAGCAGGAGCAGACTCACACGTGGTTTATTCCATCCTGGCCTGGCTGAGTGACCTCCACCAGACCTGAGTATTCCCACACCTCACTCTGCAGGCTGCCAAGGATCCCAGCTGTAGAACTGGGACACCCCCACCATGGGCTGGGCCAGCCCTCCCAGCTCTCCTGGCTCCAGGATCCCCAGGCTTTCACCTGGGACAGGTCCCATCACCTTCATCCCGTTCTGTGCCAGGCTCATGAGGGTTATCCTGGCACAGACACTCCAGGATTCAGCTTTTGGGCTCCTCTGGGATTTAAACACAGCAGAAACTCGGAGCAGAGGGGTTGGGATCACCTCACAGGTTAAGGATGATATGGACCAAAGCATCTCCTTGGCCAAGGCCAGGCAAATGTGCCCAGCTCAACCCTCCTGCAACCCCCAAAAACACCCAGGAAAGGCAAAATGCTCTGATGGAAAATCATACATTCCCATCCAACGGTGCCGAGATCCTGCCTGGCTCCCGACCAGGTGGAGTTTTGCAAAGAATCAATTTTAGATTAAAAAAAGGTCAATAAACCCTGTCATGGAGCTTCCTTGGAGGGAGGGGAGACAACTTCATCTGGGAGAGGGTGGGAAATGAGCCCAGGGCTCTGTCCTTGGCTCTGCCCAGAAGCTGCAAATCCACACCCCCCACCCTGGGCTTTATGTGCTAGAAAAAGCACCAATGGCCAAAATTACAGATAAAATATCGGGAGGAAATCTAAAAAGGATTGTGTAATTAATTGGGAGGATGGAAAGTGGGAGGGAGCCATCAAGATCCGTGCTTTGATCCCCAGCTGTGCTCCCACCAAGCCCTGTTGTGCCTCAGTTTCCCCAACACCCCTGGGGGGTCAGAGCCTCATCCTAAATCTCCTGTGGGGTGGAGAAGGGAGAGGAACGACCCCCATGGCTGAGACTCCATTTCTCTGCCACCCCACATGCCATGGTGGGGTGACAGGGATGTCCCCTGTCCCCCACGGCCACCTGGCTCTGGCAGAGGCTGGATCTGACCCAGCTGAGCTCTCCATCCCCAGGGCAGGAGCAGCCAGATGGGATCTCTTCCCCAGGTACACAAAATCCTCTCTTTCCACTAAACCCGAGTGTTTGAAGTCAAAAACCATCTGTATCTTTATGCCAGAGAGAGCTCTCCCTGCCAGGGGTATAAACAGAACACAGAGAAATCAGGTTTTTTTCACTAAACTGATATTTTTACACCAAAAAGTCATGTTTTTGTCTATTTGGGCAGGGCTGGAGCAGCCTGTCATCGCAGTCCCAGGGCCAGGGATGCTCCAGCTTTGGGTCCAGGGATGGTCCAGTCTTGGGAGAAAGGATAACCCTGCTTGGGGTCAGGAGTGCTCCAGCCCTGGGGTGAGGGATGCTCCATCCCTGGGGGCAGTGACACCCCAGCCCTGGGTACCAGGGATGTCCCAGATTTGGGATCAAGGATGTCCCAGTCCTTGGGTCACATTGCTCCAGCCCTGACTCCTGGGATGTTCCAGAGCCAGGGTCAGGTCAGGAATGCTCCATCCCTGGGGTCAGAAATGCTCCAGTCCTGGGGTCAGGGATGGTCCAGACCTGGATCCAGGGATGTCCCAGACCTGGGGTCAGGAATTCTCCATCCCTGGGCTCACAGAGGCCGTGGTTGTGGGGTCAAGGACGCTCCAGCCCTGGGGTCAGGGACACTCCAGCCATGGATTCCGGGGATGTCCCAGTCCTGGGGTCTAAGATGCTCCAGCTCTGAGTTCAGGGATGTCCCAGACTCAGGATCAGGAATGCTCCATTCCTGGGCTCATAGAGGCTCTGGGGTAAGGGATGCTCCATCCCCAGGGTCATAAGAGGCCGTGGTTGTGGGGTCAAGGATGCTCCAGCCCTGGGGTCAGGGACACCCTGGCCCTGGGGTCAAGGATATTCCATCCCTGGGCTCAAGGCTGCTCCAGGCCTGACTCCAGGAATGTCCCAAGCCCAGGATCAGGGCTGTCCCATCCCTGGGCTCAGGTCCAGACCAGCCCCAGGCTGGACAGGGCTTGGAGCACCCTGGGATAGTGGGCAGGGGTGAAATGGGATGAGCTTTACATCCCTACAACCAAACCACTCTGGGATTCCGTGAGTCTGTGACTTCCCCAGACACTTCCAGGAAGAAACACACATTTATTTAACCAACCTTTCCCCAGTTTGGAGATAATTAGCCCCCAGCTGCCAGTCACCATCAGCTCTGTGGATCCCAGGTAATGGATCAGGCTCAGGCTGTTGTTGGAGAATTGATGGATGAGTTAAAATGAGTTCCCACCATTCCTTCTCTGTTGTCATCTTATCTCTGTGCTGGGGAGAAGGGCACCACATCACAGGATCCATCATCATTTCGCCTTTGTAGCTCGCAAAATTCATAATTAACAAAAAATTTCTATTCACTTGCTCATGTAATTTAATTAGCTTTCCATTAAATGCAGACTAAACAGCATCTATTCCCCACCAGAGCAAATAATTGTTTTCCATTCTCTCAGAAACCATCGTTGGAACTCTCCGAATTCATTAGGGAGCAGCAGTGGGAAAAGGTGGGGAAAGGGAGGGAAAAGCTGCAGGAGGGACAGGCAGGGACTGAGAGGGGGTGGGGCAGGGCCGGATGTCCCGGGATGTCCCAGGATGTCCCCAGTGACCCCAGAGGGGGATGCTGGGTCCATCCCGCTGCACCCCGGAGCTCTGGCTGCTGCCTCCACCCCCCCTCCCCCCCCCGGGATCTCCTGGGGGTGCTGGCATTGCCAAAGGGTCAATGACCTGGATGGGGACAGGGATGGGGACAGGGATGGGGACACTCCCCAGGGCCACCTCGGGGTCACTTCCAGCCCCCCGGTCCCCACTGGAGGCTGGGGATCAGCCCCCCCTGCCAGCCCAGCTCCGTGGAACTGGGGCTGTTTATCCGGATCCCAGGAAAGATTTAATTTCCAGTGGAAATCTCTCAAGCAAATACCTCCCTCGGAGGAATAAACCTGTTTAAGGAAACAATTTTCTCTGCGCTCAGATGAAGCTCGAATGCTTTGCTGCTGCCATGGCCCAGGGCTGGCTTGGATCTGCTGTGGGATGGGAGCCAGGAGAGGCCTGGGCTGCCCTGGGTACATCTGGGACCAGTGGGAACAGGGGGGACAGGCCCCAGATCCCACCAGGTGCAGCTGGGAACCAGCAGGAACAGAGGAGGACTGGCCCCAAATCCCCCTGGATGCTGCTGGGAGTGGGAACAGGGGCATCTGGCCCCAAACCCCCCTGGATGCTGTTGAGAACCAGTGGAAATGGGAGAAACTGGCCCCAAATCCCTCTGGATGCAGCTGGGAGCCAGCAGGAATGAGGGGGACTGGCCCCAAATCCCTCTGGATTCTCTGCTGCCCAGCACAGGGCATTGTCCTATCCCCAAGGGGTGGTGGCCGTGCTGGCCCTGGCATCTCTGGGGTGGTTGGTGCCAGCTCTCCAAGGTGTGTTCCAGCTCTCCAAGGTGTGTTCCAGCTCTCCAAGGTGGGTTCCAGCTTCTCCCAGACCAGCTTCAGTCTCTCCCAGGGGCTGGGACATGGACACACGATCCAAGGGGTGGGCATTGTCCAGCCCTAATTGCAATGAGCAGTGAAACCTTGAGCTGCCCCACCCGTGTGTCCCTCAGTGTCCACAAGGATCAAAGGGTTATTTCCTAATTATAAATTATCATTTAATTCCTTGGCACTGGGGAACGGTCACAGCGCTGGGATGGGCACAGGGACCTGGGCTGGACGCTCACTGCTGGGGGGAGTGTGCCAGGGGCAGCTGGGATGGGCAGGCAGTGGGCACAGAGCTGCCCAGCCCTGCTCTGTCCATCCAGATCTGGCTCTGTCCATC
Source organism: Peucedramus taeniatus (assembly GCA_013400575.1). Taxonomy (NCBI): domain Eukaryota; kingdom Metazoa; phylum Chordata; class Aves; order Passeriformes; family Fringillidae; genus Peucedramus; species Peucedramus taeniatus. The sequence goes on from WBNO01030598.1 coordinate 133,616, forward strand.
CAGGCTGGGCTCGGTCCACCCAGATCGGGTTCTTTCCATCCAGGCCGGGCTCTGTCCATCCAGATCTGGCTCTGTCCATCCAGGCTGGCTCTGTCCATCTAGATCTGGCTCTGTCCATCCAGGCTGAGCTCTGTCCATCCAGGCCGGGCTCTGTCCATCCAGGCTGGCTCTGTCCATCCAGGCTGAGCTCTGTCCATCCAGGCTGAGCTCTGTCCACCCCTCTGCCCCCTCTCCCCAGGCATTTCCCCTTAATCCGGATCATTTCCTGATCTGGGTCATGGCTCTGTGTCCATCATGCCCAGGCCATGGAGGGGTGTCAGGCACAGGGGGTGACAGCCAGGGTGACACCCAGGTACCCCAGGGTGGGGTGTGGATCCATCCAGCCCCCACAGCCCCACCCTGGGAGCTGCCCCTGCCTGGCACCCCCAGGCTTCAGGAGCCCCAGGACTGCCCAGAACTCGGGGCAGGGGAGCAACGATGCCCCTCCCTCACTTCCCTGCTGGTTCTTGGGGTGAGAATTCAGAAAAAAACCCTTTTTTGGTTCCTTTAAAGAAGCAGGACTCTGTACAGCTCAGGATTGTTGTCGCAGATCAGCCCCAAGGGTCTCTCTCCCCTCTGGCACTCGGGTATAGAGCCAAAGAAACCCATAAACCCTTGGGATTATAACGGGCTCAAATTAAGCCTCAATCTGTGGGGCAGCCCCCCCCAGGCAGGGGCACAGGAAGGGACCCAGCCCTGGGCATGAGGCTCCCACTGTGGTGTGCCCAGGGTCCTCTTGGCAGTAAAAAAACCCTTAAAACAATAAAAAAAAAAATTAAATTAAAGAAATAATAATAAGGAAATAATAAAATAATAAACAAATAAAAGTAAATAAAAATAATAAAATACATAAAAGTAAATAAAATAAAGTAATAGCCGTAAATAAAAATTTTTAAAAGTAAATAAAATAAACCATGCCCTCAGCCCTGCCAGCCCCTCTCCAGGGAGGAGTTTGTATGCCTGGAGCTGTTCATCCATTGGGATCTGGAGATGGATCTGCCCGGGCCTGACCAGCACATCCCTGAGGGCTCCTGTCACTCATCCACGGAGGGCAGGTCTGCTCTTCACATTTCACTGAATAAAATTCCTTCACTCAGGATTTTATCCTGAGAAAAAGAAAAAGGCAGAAAGGCCCCAGAGATGGGAAAAACAATCCTCATCTCATTCGCTTCTCCTGTGCTTTGCTCCTGTGGAATGTGTTAGGAATTTATTTACCTTATTGATGAGTCTGATTGGGCTCTGGTGTGCATTGTGTTCAATCACTGACCAATGGTCACACAAGCTGTGTCAGGACTCTGGAAAGAGTCACGAGTTTCATCATAATTATCTTTCTAAGCCTTCTGTAAGTACCTTTTCTCTATTCTGTAGTATAGTTTAGTATAGTTTTCTTTACTATATATGGTATCATAAAATAAAAAAATAGCCTTCTGATCAAATGGAGTCAGAACATCCTTCCCTGCCACGAAGGGTCAAGGCTTCATACAACAGGCAGGGACCATGGGACACCCCAGGGGACCAGGGACAGCTCCAGGGACAGCCCCAGGGCTGCAGCAACCATTCCCATGGGATCCTGCCTGCCACCCCTACTGGAGTCAGGGCAGTGGTGGGAGGTGGATGTGGGCAGCTGCCAGGACCTGGAGAATCCTCCCTGGATTTGGGAGAGGGACTGGGGACAAGGCCTGCAGGGACAGGACACAGGGAATGGCTGCCACTGCCAGAGGGCAGGGATGGATGGGATCTTGGGAATTGGGAATTGTTCCCTGGGAAGGTGGGGAGGGGCTGGGATGGAATTCCCAGAGCAGCTGTGGCTGCCCCTGGATCCCTGGCAGTGCCCAAGGCCAGGTTGGACATTGGGGCTGGAGCAGCCTGGGACAGTGGGAGGGGTCCCTGCCATGGCTGGGGTGGAACTGGGTGGGATTTAAGGTCCCTTCCAGCCCAAACCATCCCATGAGTCTGATGATTCCACCTCGATGAGTTCCCTGGTTATCTCCAGGTGAGAACCTGGATTTAATTCTGAAGAACAGAAAAGTACCCAGAGCAATAAACCCCAGGCACTGAGCTGTGTAAAAAGCCATTTATTGCAGTTTTAACTGTATCAAAAAAAAAAAAAAAAACAAAGGAAACAGGACAGGGAATATACAGGCCACGTGTGGAACTGAACCAAAACTCCTCAATTTCAAGGATCTGGAGAAGGGTTTCATTGTCAGTGGCACAGCCAAAACAAAATTCCTTTCAATTCCAACTCTTCCTCCCTCCCCAAAGAAAGGGGAGGTGGAAAAAGCTGCACAGTGAGGTGTGGAGAGGGGACAGCCTGCACCAGGGGGGGCTGTCACACTGAGCTGCTGTCACCTGCTCCACTGGGAGGTGAATCCATCCAGCTCCTGCAGACCCAGGATCCTGAGGGCACAGATCCCACAGCTCCTCGTGGGCCTCACTGGATCTCCCCCATGTAGAGCCTTTTGTCACTGGATGCAGAGAGAACTGAGGGGGAAGGAAAGAAAGAAATAAAGAAATTAAAACAATATAAAAATTAAAACAGAATATAAAAACGAAAATACAAAAACTGAAATAGAATACAAAAAATTAAATTAGAATATAAAAACTGAAACAGAATACAAAAATTAAAATATGAAAACTGAAATAGAATACAAAAATGACCCCAGTGGTTTGAGACCTCCCTAAGGACTCAGCCCAAACTCTTCATTTTGCTGGAAGCCAAATTTCAGCTGCTTCCCAGAACAGCCATGGGACAGTGCTGTCACACTGAGCCCAGGCTGTGCTGGTGGCTGCCACCCCCTGTCCCCGAGCTGCTGGGCATGGCTGAGCTGGGCAGTGGAAGGAGAGGTGGATGAACACCTCTGGAAGGCTCCCGAGGTGGGGTTTCATCCCGGGAAGTGCTGAGGCTCCAGCCCGGGCTCTGCCAGCGCCGAGTGCCACTAGAGGGCACATCACGGCAGGAAAGTGTCCCCAGGACACCATGCCCTGGGAATAGGGAAACCCAACTGGCTCCCAGCTCCCACAGGCCCTGAGCGACCCTGACCCACAGCCTTGAGCTTGGGGAACATCCCCGAGATCATCAAACCCAACTGCCAGCCTGGCACCACCCCCAGGGTCACCACTGCCAACCAGTGCCACATCCCCAGGTCCTCTGAACACCTCCAGGAATGGGGACTCCACCACCAGGGCTGGCCAGCTGGGGGGTCAGAAGGGCCAGATTCTGATGTCTTTATGGAATTATAAAATCATCAAGGCTGGAAAAACCCTCTGAGATCATCAAGTCCAACCTTTAACCCAGCCCTGCCCAGGCCATGTCCCCAAGTGCCACATCCACAGGGCTTCTAAATCCTTTCAAGGATGGGGATCCAGCTGTGCCAGGGCTGGCCTGCCTTTCCATGGAGAATTCTTCCCAAATATCCACTGTGAGCCTCCCCTGAGGTTCCCTCTCCTCCTGTCCCTGTTCCCTGGGAGCAGAGCCCGACCCTCCCAGCTGTCCCCTCCTGTCAGGAGTTGTGCAGAGCCACAAGGTCCCCCTGAGCCTCCTTTTCTCCAGGCTGAGCCCCTTTCCAGCTCCCTCAGCCTCTCCTGGGGCTCCAGCCCTTTCTCCTCTTCAGGGAATTCAAAGCACAAGAATGACCCAGAAGACACCAGCAATGGTTTCATCCCTGTCCAGGGGAGCTCTGGGAGTTTCTGCACCAATTCCCAGCCCAGTGTTTGATCCCCTGGCACAGCCTGGCTGCCTGTGCAGGTGAGAATCCTGCACTGATTTATGGGATTAACATTCCCAGGAGTTCCCAGCCAGCAGCTGCACGACTCAATGGGTTTTTAGTAATAGTTTTTTAATTTTTCTTTGAAGCCTAGTGATTGATGACCCAGGAGGAGCTTGGATCCCACACCCAGAGAGGAGCTGGCTCTGCTCCTCCAGCACAGCCCCAGCCCAGCAGAGCTGTGGATACCCAGGAACAAATCCAGAGCTCCCAGCCCCTTGGCTTGCCTTTGGGGTTGACTGCTGGTAATTTCTGGCTGCTGACCAGGCCAAGGTGAGCGTTTCCATGGAAACACAATAGCCTGCAGTCCTGCCCAGCCCATGCTGGACCAGGAGATGGGAATGGAACCTGGTCCCAGCTTTAAATGGCTCTGAAAAGCCCCCACAAGCTTTGCATCAGCCAGCTCTGACTGTGGTGCCATGTGTGAGACACCTGACCCAGACCCACTGCACCAAGAGCTTCCTTTGGGTGGGATTTTGAGAAGGAATTGTTCCCTGGGAAGATGGGGAGGCCCTGGCACAGGGTGCCCAGAGCAGCTGTGGCTGCCCCTGGATCCCTGGCAGTGCCCAAGGCCAGGCTGGACATTGGGGCTTGGAGCAGCCTGGGACAGTGGGAGGTGTCCCTGCCATGGCAGGGGTGGCACTGGATGGGATTAAAGGTCTCTTCCAACCCAAACCATTCCAGGATTGTGATTTGGTGATTCTTTCATTTGCTTCCTACAGCTTTTGAGGCAGTTAGGACCCCCAGGTGATCCATGTCCTCATGGAATCACCACACATGGTTATACCCCTGGCATGCCAGGCATTCCAAACCCTTTCCTCATGGCCCCTGCGCAGTGGCAGCCACCCCCAGCCCACAGCAAGAGCCACCCTGCTGCCCTCTGGGTGTCTCCAGCCCCAGAGTCCCTGTGCTCAGCCCAGGGTGCTCCCACCCAACTGGAGATGAGCAAACAAGGCTCTGCCACCCCTAAATCTGATAATTGGACTCCGAGCCACTCTGGCAATCCTGGGGTCTCTTCCCAGAGGATCAGCAGCTCAGTGAGCCCTGGAGCTGCTGCCCTGGGAGGTGGGGAGCACTTACTGATGGGTTCCTCGGGGTGGAAGGCCAGCTCATTGACAGAGCCAGCATGGCCAGGCAGCTTGTACAGGATCCTCCTGGAGGTGGTGTCCCACACGTACACAAACCTGAAACAGAGTCCTGGTGAGGGCAGGCCTGGGCCAAGGAAAATACCTGTGCCCCCAGGTAGTTCTGCAGCTGGCTGGAATGATCTTTTTGAGGATAAACAGGAACTTCCCAGGAGAAAAATGCTGCTCTGCCTGACCCAGAAGAGCAGAGGCTGAGCAGGGAGGAGTCAGAGTGGCAAAAACCTCACTGCCAACAGGGCACCTCATACCTCAGGGCACAGAGATGGGTTTGAAAGCTGTGAGGCCAAAGAAATCCTTGATAGTGCAGGGACAGGGAGCAAATCAGCACTGGGAATGGGGAGGAGGGGTCTCACCCTCCCAAACACCCCCAAACACTCTCTGCATGTCCAGGCATCCCCTTGGGCTGGCAGTGAGGAGCCCAGAGCCCCCTAGCCCCTGCTGCACTGCAGACCCTCCCAGCCAGCAGCTCTAAAGATGGGATTTCTTCCTGCTGTGCCACAGGAGCCACTTGCCAGCATTTATTAGGGAGTGATGGGATCATGCTGAGCCCTTTTGATCACCCTCTGCCAGACCTCACCCACTGCTGGCTCCTGCATGAGCCCCCACCTGAGTTGAGAACTCCCCACAATCCCTCCCTGGGGACACCAGGCACAGCTCAGCTCTCACACTTCTCTTAAAAACAGTCTCAGTCAGGGAAACTGAGCCCAAAATCCCTGTGTCTGCTGTGGGAAGCTCTGCTGGGACCTGCCCCAGGAGCTGTCAGAGCCCTGAGCTCCACCAGCACCTGCAGAATGAACCAAGGGACCCAAACTGCAGGCACAGCTGCCCAGAGCAGGGCTCAGCCTGGCCACAGGGATCCAGGCAGGAGCTGCTCTCTCCAGGGCAGGAATTGCTGCTCTCCCCCAGGGCAGGAACTGCTGCTCTCCCCCAAGGCAGGAGCTGCTCTCCCAGGGCAGGAATCCTCCCTCCCCATGTGCCCCACTCATGCTCAGCAGGGCTGGGGGCAGTCACAGCCCCAGCTCATGCTGGGACAGCTGCCCCACTAAATCTGAACAGGGAGAGCTCAAGTTCTGCCTCTCTGCTATCAGAAACTCATTAATCTGGTGATTACTGCTGCTCCATGCCCTGGCCCCTGGCCTGCAGGAATTCCTGTCTCCCTGGCACTGGATTTGGGCCTGGATTTGCTCCAAGGGACATTGGTGTCCTTCACAGGGACCTTCAGACCCTATTCTGCTTCCTCCCTCTGCCCTTTTCACTCCTCAGCTCACTTTACAGAATCTTTCCTTTATAAGTCTGAGATGTGCCAATTGATTTTTTTTCTCCTTAATTAAAGGAGGAGTCATTAATGATCCCTAGAATCCCACCATGCAGGGATTTAACTGGGATTTGTGCTCCTCATCCTCCAATCCCACACACAGACCTTGCTCTCAAAGACCCACCAAGCTTCTGCTAGGACACCCAGGCTTCCAAGCCAGTGGCAAAGATGTCCCTGTCACCTGCTGGGGGATCCTGTGGTGGCACAGGGCAGAGCCTCAGCCAGCTTTTGACAACAATAACCAGATTTTACAACAGTCAGATGCACCTCCACGGACCCCAAAGCAGCAGAAACACATCCCTGTGGAAATCAGGAAAAGGCCCTGAGGGCTGTTTGGGATTTCACACCTCTACACACAACCCTGAGCCTGGAGGCTCTGATCCAGGAATGCTCCAAATCCATCAGGGATTGCTGGGGACAAGGAATGCAGTGGCAACTCACCTGTCAGCAGAGCCCCCTGCAATTTTACTGCCATCTGGGGACCAGGAGCACCTCAGAAGGTTCTAAAACAAAAGAACATGCACAGATCTATTTCGTTTCCCCCTTCTCCTTGAACTCAAATCACCATGAGACTTTAACCAGCACCACTTTAATGATCTCCCTTGGAAGAGGAGATGGTAATTACAGATTTTATTTTATTGCTGGAAACAGCCAGTGCCTTGTTATTTTACACTAAGTAAATGGCAAGTGTAGAAAATACTTAATTTACAACTAATTACAAATGAACTGAGCAAAGAAATCTTGTTACTGAGGCTTTAATTGGAACCCACTTTGTGGATTCATCTTTCTTTGAGTTCTTGTTAAAGCCTTTCTGGCCTAAGCTTGAATTGAAAAAAACAATTTAGAGGAAAGTTAATAGCAAGGGGAATTGAATAAGGAGTGGAGCACACTCACCTTTTCAAAATTATGGACATTTCCCTGGAAAATCTTCACACATCTCTCCTTCGGGGCGAAGGGCCTCACGTCCCAGATCCGAACTGCAACAGAACCAGAGGCAGCAGCTGAGGGGACAGGGACAGGCAGCCCTGGCAAAACCCTGTGCCCAGGACAGGCTCCCTGACCCCTCACTCCCCAAAGGCCATGGGGAACCAGCAGCTTCCCCTGCAGGGGGCTTTGCTCTGGCAGAAACAGCAGCAATGTGGATTTACAAAAAATTCCCGACCTGCCATCCCAAAATTGATCCACCACCTCCTTACAGGAGGCTTTTCTTCATCCTGACACATCCCATGGGCACAGCCTTGATGGGCTCAGCCTCACTGTGGGACAAGGGGACAGGCAGGGTGGCAGCTGGGCTGTCACTCCTGCTGAGGGGACACAGCCAAGCCATCTTGACACGAGCCAAGCCCAGCATGCACAGATCACCTGTGCCATGGCTCCTGTCCCCAGTTCCCTCCAGAATAACCTGTGCCATGGCTCCTGTCCCCAGTTCCCTCCAGAATAACCTGTGCCATGGCTCTTGTCCCCAGTTCCCTCCAGAATAACCTGTGCCATGGCTCTTGTCCCCAGTGTCCTGCAGGAGCTGGACTGTCACTCCTCCTGAGGGGACAAATCTGTGCCATGGCTCCTGTCCCCAGTTCCCTCCAGAATAACCTGTGCCATGGCTCTTGTCCCCAGTGTCCTGCAGGAGCTGGACTGTCACTCCTCCTGAGGGGACAAATCTGTGCCATGGCTCCTGTCCCCAGGCCCTGCAGGATGACCTGTGCCATGGCTCCTGTCCCCAGTGTCCTGCAGGATAACCTGTGCCATGGCTCCTGTCCCCATTTCCCTGCAGGATGACCTGTGCCATGGCTCCTGTCCCCATTTCCCTGCAGGATGACCTGTGCCATGGCTCCTGTCCCCATTTCCCTCTAGAATAACCTGTGCCATGGCTCCTGTCCCCATTTCCCTCCAGGGGCTGGGACAAACCCCCCTGAGGCAGCTGCTCTCCTCCGCAAGGACCCAAATTCATGGTTCAGCTCTGAAGCCAAGCTCCTGCAGCCCAGCCCAGCACTGTTTTCCCAGGATGAACAGAGGTGTCCCTGGAGCTCAGCAGGGTGTACCTGTGTTGTCCATGGCGTTGGAGAGCAGGTAGGAGCCCTCAGAGCTGAGGCTCAGGCCTGTCACTGAGTCGGCGTGGCCCCGCATGGTGTAGGTGAGCTTGTTCTGCCGCAGGTCCCACACCTGGCACAGAAACACAGCCAGGAGTGCTGGGGATGCAGCTCCCACAGCATCCCACACGGGCACTGGTGGCACACAGCTGGCATCAGCTGTGGGTTCCAGCTGCTGGGGGCTGGAGATTGATGGGAGTTGTAGGAAAATGGGATTTGTGCCTTAGATTTGTAACTGGATGTGTTCAAGCCGCAAGGAATTACATGGCAGCAGCCCCACACACACAGGACACAGGGAATGGCTTCCACTGCCACAGGGTGCCCAGAGCAGCTGTGGCTGCCCCTGGATCCCTGGCAGTGCCCAAGGCCAAGCTGGACATTGGGGCTTGGAGCAGCCTGGGACAGTGGGAGGTGTCCCTGCCATGGCAGGGGTGCAGTGAGTTGGTGTTTCAGGTCCCTTTCCATCCAAACCACTTCATGATTCCATGAAAATATGAGTCTGGAAGTTTATGGGTTTCTAGAAAGACAGAATTTGCCTTTTAGAAGATTTCTAAGTGAATACGTTAACTCCAAGGAGTTCAATGTCAGCAGCACCAGGCCTGCAGAATTCCTCTTGAACTGGCCCCAAAACCCCCCAAATCCCCCTGGCACAGAGCAGGAGCTCCCCAGATCCCACAGTCCCAGGCTGTTCTTCCCAAAGAGGGGCAGTGGGAGCAGCTCTGGTGGCAGTGCCACACTGAGCACTGGCTGTGACAGGCTGGGGACAGCTCTGGTGGCAGTGCCACACCAAGCACTGGCTGTGACAGGCTGGAGCAGGGCTGAGGGCATGGGGACAGCCTGAGCCCTACAGCCACCGGGGCAATCAGCTGAATGAAAGGCTGAGCTCACTGTTAAATAAAAACTTTCCACACCATCAGGTGCCAGGGGAGCTGCAAACTGGGGCAGAGGGCACAGAGGGGACATGTCACCATGTTCTCATCAGCTTACCTCACACACGGCTCTGTCCCAGGCTGCCAGCACAGCCAGCATGGAATGCTGGCTCTGGCAGGTGACAGCAGTGCTGTGACACCCAAATGCCAGGCTGTCACTGCCAGGCTGTCACAGCTCCCTGCCACTTTACTGGCCCTCTACCACCAGCAGGGATGGACACAGCAGGCCCAGGGGAGTTTGGGATGTAAAATTCAGCAGGTGACCCCTACGGCTGTCCTTGACCAACACAAGGTGTGACAGGAGGAAAAGGGACACAGGGTCCTACCTTGATGTCATTGTCAATGCCTCCAGAGATTATCTGGTCACTGGTGTCATTGAAGGTGACAGCCAGGACCTGGTAGGTGTTCTGGAATGTCTGGACAGCTGCTTTTTTCCTGATATCCCACAGCTGGAAGGAAATGTGGCAAATGTTAGAGGTGGGCACAGCTATTTAACAACGAAATCACAGGGAGCTGCAGAGATATTGGCAGAGACTCAGCCTGTTCTTCTGATATCCCTCTGTAGGTCTCATAAAAAACATCAAATCTGGAGATCTTTATAAAAAACATTGAATCTGCTGTGTTTGGAGCACAGGAATGAAGGGAGGGAAGAAGAGGCCAGCATAAATTTCAGGAGAGGGAAAAAGGAGCCAGTACAGGAGATTATAGGAGAAAGAAGGGGCCAGCCCAGATTTCAGGAGTAGTTTTCTCATGCTTTGCTAATCCAGAAAGAAACTGATTTCTGATTTTCTGTCCAGCAAGAATTCCTTGGGCACCTCCAGGGATGGGCACTCCAAACCTCCCTGGGCAGCCCCTGCCAAGCCCTGAGCACCCTTTCCATGAGGAAATTCCTGCTGGTGTCCACCCTGAGCCTCCCCTGGCCCAGCCTGAGGCCGTTCCCTCTCCTCCTGTCCCTGTTCCCTGGGAGCAGAGCCCGACCCCCCGGCTGTCCCCTCCTGTCAGGAGTTGTGCAGATCCAGAGCAGCAGAAAAATCCCAACTGAGCAGCTCAACCTTCCCCACTGCCCGAGAAGTACAGAAAAAAAAGGAGCAGTGAAATTTGCTGTCACATTTTTGACTCTGAAATCAGAGCGATAATAAACAAGTAACGAAAGGCTGAATTCAGCCCAGTTAAATGGGAAGAGCCTAAAAGCTTCTCCACCTTTTTCCCCAGGTTTTGTCAGGGGCACACACTGACCTTGACAGTGCCATCGTCGCTGCCGGTGCAGACGAGCTGGGGTCCCCTCCGGGCAGGGTAGCAGGAGTTGACAAAGGACGTGTGGCCCTTGAGCCTCTTGACCCTCTCCCCTGTCTCGCTGTCCCACACTGCCACGGTTTTGTCCGTGGAGGCTGAGAAGAGCATGCTGCAGGCAACAACCACTGTGAGGGCTCAGCTCCCTTCCCACCTTTCTTTCAGGAATAACCAGCAGGAGAAGAACCTCCTCCTTTGGTGTTTTGGAGGAGTCTGAAACACTGATTGACATTGGACTGACACTGGAGCAACTACACAGACCAACTCCCCTTAATCCCTGCTCTAAATTGTTTTTCTGCCTTCTCAAGCAGCACCTGGGATGAGCAAAGCCAGCAAAGCTCAGCAGCAATGATGGAACAGCCTTTTAAACTAACCAGTATCTCACTTGTTCTCTCTGCCCCTCCCCAGTGACACCCAACACAAACTTCCCTCTGTTCCCCAAATCTGCATCAATGGCACTGGGGGGTCACAGGTGCCCCCAGATCCTTTGCCCACACTACAAGGATTTGGTGTCCATGGACTGAGCAAGGGCAACAATCCCAGAATCATTTAGGTTGGAAAGGGGCTCCAGGAACATCAAGTCCAAGCTGTGCCTGATCCCCACCTTGTCCCCAGCCCAGAGCACTCAGTGCCACATCCAGGAATTCCTTGGGCACCTCCAGGGATGGGCACTCCAAACCTCCCTGGGCAGCCCCTGCCAAGCCCTGAGCACCCTTTCCATGGGGAAATTCCTGCTGGTGTCCACCCTGAGCCTCCCCTGGCCCAGCCTGAGGCCGTTCCCTCTCCTCCTGTCCCTGTTCCCTGGGAGCAGAGCCCGACCCCCCCGGCTGTCCCCTCCTGTCAGGAGCTGTGCAGAGACACAAGGTCCCCCCTGAGTCTCCTTCTCTCCAGGCTGAGCCCCTTCCCAGCTCCCTCAGCCTCTCCTGGGGCTCCAGCCCTGTTCCCTGAGCTCCAGGGAGCCCCTGGGCTCTCTGAGCAGCACAGAGCTCCTGCCCTCACCTGCCATCCGTGTTGTAGTGCAGCTCCATGACAGCCCCGCTGTGTCCCTTCAGGGTGGCAAAGTTGTCACAGTCCCCGTAGACGTTCCAGAGCACTGGGGGACACCAAGGGACAGGTGAGCACAGGAAAGAGCCTGGGAACAGCCTGTGCTGTGCATGGAGCTGATCTTTGGGGTTTCAGCCAAGTGCAGGATGGACCATTATCCCCACTGCTGAGTCCCATTTGGGATAACTCACAGCAGTGACAGAGCATCGTGTGAGCCCCAGATCAGAGGAGCTTCAGGGATCTTGTTTCAGGTGAATTTATTAAGAAAAATTACAATCTTTGCTTCAGCAAGCCTAAGCATTAAAAACTGCATTTCTGCAGGTCTCTGGAACCCATGTGACAGGGACACAGGGCTGCACAGGGCTGCACCCAGCTGTGGGAAATGGAAAGATAGAAACTCCCACAGACACAGGAAGGTTTGATGTGCAGCCTTGGATTGATGTGAAAATAAAGTATGCAGACACTAAGTAGAAAAATCATAAACTTACACTTCTATAGTTATAAATAAGAATATGCCTTAAGTAAATAAGAAACTGTATTGATAAGAAGGCTTTACAATGTAAGGGTGTAACAGAAGAGAATAAGTTAAGAGTTTAGAAGTTATAATAGAAGTACATGTGTACATGTAATAACAGCCTATTGGTTAAAAGTATCCACATTGCAGTAAAAGCAAGTAAAGGTGACAGGTTAGAAAAGCAAAACATAGTCTGTGGTGACTGTCCATTGGGTTAGAAAGTTACATATACTGTCTTGCAACAAAGAATTTGTGACTATCTTCAGCTATGGCTGACTGCTCGCTGTCTTATACATCTCATGACCTCTGGGCCTGCTGTTTATTTAAACAATAAATTGTCTTCAACCCGAGTTTAGTCCCGTCCCTTCAATTAATGCAACAACAACAACACCAGCAAGGCACGTTTGTAGCACCATCAGGATGGGACCTCCCAGAGGAGCTGGGAAAAGCTTCCAGCACCCCCCAAGGAAGCAATTCACACCCAGGACCCAGGCTGGTGAGGGCTGAGCTAACACCCCTCAGCAGCAGGGCCTGAGCCCGGGGACAGCAGGGGACAGCAGTGGCACTCACAGATGAGCCTGTCGAAGCCAGCCGAGGCCAGGGTGTTGCCATTGGGGTGGAACTTGCAGCAGTAAACCTCCCCCTCGTGTCCTGACAGCAGCATGATGGGGGCCTGCAGCGAGGAGCAGCGCGGGGGGCCCTGGGGGACACAGGGGACACCGTGAGAAGACAAGGGACAAGGCCAGGGCATGGCCAGCCTGCCACCCCTGCCGAGCATCTTCACCTTCCCACAGCACATGCCTCCAGAACTCCAGAATCCCAGCATGACTGAGGCTGGAAAAGAGCTCCAAAAACAAGTCCAAGCTGTGCCTGATCCCCACCTTGTCCCCAGCCCAGAGCACTCAGTGCCACATCCAGGAATTCCTTGGGCACCTCCAGGGATGGGCACTCCAAACCTCCCTGGGCAGCCCCTGCCAAGCCCTGAGCACCCTTTCCATGGGGAAATTCCTGCTGGTGTCCACCCTGAGCCTCCCCTGGCCCAGCCTGAGGCCGTTCCCTCTCCTCCTGTCCCTGTTCCCTGGGAGCAGAGCCCGACCCCCCGGCTGTCCCCTCCTGTCAGGAGTTGTGCAGAGCCACAAGGTCCCCCTGAGCCTCCTTCTCTCCAGGCTGAGCCCTTTTCCAGCTCCCTCAGCCTCTCCTGGGGCTCCAGACCCATCCGAGCCCCGTTCCGCAGACCCGCTCCGGCCCCTCCTGAACCGAGGCGCCCAGAACCGAACGCAGCACTGGAGGTGCCTCAGCAGTGCCCAGCCCCAACACGCTCGTGGCCCTTCCCTCCTACTGAACCACCCCAGCCCTCTCCCTTCCGCTCTCCATCCAACCCCGGATCTCCTCCCCTCAAGTTCCCCCGTTACCGCCTGCAGCAGAGCTCCGGCGGCAGGNTTGGCTGCCGGCGCCGCGCCCGCCGCGCTGATTGGCGCAGCGCCCTGGATGTCCCGCTCCCTGCACGCGGTGCCGGCGCTCCGAGGATAGCGCGGGGAGCGCGGCGCCTTCTGGCGCGCCTCGCTCTGATTGGTGGAGATCGAGCGCTGGGTAGCATGGGTAGCGCTGATTGGCTACGGTCCGCCACCCGGCAACATTACGGGCAGTGATTGGCGGGGAGCGCGGCCTCTCAGCGTGAGGGGGCAATGGCGGCGGCGGGCGGAGGCGGCTGAGGCCATGGCCGTGTGTTGATGTCGCTGCCGCGGGCGCTGACGAGCCCTCATCGCCCCGCGGGCCCCAGGACGAGCCGTCCTGTCCCACCGACCCGGTCCGGGTCAGTCCTGCACCGGGGCTCTGCGGGTTCCGCTCAGATCCATCCCCGCGCTGCTCAAGCCGCTGAACCCCGAGGGCTCTCTGGGGCTCTCCGAGCGCTCTCTCAGGGTTCTCGGCGTTTATGAAATGTTTCTCTCCTCAGCATCCTGCAGAGGCGATGCAGTAGCGTGGAGTGAGCCCAGTTGGCGGTCACGGCACCTTGGGAGGCGATGGAGCCGCTCCCCGAGCTCTACTCCATCTTCCAGGGCGAGGTGCGGGAGCGGCCGGGCCGTGCTCGGGGTGGATTTATCCTGCTGCTTCAGTCGGGGTTTAGCGCAGGGAGGGTCGGGCGGCGAACAGCTCCGTACAGGTGCACACACCTGTGGAGTTGTTGCTTATGTGCAGGTGAGGGGGCAGCCATAGACGGGGGGGCGGCAGGGGATGGGAGATTCTTTCCTTCTGCCCCACTCAGGTGATTCCCCACCTGCAGAGCTCGAAATTCCAACATGAGCAGCACCTGGAGCTGCTGGAGAGAGTCCAGAGGAGGCCCTGGAGCTGCTCCGGGGCTGGAGCCCCTCTGGAGCCAGGCTGGGAGAGCTGGGGGGGCTCCCCTGGAGAGGAGAAGGCTCCAGGGAGAGCTCAGAGCCCTCCCAGGGCCTAAAGGGGCTCCAGGAGAGCTGCAGAGGGACTGGGGACAAGGCCTGCAGGGACAGGACACAGGGAATGGCTGCCACTGCCAGAGGGCAGGGATGGATGGGATCTTGGGAATTGGGAATTGTTCCCTGGGAGGGTGGGGAGGGGCTGGGATGGAATTCCCAGAGCAGCTGGGGCTGCCCCTGGATCCCTGGCAGTGCCCAAGGCCAGGCTGGAGCAGCCTGGGACAGTGGGAGGTGTCCCTGGAGTGGCATTGGATGGGATTTAAGGTCCCTTCAACCCAACCCCTTCTGAGATTCTCTGCCAATCTCCAGATGAGTGAGCTGTGCAGGTTTGTTGTGCAGATTCTCTCTCCCCTGTTTGGGAAGGGTTTTCCTTCAGCTCTGCTGTGGATTTTCTCCCCAGGTTGCTGCAGTGACAGATTATGGGGCCTTTATCAAAATCCCAGGCTGCAGGAAACAAGGTTGGTGTCTCTGGAGTTCTTTCATGTTGGTGTGGCCAAGGCAAGCAGCCCCCTCAGAATTAAAGCTTTCAGAAAAAATTCAGAAAATTATTTTTCCTAAATTAGGAAGAAATTTGGAAAGCATTTAGAAGATGAGGGACTTTTGCGTGATTACCAAAAAATATGCAAAGGAGTTTTTGGTAACTTCAGAATATAATGGGGTCAGTTTTTGGGAAATTCTGGATATTTTGGGGTTTTGGTACCTTCAGAATATTTCAGTGGAGGTTCTGATTACTTCAGGATATTTTAGAGACTCATTTGAAGGAAATGGCAGAGCTGTAGGAATTCTGTAGTTTGCCCAATTTCCTCCTTGTAATGGTCAGTGTAAATGAGTGGGGAAAAGGACTAAAATAAAGCTGAAATAAAAACAAGTGGAAAATCAGATTGAAGCTGTTACTGTGGGAAATCTGCAGTCCCAAGGAACCCCTGCCCTGCTCCCTGCAGGATTTTGGGCAGGATTGGGGCTGCTGGGAAGGCACAAAGTGTCTTGGAATGGGAGCTGGAACAGCCAAGTGCTCCCAGATTCCTCCTCCCCTGCTGTTCACATGTCAGTCACCCAAATTCAAATCCAGTTTGGGCTGTTGAGATCTGTCTCAGCAGTTAAAAAATCAGAGCACCTTCTAAAACATAATATGTATATTACTAATAAATATTCACAAATATATTTATTATTTATTTATCATTCACATATATATTTATTATTATTTATTATTCCTAAATATATTTCTTACTTGTGTTTATTATTAACATTTATAGCTTTACCAGTGGTACCTGCATTATAAACAACAGTCAAGAAAGAAAAATTAAAAATGAGTTAAAGAAGAATAAAGATTTAAAAA
>WBNO01030601.1:0-30638 GCA_013400575.1 Peucedramus taeniatus
AAAAATATAAAACTCATTGACTTTCAGTGTTTCTTCTTAAGGGTGTGAATAGAAATATGAACTTGGAATTTGTATCATGAAACCCAAAATACAGAGGTAATAAATATCTATTGTTTTTATTTAAATAAATACAATTGTTTATGTGAGTAGCAACAGAAGACCAGGATCCCAGTGTTCACAGTATTCAATAAATACAGGAGAAAATATATGGCACAGCCCCATTCCCCAGAAGCCAGAATAAGAACATGCCTCACAACTTTGTAATTTTGAGTATTTACAGTTTTATCAACAACACTGTTTGTTTGGGTTTTTTTGTTTTTAAAACCACATATGTAAGACAAGGACATTGATAATAATATCGTAATATAGCCTAACAAAAAGAAGCATATACATGCCTTCTTGCCTGACAGCTGAAACCTACATGTTCCCAAAAACTTACTATCTAGGACTCATTCACACTGTAAGTTATGCTTCCTCCAGGCTTCCCATAAAAATATTCCAGAGAACATTATTAAGATTTACCTTTAAGATAATCTACTATTTTTTTAGCAACAGTTGGTTCGGTTTTGTTTTTTAAATCATTAACACACTCCAATTTCCAATGATAATACAGAAACAAGGTACCAAACAGGTGAAAACTACCTTACCATTATTGTCAGCCATCTATGGGCAGAAGCAGATCATTCCTTAATTCCTGGCAACAACTTTTTTGTTCATATTCCAGATAAGGTTACACTACTGCACCTGATTTGACTTTAAAATCCTGCTACAGAGTTGTATTTTCCTTCTATCTGAAGTAGACAGAAATACTGAGACTGCTTTATATTAAAAGTTATGCAATTGCTCTTCAAGCATCTGAAGAACTTTATTATACCACCCTATGAACTCTAGAGTTTGCTTTTTCACACCTTTCACTGCTTTGTACAGCAGGACAAGTCTTTGAATTTTGCAGTGACAGAATATATTGAGTTTGATTTCCAACTGAATTTCCCAGTTTTATGACAAATGAGGTTTCACTGAAATCAATGAGATCCAATTGCAAGTCAAAATAGCTCTTTGCTGGCACAATGCCATTTGGAACAGGGAGGCACAGACAGTAGATGACCTAATTTTAGCTATGCTCACCTGAGGGGAAGCAATACGGGTGAATTCAGTATCCCCAGCATATGTAATTCAGAACTTGAACTTAAAATGGGGTGTGTTATGTTTTACACACTTGACTGTAAACTGCACCTGCTCAGGTATAAGTGCAATTCTGCTTAGCTCAGAAGGTAGGATTTTGGGGAAGAAAAATTTGGTTTAGACCAAACTCAACTAAATCCATGCACATATTTGAGTTACTATCCTAGCTATTATAACTAACTCCCTAGAACTCAAATTAAATCTCTCCCAGTCTGATCCTCTTGCATAGAGCCAAGAGACTTCTTTCATAAAATCATAATATACATATTATCCTTCTTTTCAATGACCAAAGCAGAAATCTATCAAGTTAAAATTTGGTGTGTGGAGTGTGTAATTGGCAGATAATATCTATAAATATTAATTTTATCTCATTGAACATGACTGTGTTTCAGGTAAAAAAATGGAGGGAAATTAAAAAAGACTTAAGTACAAAAGAAAAAGGGATGAAATTTATAATTAAACACCCCAGAATGAGAATGAATTAGCAAATGCTCTCAGTGTACTGCCTTCATAGCAAGAAGAGAAGACATGTTCATTTGAGTGAGGAGCTCATTCTGCAGCCCAAATGATGTTAGGGATATTCAGTAACCTTTTTGCGCAATGGTGTTGAAACTGGCACCAGTAACAGACAGTACTGCACTGTGCCTTTGCAGCTGGGTAGGAATCCAAGTGCTAGCTTTTTGAAAACCTAACAAAGATTCTTTTGGACTCTTTACATTTCAATGTAACTGAATTAAAGTACTGACACATTCCAGTTTATCTGTCATGCTTGTGCCAATGCAGAAGCTTAAACAGTAATGGATATTGCATTTTCCCTGGGTAGTTGGTTACAAAACATTAACATTTTCACTAATTTTGGGGATTAATAACTACAGTATCAACCAAATATGTTACAATAAAGAACTGCTTTAAAAAAAAAACCAAAATCCATGATAAAATTCTGTGTGTACTATACCTATAAAGAACCAATGATATTTAAAAAATTCCCCTCTCCTTAGCTATATCATAAAGAATTTATTTTAAACAATTGAAAAATTGTTCTTCTGATCATTTTTCCCAAGGTAGGGGAAAAATAACCAAAAACACCATTTTATAAATCAGTTGTGGAAAAGATACACATTAAGGACAAGATTGCAACACCCTTACTCACTCTGAATAGTAATGTTGATCATAACTACTTCCACTGTAAACAAAGGGATTGCTCACAAAAAGAAGGCAGTTTTTATTTGAGGAAGAAAAATCTAGATCTAAGAAGGTAATAAGATTATGTGATTGAAAAATATACACAGATAAATATCATGGCGACATTTACTGTTTTCTACAAGCTGAAGCATAAAAAGCTTCTTCTGTAGACAACCAAGAAATATTGTGACCAAACAAGAAATTTAGAGAAAAGAATATGTGTCATATACTCACCAAAGACAACACACACATTTTGTTTTGTTTTGTTGCATCACCAAAGGAGTGCACAAGTATAACTACTGGGGGGCTGGAACCCAAAACATAGACACATGCTTTTAATATTTCAGTCACAGCAACATCCACATTATATCTCTTACACACCAACCTGTCTTCATTTTTAAAATGATTATGTCATCACTTATCAACTCTCAAATATTGTGTTTCCATTACTGCTATATTCCCTTATTCCACAAATTGGATTTAGGATGATTTCCCTATTCACTCAAAAGCCAAAATCATTTTGGAAGTGCACAGGGCTGCACTTCTAAGGTTAGCAGCTTCACAACTTTCAGAACTCAAAGGGATCTAATCTTATTTTCAAGCAGTTTCAAGTGCAATTACAATTCTACCTAACTATTTAAAACTTATTCACAGCAAATTGAACCTGTTCCAGCAAAGTCTCAGTTTACAGAAAGTAGATAGCTGTTGCAAAAATACCCAAATCCTATGCAGATTGTTTGTGTGGTCCAAATATAAAAGCAAGATCTTTCATCCTGGAGATCTATGACTTTTATTTTTCAAGTCTATCAGACTTTCCTACAGTTCATCTTTGTCAGCAATTTGAACAAAGTTTTCTTTGGAGGACACCTTTTCTAAATAAGAGTTAGGTAGCTGGCTACCCACTTATTCTGTCTTATTGTTTTATTCCGGAATCTTTTTAGTTCTGCTTCCCTAGACAACTAGAGAAAATCCTTATAGAGGGCCAGAATGCTCAAGGAATTTATTCTTAAAGAAAATACATCTCTGATCTTACTGTAAAACTAAGTAGAACAATACATTTCATGAAAATGCAGAATCCATCCAATAGGACAAATGAGATACATGTAGAAAATGTTGACAACTTTCCAGTCTTGTTCTCCATCTAGCAAATTTCAGTGGGGTTTTTTTGGTTGCAAAAAACCATACTTCATTAGAGGCCTTCATCTCTAGGAAAATCTCTTGGTCACTGTCTTGAGTTCAGCAATTCATGGCAATTAATCTGTTCCTGCATTAGGGATCACCCTTATGTATTTTCTCTCACTCCTTTCTGCCATAAAATTATACAGTGAAAGTTTCCCACCCAAACCTACCCTGAGCTGTTGAGTGGCATTTTGGGAGGGTGCTCTCTGGCACATCACCTTGAATTTACAAAATATGCTCCATTTGGAAAAGGCAAATAAGCACACTGGCTTTTCTGGACAACCTATACACAGAAATTTCTTGGACACAGCATGAAACACATTTCCTGCTTCTGGACTTTTTTTTTTTTTTTTTTTTTTTTTTTAAGGAAGGGAGTATTAGATTTTTTTTAATTTTTTTTTTTTTTTTTTTTTTTTTTTTTTTTTTTTTTTTGAGAGGAAGGCAGTATCAGATTGATTTAAATTTTATTTGGCCTTCATTTCAATACCTAGGGGATTTTCCCCATTTTATATTTCCCATTTTATATTAGTTTTTTCTGAATCACTAATTCACTTTGGTTCAGCAGAACTTGCTTCCATTTTGTTAAAACCATTCCCATCAGTGAAAATTTTGCGATCCCTTCTGTGAGCTAAATAGTCATAAACAAATCACAAAACATAAACTGTTTCCATTCAGAAAAGTCACTTATTGGTGTGACTCATTCAGATGAATCACTTATTTGGTGTAACTTTATTTTTTACTTTAAGGGGATGTACACAGTAATCCTCCCCAGTCACAAAGTTGTAACTATTAGCATTTCACATAAAATGTTCACTTTCTTCAGCTTTTACTCAATGACAGATACATTATCAAAGAGGTTATGTCATGCTTTGTTACTTCTTTTTGCTCTTAGGGATTTTCTCTTTCTGAAGGTGTAGTTCAGTGACAGATATGAGCCAGCTGTTGCTACAGGAGGTGGCTGTGGACACCAAGCCCTTCTCCTCATTTTCTGCCTGCATAGCCAGCTGTGCAGGTCACATTCTTCTTCTGCTGTCTCTGTCTCTTCCTGGAAATGCCTTTTTGATTGATTTCAGCCTCTGAAAGACCTGAAAACTAAGCTTCCCTTTATCATCTTAATTTTCTGTTAATTTATCAAACAACCTGTTCTACATGTCTGAAAAGTGCTAGAGTGGATGCAGAAGGGGACCACGGGGTTGGGCATAGGAGGAGCAGAACCATCTCAACACTTAGGTGGCAGCTGGATATTGCATTAGCCATTTTGGTGGTCTGTATCTACACATGCAGTACTTCACTAGAACAAGATTCACAATCTCTACACCTGCTTTATTTACATTTCTGTCAGATAACCTCATATTGGCATCCATTTGGGGTACTGACATGCAGGTATGTTTGAGCTGTGGACTCTTCTGTTTTACTATTGGGAGGTAATTATAAGGGATTCTAAAAGGCCTTTAAAATTAAAAGTAGCCTTTTAAATGAAGAGTAGAGGCTTCACTCATATGCCTCATTCAGTGCATATTAACATATTCAAAATTTGTTACAATTTTGTCAAAATTTGTGTTCTGACTGATGAGGCCAATAGTAGGCATATGCCACATATTTTTCTTGATAACAGCGCACCACCAACAAAAAAGGGATTAAAATAATTAAAATAGTAACCCCTAAGAAGCATGGAAAGAAATATGCAATGCCAAAAATTGGGTAACAGCACAGACACAAAATGGTATTTGGTGGCAGTATAAAGGATGATTTGCAGAATTCTCTACTTGACCACAATATGAGATATGGTGTCTCTCCCACTTCCACTGGGAATATTTTATCTCTGACCATGTTTTACAACCTATTCTGGTTTTGGATGTGGTCCCTTGTCTTTTATTCATTTTTGGACCATATTACTCCCTCCTTGCTGTTGTTATTTTCTTTGAGTGCTATTGTTTTTCTTCTTCTGCCAGCTTTAGCTCTTGCTTGATGTTAAAATTTCACTGTTTGTTTCCTTCTATTCAGCAATAAAATACAGCATTTAGTTACTGTATTTGTGCCAGGCATAAGTGGAGAAAGCTAGCTGCAGGCTGCCTTTTTGTTCCCTGAACTCCTGACAACCTGAAGGTTCATCTGCATGCTTTTGAGCTGTCTGCTGTTATGCCATTATGTATAAAATACAAAGAGAACTTTGGCACATTCATCCATTGCTTATACTGTGTCTGGTTCTTTTAGTGTTTTTACTGATTTACCTTGTCATGAACAGGGTAATGCTATAAAAATAAAGTAGATCTCAATAACCAGAAAGCCAGCATTTTTCTTGGGGTTTTTTTGTTGTTGTTTAACATTCTGTATTTAGGTTTTCTTCTTTTCTACTTATTTAAAGCAGAAAGAATAGCTGGACTTGCTACTAGCACTGCTCACTTCTCATTTAATAGGTGATATCTTTCATCACATAAATTTAGCAAGAGGCATCATGTTAGGACTATAGTCAAACATAGCAGGAATGCAAGTTCCCTATTCACAGAGTAAGACAGGCTGTAACCTACAGTTACTCCTCTCCTGAGAGATTTGTACTTCTCTTAACTGGATATTCACGCACATTTGAACAACTGCACTCTTAACTGGGCACTTCCTTCAGAGTTAGCTGCGTCAGTCTGTATTTACCACTGTTAGAGACAAAATGTGTCTTTGCCTACTCCTTTGTTAATCAGATTAAAAATCTTTTACGTGTCCAGATCTTGTCCCATTATGGTCTGTCTGTAAAGAAAAGCTCATTCTTGACATATGGAAGATGAAGTTTGCTTCAAAATAAACACGTCAGGTAGTTTCTGTTCCATACCAAGAGCAAAACATTCCATTTGCTCTTAATTTAATTAGTTTCCATGATGTTCTGAGTTTTAGCAATTCCAAATTTGTTTTCACTCTTACAGATTGATTGATACATACATATTTGGCAGAATATTTCGGCAGAATATTATCCATGTAACATACACAGATCTCTGGAACACACTTTATGTAGAACTAACTTTTTTAAACTTCCATCTGTGGATTTCAAAGCATTTTCTAAATATTAGCTAATTGTGTCTCTTTAAACCTCTGTGAAAAATTAATCCTGTTTTACAGTTGAAGAAACCCAGGCCCACATCACTACAAAAAACTTACAGAAACATATTCAGGTATTCTGACTATTTAAATAGGGGACTTAGACTAGTCAGATTTTTCTTCCCTCCAGCAAGCAAAAAAGCAGCAACTGATAGCAACTCAATGAAAAGAAACTGAACTATTCTGATACATTTTATTTACTGTCTCTGTCTTATGTCTGAATAATTTGTAAGTTATTATCTGGCTCTTACTACTGGAAACAGAATCCCTTGGCAAAATACGTCTTAAAAAATATCAGAAGTTATAACATTTTCCATCACTCCTTCTAGGCAATCCTAATGATCTGTGATATATAATTACCCTGGAAAATTAGGAGTTGATTATTAATCAACATCAGTAGATGGAAGCCCAAATAGCAAAACAGAGGAAGAGGTTGCTGTCTGACCCAATGGGTTTGGGTTTTTTTCTTTAAAATAGAAATACACTGTCAGAATGTTTGACTGATTTATCTTCCTTTTAAATGTGAAAAAGGACATTATTCTGAAAGTTTTAACATCTTTCTTTCTTTCTTTCCACTGGGAGTTTTACTAATATGATGAGAGGAAACTGGCTGCCAGTCTCTACCAAATATGCAAATACTTTTTCTTCCATATGGTTACAGAAATATATTAAAAAAATATTAGGTGTATGAAATAATAATAATAATTTCCTCAGTGTCAAGGGCAAGGTTTTATTAAGGATGGCGATGTTTACTTCCTACCAACAGGAGCAAGAGCTGGTTGACTGACTCCTAAAGGAAAATATTGTATTCCTAGTGCATTACAGTAAACACTATGGGAGTTTAATAAAGAAGTATTGCACGAAGCACATTCGGACTGCTGACTAAACTCCAATACCTTCTGCAGAAGATGCAGCACTGCAACAATGCCACACTCTATCTCTTTCCATAACACATCCAGGATTTCACCACACAGCTCAGCTCCAGTGTTGCCTGCATTTGAAGTACTTTGTGGCTGGACACTACAAGCAGGCTCCAGAAGTCTGAGTACACCACAGTAGTGTGACATTCTGGATTTTGGTGGCAATTTCTAAAACGGCCACCATTCAAACTGGGAATTTTTCATTCCAGGTAACTAAGAGGCATCCTGGAGTTCTGTCTTTTTCCATTCTTCCTGCACAAATTTATTTGTTTCACAAGAAAGATCCACAGTATTTTTTCTGTGTTTTTTTTGTCCACAGAAAGATCTACAGACCTCCCTTGGGTATTTCTGCTTTACAGCTCAGCCCCTCCACTAGTCTTTCAACCTTCAGGTTTTTATCTCAAAGAAACCAGCTAGCAAACTCCTTACTCCACTCCTAACTCTCACATATCTGCAGCTTTTATCTGTTTGGTACAATGAAATCAGGTAGAATTTTTTCTACCGTCTTCCTTGCTTGAGTCATCTCAAAATCTGTAGTCAAGTGAGCTCATCTTCATCCTTTTAGCATCTCAAAGGAAATGCCCACAGCTTTTCCCCTATCAGTGTCCACCAAAGCCCAGATGTCTTGATCTGTGCCTTCCCTTTCCATATTTACTAGCATCAGGTACCCCTGCATTTCTCCTAATCATATCCAGAAGGCAAAAAATACCAGTTCAACACTTCCTTTTTAAGAGGGTAAATACACAGAGCTAAGAAATCTATCCCTAAACCCACAGAGTTATCCTGAGGCAAACTGTATGAGTAGCTTACAAACATTTGCAGACGTATTGCCATAAAACTGCCATTTCTACCCCCTTTTGCTGCCCCCTCCCAGTTTTTCTTACAGCCACACTTCACAGCCAGTTGAGCTCCCCAGCTGCAGAGCTTATCCTCAGCATACTCAGGATCATATCACCACATCATCTCTTCATTTAACTAAAGTTAGGGGGAAAATATGTCATTTGAGTAATTCCTCAGGAATTCTTCCTGGAAGTTTCAGGGGAAGATACTATGAATAAAGCTTCTGGGCTGATTAACTGATCTGTCAGATTCTGCTGAAAAGAAAAAAGGTTAAAGTCTTCCAATAAAGCGTCAGTATTTATTTTTATAGAGAAAAAAGTCCAGCACATGTATAGAAACAAGGATTTCTCAAGTGTGTTATATGGTTGAAATAGTGTCTCAATTCATATATTTTTCAGTAGGTGCACACAGTATTTTCTAAAAGAGTACATAAAAATATATGAGCTCCAGATGTGCATGAAACCCCTGAGTTTCTATTTAATGTTTTCAAGAAAATACAGTCTATCTTTTTATTATAGTATACTAGAACAGAAAAAGATTAAACCAGGTTTAAAATATATGTACAGGGGAAAACACAAGTTTTGACTGAGATGCCTGGAAAAATGTCTATTTTGACACTCTGCTTATATCAGCTGGTGCATGAAAGATACTACCTATCCTGACTGATTAGGTCTTCCTATATTCTTTAATCATCTCTTTTACAACAGCATCTCTACCTTTAATATATTATACATAATTTTCCATGTTAGTATTGCTCATTTTTTTGGAAAATTATTTTTGCTATACTGTATTTTAATTTGTGATCAAATCAGAAAATGTAATGAGTCAATATGGAATTTTAAAGTCTTGATGTGGAAAAGTAAAAGTCACATCTCCTACAGTAATTTATGTGAAACATACTAATATATTTGGGAAATGCTTTTAGAGGTCATGTCGATGTAAAAGCCCATGTGATCATTGGTTATAGGCAAGTATTTATGCACTGAATGTAGTATAATTGACTATTTTTTGTTTAACTCATTTACTTCTTCCAATTTTAAGGTTTTTTTAAAATTATATATTATGTTACACTTAACAAACCTCAAAAAAAATTCAAGTGAAAAGAGTGAGTAATTTCACTTTAAATACCTTCTGGAGACTGCCAAATCAATCTTTATAAGTACTACAAACATATTGAAAATATTTCTTGCAATATATTGCCATCTAGAGGAAAAAATGTATGTTGCTACAAAATAAATATGATGGTTTAGGTGCTATTTATAGTTCCAATATTTTAGTGTGGAAAACAAACACTGTGTTTTTTACGCAAACTGATGTGTCATATTCACAAAGTCAGCTGGATATAAACACATGAGCACAAAACATCCAATAAGACAGAAGTATGCAGTTGTTGAATACTATATGTGATCCAATCACACACAGACACACACACACACACATATCTATGTAGAGGTATATATATATATATATATATATATGTATATAAGCCAAACAGATATTATTAGAAATTTCAGTCTGTTGCAACAAATAAAACAGCTTCTAAATAATTCACTTTGCACATCCCAAACCCGTAACTGGATTTCTAATTAAGGCTAAGTAGCACTCTTTTCAGATAGTGGCACCAAAAATATTAAATTTACTGATTAGATTAATAGAAATAATTGAGATGCACTGCAGGGGAACTCTGTAGCTACATAGTTGATTGTGCCTAGAAATAAATGGAATATATGAGTCTAATACAAATAACTTGAGGGTATTAGGTCTGAGTTCTCTCATGTAATATATCATAAAAATACACTGTATACATTACTGAAGCAGTTTAGACATTGAATTCATTTCGATTGTCAAGGTCTCAAACCTAAATTAGGCACTAAATATTTTGTTGAATCAAGATCTCTATTTCCAACTGTCATTCTTATGCGAAATATGACTACTCTACGGATATTTTAAACCTGAACTAATAAAAAAAAAATTTTGTTACACATACAATTCCTTTTTATTAAAGATTTCTAGCTATGTTTCAAATATTAAAATAATAAAAAAGAAATACACTCAAATACATAAGTGAGGGAAATAAAAAATGTATGAGGTCTATTAGTGTAACTAAACTCACAGCAAACTCCATGGCAGGTACTCCTTATCTCAGACTCCTCAAGTGCAGTTAAATACATAGACTAATCTGTATATGCAAAGCAGTGACCTTAGTTTTTCCAAAATGTGGCAAAAAATATCAACTACCTCAAAGAAGCAAGAATCTGAATTCCTTCTTTAGAAGAAAAAGAAAAATGCAGACACTGGCATTTGAGGTTCCACAAGGGGAAGTGCAAAGTCCTACACCTGAGAAGGAACAACTCAGGCACCAAGGACAGGCTGGGGGCCAGCTGGGTGGAAATCACCTGAGTGTCCTGCTGGACACCAAACTGAACCTGAGGCAGAGATGTGCCACTGTGGCAAAGAGGGTTATCAGTGTGCAGGGGTGCATCAAGGGTAGTGTTACCAGCAGGTCAAGGGAGATGGTTCTTCTCCTCTGCTCAGTGCTGGTGAGGACACACCTTGGGTACCACATCGAGTTCTGGCCTCCTCACTACAAGGGACACATGGACGTGCTGGAGTGAGTCCAACAAACAGCCACAAAACTGATGATGGACTGGAGAATCTTTCTTACTAGGAAAGGCTGAGAGAGCTGGGACTGTTTGGTGGCAGAAGTCTCAGAGGGTAACTCATCAGTGTGTACAAATACCTGAAGGAAGTGTGCTAAGAAAACAGAGCCAGGCTCTTTTCAGTCATTCCCAGCGACAGCACCAGAGGCAACGTGTGCAAACTGAAACACAGGAGTTTCCCTCAGAACATCAGGAAACACTTTTTCAGTGTGAGGATGACCAAGGAATGGCACAAATTGCTCAGAAAGGCTGTGGAATCTCCACCCTTAGAAATATTTTAAGCCCATCTGGACCCATGCCTGATAAACCTGCCATAGGTGGCACTGTTTGAACTAACGGGTTGGACCAGCTGGCATCCAGAGGTTCTGTCCAACCTCAGCCATTCTCTGTGATATGAATACTTATTGCTGGTATTCAGACACTTCAAGATGGGAAAAATATATTTATTGACAACCAGTGCAGACAGTGGGGGGTACTCCATGCTCCACCCCTATTTTATTACTGTCTTTGTATGTCACTCAGAGGACGTGGAAGTGCAGAATTCACTAATTTTCACTTCTGGTTTCTTTCTGAGACATACTCTATACTTATATACTCTAAATTTACTAAATTCTTTTTTCACTGAACCAAAGCAATACAAGCATATAACTTTATCTTTTGTCAGAAAATAAAGGAAATCATGTATTCACAGCAAGGAGCTTCACTGAAGGTCATTTTTCTCCTGAAAAACAAAAACGATGCCTTCTTATAGACTGCTTCCTTGCATTGGAAACTGACTTGAAAATTAAAAATCAGGCCAAAAAGAAGTGTGGGTTTGGTTGTTTTAGGAGGAGACTAAGTGAATAAATTTTTAATTAAAACACTTAGATACTTTCAAAATGAAGGAAAATAAAAACTTGTCTTTGTTGGCATGAGTGCTGCATTTGGAATTTGGACAGCCTCTGGAAATCAAATTATTCCAATTGTGTTTTGTTTTCTTTTCTTAAAGCTGTTATTTTTGTAAGATGATCAGTAGCAACTTAGCTAATAATATGACAATAGCACCTATAACAGAGACTTAATTAATTGTGTCAGTGTCTGTTTGTATTATACATTGATGTTAGCAAAGTAAAAAAAAAATTAATACTCTAATTTTATTCTGTTTTCACTTTTAATTGAGAGTAAATCATCAGGTAAATCAAATCTCATGTTTAGTTATCTAAAAATATATCAAACATGACATTTAGTGGGAGTTTCACTGAAAAAGACTTAAAGCTAATAGTATAGCTAGTAAATAATATACTGCAAGAAAATGTCATAAATTGACAAATGAAACTGGAAAACTAGTTTTTTAGACAATATGCAAAGACTTACTGGCTGGTGATTAACATGTATTTTAATACAAGCCAGCAGTCTACAAGACTAACAAAAGGCACAATTTCTCTGAAATCAATTGTTCTAATTATCAATTTTTTAATATATTTAGATGTATTAGATATAATTTCTTTTACAGTTCTGTGGACACAAATGAGCGCAGCACCTACCTAAACTAGAAGAAAGTGAACTTTCATAAATGCTTGATAATAGTTTGTTGTCTTGCCTACATATGCTCTGGCATTGCTGGGAGCCAGTTTGAACACAACCTGATAGGAGATTTGAAAATACTGGAATGGCCAGATTTATTTTTTTCCCCAGAACTTTGTCACCCTGTTTAGAAATTAGGGTGATGTACAGTCGGTTCCTACTGCATCTACCATCAATACACTGAGATTTGTTAAAAACAACATAGAATTTGTTTTGATTGTTCTAATTTGTACACTTGAACAGAAACATGAAAAAATAACTGATTTACACTCCAATAGTGAGTGAACGTAATATCAAAGATTGGCTAGTCTTGGTAGTATCCATTATTTTAATACTACTGTTTTTTCATAAAAAACAAACCACAGCCATTAAAAGCATCACTTTGCCAAGTTTAAAAAATCACTGATCAAAAGCATATTCTGACTGACAGTCAAACCCAAGGCTTTCAGAAGTTACTTTTGGCTGTAGTGATGTGGCTGTTCAGTCCTGAAACTGAGATCCTGTAACAGGATCTAACTAAAACAGATAATGAATTCTGAAAATCAGGGTCCTCTCTACAGGCAAGCAATCACATACGTGGAAAAGATGAGGATAAGCACAAGGCTTGAGAAGCTAGTATGTAGACAATGTGTACATTCCTGATAGCAAAGATGTATATAGGTGTATGTAGCTTGTGACAGAAGAACATTGAGAGTAAGTGCAAGTTCAAACCTCATCTCTGAACCTGTGTCCCTTTACAAAGCCTCCAAAGGCACTTCTTACTTCCTCATCAGCTATTTTAGTGATTTGGTAAAAAATAAGAGAGCTAGCATGTTTTATATGTTTTTTAAAAAAACAAACTCATTATATTCCATATATCTCTTCTTTTGTCCTACCAAATCTAAAATAGGATGGAGGCAGTTTGTTTTGTTTTTAAGTTAACACAAACTATTATAGTAATTAGTCATTTGATAGTGAATAACAAGCTATAACAGAGGGTGTCAGTAAAAGAAGTGACAGCTAAGAACATCAAATATTTTTCTAAGAAAAACTTTCTTTCAAAGAGTCCCAAATAACTCATGATGTGTTATTCCCTCACAGGCCTATATTTCACTACAAGCAATTTTCCCCTTGCAGCTGTCCCTGCACAATCTTCCTTAAAGCGCTTCATGGCAACCTATATTTTGTTCCTTGGCTTCTTTTCTGTATCATTTTTATACTGCATGTGCCACCTTCCCTTTGCCCTGGCACTCCTCCTTTGGTACTATATTTGCTGTAAAATTCTACCTGCACTGCTGCCATCACCACGCATCAGCAATTAGGGACTGTCTGCTTCAAACTTATTGGAATCAATTGACCATAGTAGTCATTTTTCCTACTAGAAAACCAATTTCCTTCTCCTTTGAATTTGGAAAAAAAAAGTCAGTTTAATCTGAAACCTTGTTTTAGTTCAATTGAAGACACTGCAGAAGTATCTGCTCTAGTAAAGGCACACAGGAGAGATCCTGCCACTTCCTCTGATACTACAATCATGTTTAAAACAAACCCAAGCCCCAAAGCTGTGTTCCTCACCTTCAGTGAGAAACACTGAAGGCCATTTTGCAGCTACATTTTAGTAGTTTGCCACCTGCTGTCATTACAAGCATGAGTATTGATCTCTTCAGAAAAAAATACCCTGAATTTCATATTCAACACAGAAGGGTAAAAGAGCAGTATCTTCTAGACAGACAAGTATATTAAAAATGAATGCTTATTTTTGTTATTATTTTATTTAATACTATAATATTTTAACTGCATTATTTAAATGAACAAGAAAAAGCTGGTTTCAATACTAGAACTGAGCTCATCCGTATTGTTACTTCCACATTAATTGGCATTTTTGTGTGCCATGAGAACTGCAAGTGACTGAGATTATCTTGAGTGAAAGAAAACATAGGACTAAGTTATCGCTCTTTAATTGTCACATATAAAAAATATCCGATTAAAGGAGACCATATCAGAAATATCTGTTAACATTTTCAATTAAGTTTGAATGCTTCATGGAAGCTCTTTACTCCATAAAGAAAATTTAAATTGACAGTTTTAACAGTTAATTCCAATCATGTCTTCTTTGGCCATTGCAAGAGTATCTGAGTATCGGGCCATATTTCCAAGGAAAAATCAGTAAATAGTACGGTAAATAAAATAATTAATATTTCTGTTAGTGTTAATGTAGCCAAAACTGCTGAAAAATACTATCCTGTAAATTTTATAGAAACAAAAGCCATCACGGATTGTTATCCAGGGCCCAGATTCCCTTTGCTGGGCAAGTGTTGGTGAGTAATTTCAGTAGCTTCTGTCCTTTTTGGTCAAACCTGAAGTCAGGACATGTCAGAATGATCTCCTTGTTTGTACACTGCAGGTGTGGAGAGACACAGTCCTTCATTATTGTGGTTCTGTGCATCTCTGTCATTTATACAAATTTATGGGAGGAAATAAAGCAGTGCTCTGGTATCTGGGGTTTAGTTTTTTTCAGGTAGATTCCAGATTGTCAAAATTCTGGAGTTTTCGGAGTTTTGTAAAGAATATTTTACACATTTGTACATACAGCATAGCATGCACAGCTTCAAAAGAACATGCAATCTAAAGAATTTTGCATGTATCCATAATAGAGTGTAGGATATAGATCTTTACTGCTTGATACATTTCCTGCATAGCCTTTAAAAAATCTTTTTTTTTTTTTTCCTAAGAGAAATGAGCAAAACCAAAGTCAACTTTTAAGAACTTTTAAGCTTATGAAGTGCTAGAGCTTGGAGGTAGCCTCCATCCTATAAGATTGCTGTTGCAGCAGTTACACTTCCAAACAGAATTTGAAAGGTTCAGAGAAATTACAAAGATCTCAATTTGTAACAGAATATTTCCACTTTGTAAAATAATCTACGTTTGTAACATTTTTTCATTCCTAAGATCAGTAACACTAACTTTTACAAATTTGAAGTTTAATGAAATTCCAGGAGAGAAGAAGCAGAAGGGGAGCTGTTTCCCAAGCGAAACATTAGTGTACGTGGTTCTTTGGCATTCTTCCTTCCTGAGTCAAATTTATAAGTCCTTTTACTCAGTCTCTCAAATCACTCCAGGTCTACCTGAAAAATCGAATTCCAAAGAATTCAAATTAGATTAAAAATTAGATTAAGAAGATTAAGAATCGAATTCCAAAATTACCAAAGAGATAAAGATGTCAGATTCTCACTGTCATATACCTGGTGTGTGTGTCTCTGTGTGTGTAGGATATTCCAAATGGCAGGACACCTGTTATGAAACTATTTACCAAAGCATTACCACTTACTTTTGTCTTGAGCATGTTTAGATCAAGAGGCAGAATCCACCCCCTTTTTTCTTCTGGTTTCCTGTTATTGTTGCTGCAGCTGTATATTTCTTCTTCCATTGCACTTTGTGCCTTCAATAAAGAGCTAAGCTGTGACTCTTGCCTTAAAAATGTGACAAAATTGTGAATGTTGATTTTGAATTACTTTGCTACCTGAAGATTGTTGTCAAAGTGACTATTTCTTCTTAGGAAAGAAGGTAAGAATATATCTTCTACCTATATATAGTTCTACCTATATATAACTATATATAGAATATATAGTTCTACCTGTATCATGTTCAGATTCTTGAAGTTTCAGGCATCTCTCTTGGTTTTGACAAATTGAAGTGACTGATAAAAAAAAAGTGAAAAGGTGATGATAAAATATTTGATCCTTGCCAAAGTATTTAAAATGTCTTTCCTCAAAGTTTTTAACCACAACAGGTTAAAGGTTCCTTCTACTGAGGATTTTTTTTCACCTTACTGTAGAACCATAGAAATGTGGGAAGGTCACTAATATCCATAGGAGATTGCTCTCATTTCCACTGTATTTACCAACAATTTTTCTGGAACATAAAAAATGTTAGTTTTAAATCAAACAAAACATGCATTTGTAATATTTTGCTTGCTACACAGTTTTTCAAGCAAGATAGTTACATTTCCTTCCAGACTGTTCTGTTCTAACACGATCTTGATAATTCCACATTCCTCAGTTTATAATACAGATGTCTAAAATGGTCAACAACTGAAAAATCAGATATTTTTTTTCTTTACCAGCATAACTGGAAATACATGTCTCATTTTTCACAGCTAAAGTATCCATCTGCAAGCACACACCCATACACAAATACACACATTTATTATACAAATGAGAACATATTTAACATTTAAATTTTAATCACTGTAGGAAAAGATTTCTGTGTTACACTTTTCTTTGAGTTTTTTGGGGAGGGCGAGGGGGATGTTGGTTGGTTGGTTTTGTTTGGTTGAGTTCTTTGGGTTGGTCTTGGTTGTTTTTTTTGTTTTTGTTTTTGTTTTTGTTTTTTGTATGAAACACTCATCAGAGTTAAAAAAGCCAGAAAGAAAGAATATCATCATACGTGGAGCTTTTTACTAATCTCAAATTAAGTAGAAGTAATTTGCTGTGGAATGCTGTGGAATAAAATACTCAAGCTTCATGACTGGTTGAAAATAATTTCAAAAGGAGATGAGTAGTACTTTTTAGGGGAAAAGCATTACTATGTGTTTCCTAAGTGATCAGGAACGTGGGATTTAGAAATGCAGTAACATTTGGAGTCTAAAGTAAAAAACACACCACCTCCTGTTTGGTTACAGCTGAGCACTCAAAATCATTTTTTATCATTCCTTTAACAGCTATGATTTTGCTTCCCTTCCAGATTATTCATCCAAGGGGAAAAATACAACCCTTTTTAAACTTGGTCTCCTTCTTCAAACGCTACCTTCCTCTAAAGCAGACAAACCCATTGCAATCACAATCCCTCTTCTCATTTTACATTAGCCTGGGTCCACATTAACAAGCACAGTCTGAGAAGGAATATTTTTTTTTTGTAAGACTCAGTATAATATTGTGAAGTTCATATTCCATGAATGGGAATCTCAAATTCAGGTCATGAGATGAGGCTGTTCTGTATACTACCTGTGCAGCTGATACTTTGTTAGGTACATAACAGGTGGTTCCTATAGCTGATATGGGAAAAGCTGACTGAATTAAGAATATTGAGCCATGAGAGGATCTGAACAGGTTGTTCTCTGGCAGGCAGCTGCCTCTGGATCATGTTCAAACTGCCCAAACTAGGCTCTGAATTTTCACTTTTGCAGGATAAGAAGGACAGTCAGCTAAACCTAGCAACCTGATTCTTAGCACAGGTTATCCTGTATTCTGAATATAACTGGTAGAAAAAACTAACACAACTGGTTCTTGAAGAGGCTTTGGTTGAAATTTATCACCCACTATAATAAAATATGTGTGGTTTGCTAACATCAGAAGCTGGGATGACTGAGACATCTTTCTCCTTTCATCACAAGCCATTTTTCCTAAATGTTTTTCTTCTACCTGCTGTTATATGAAACACTCATCAGAGTTAAAAACCTTAGTCCTAGCTCTTTACCAGTCTATCAATGAAGAAAACTCTACAGCTTCTTCCTAAGGCATCTCTGTGATCCTACAAAGAGTAATTTGGTGTCTTCATTCTCTCTGCTTACTGTAAGCCTCAAAGTCTCTGCAGAAGGATGGAGTCACTGCACAGTGGGTTTCCCAAAGAAGGTCAGCAGGTGATGTTGGGAGAGAAGCGTGACCAAAATAGGTCCTGACCCCCAGCCTTCAGAGCACTTCTCTTTGTTCAGGAGGCAAAATCCTCTTCCCAGGGTGCAGTGTAGGAAAAGCAGGAGCACAGGTGGAGAAGATGCTCATGGTTAGAGGACTTGCCTAAGAAATGAGGGGCCTGAGATGCTGGCCAGTACCCTTCAGAGGGGATTTCAAGCAGTAACTTTGTTTTCCTGGAAGGTGCCTAAAGAGCAAGTATGGCAAGGCTGCTTGGTCACCCCACAAGAAACAGTACCACGAACTCAAGAGAGAAAGTCAGAGCAGATGCAGCTTTGTTCTCCTGTCTCTGTGGGAAAGCGGAAGCCCTGGGGTCTGCTCACTATAACTGAAAGGAGCAAGTAGGTTAGGACTGGTAACAAAAACAGGGTAAGTGGCAGCAATGGTAGGTGTCATGAGAAATGTGAGCCAGGGAGATCAGAGAGCACAGAACAGATTGTGGTAGTTACTACACAGCTCCAGGGCTTGGAGTGAGATGGCTTCCTTGAGTTCCCAGGTGGTGATGGAGTATCGCTTCCCAAAGCAAAAGGGTGATAAGAGAAGCTGTGCCCCCATAGACAGTGAAAGCTTTTCCTTCCCCAGCCTGAAGCTTGACAAAGATCTATAAGCTCTTTCACACCACATCAGCAGCTTGCATAGGAATTAAACAAATCATGAAGAGCCTTTACTCCAGTTGTTCTCAAGGGCTTATCAAAAAGGGGGGAACCATAACCCTAATCAGTAAGTACACATAAACTAGATTTTGACCAAAGTTATAAATCTTGTTTACTTTCTTGAAAACTACCTTTTCCCCTAAATTGAATACATAGATTTCTGGATTAAAAAGAGATTTAAATAACTGTATGTAGTAGGGCAAATCTGTGACTTCCCTATTACAGAGGAATAAGATATCATAAAACACCTCCTACTCGCCGGCTGGAAGAAGAAGAATACGTGAGGCAATTTTCCCCTTTCCCATGCATGTGGGCAGAGGGTGGGCTGGCAAAGGGAAAAAATAGGAGGAAGACTGATTGATACACTACTGAAAGGCAAAATAGACTAAACAGGACTGAAAAAAACACTATTAGCCCGGAGGTAAAGACAGACCAGTCTGCCTAGTGAATAATAGCGAGAACAAAAATGGTCCATTGGATATTTCTTATCAGACAGTTATCAGAAGCTTTACTTAAAACTTAAGTTTCTTAAATGAAATAAAAAAAACCCTTCAATTTATTTAAGAATTATAAATGAGTTAACAATTACTTGTTTATCCAGCCACTCCAAAAAGAAAAATTTGCAATAACTGAAGCAATATACCACAAGGACAAAATTACTCCAACACACTTCCTTAAAAATAATTTTGGTTTCCAAAATTAATGTTCATTTGAGTAGAGTACTATACTGTAACACCGACGTTAGGCAGGATTTGTGCTGACTGATTGATGCCATCTGTTCGCGACTCGGATGTTACTTTCTCTAGCTTTCAAATAAGGAAAACAAAAAGCAAAACTAGCTGTTCCCATTCTCAGTTAAGGTATTTAGTGAATTTAGTAGAATTTTCTACATTTACTGCACCGTTTCTTTGGAAAAAAAAAAAAAAAAAGCCAGAAAGAAAGAAAGAAAAAAAAAAAGGCACTGGTACCATAACGTTCAGTCACGGTTTCAGCAAAGAGGACTCTGAAAGTTATCCGTGCTATAAAGAGAAGGAAGCATTGTAATTAGCAAGTGTTTTGCTAACAGCTAGAAATGTACATCCACTCTGTAGGCTTGTCGGAACATAAATTGCTTTTTTCTCCCGACATCTGGTATCCATTAAAAAAAAAAAAAGGGGGGGGGTACCTAGCAACCAAACTTTACACATAGCATCTTAAAGACGCAGCACACAATGCATCACTCCCTTCCTTAAGTACCGGGGAACCCTTTTCCTGAAACAAACGGAATGAGCAGAGCTGGAGGTATCGGGAGTGCCAACCAACTCAGACATAAACCCGCTACGGGTTACCAATCTGCTGTCAGCAGTGTGAGCCTGGGATTATTGACACTCACAATTTGCAGGCGAAATTCCCTCCCGGCTTAATTCCTTTGATTTCATCTGATTCCCCCGACTTCCTGGGAGCCCGCTCTCCTGCGGACAGCCCGGCGCCCCCGCAGCCTGTCCCTCAGCGGGACGGGGAGCCGCTCCTCCCCGCTCCCGGGCAGGGCAGGGCGGGGCAGGTCTGTCCCGCCGGGTGTCCCTCACCGCCCCGGGGAGGAGCCGGCTGCCCGCCCGGCCCGACACCGCGCTGCTGTGCCGGGAACAAAGAGCCCCTTACCGGCACTCAGAGGTGTCCCGGCCGCTACTGCGGCTGCAGAAACACCTCGTCCCGCTTAGGTCACGGCCAGAAAGCTCCTAGGAGTGGTGGGGCTGGCAGTGAGTTGCTGCGAGAAAGGAGCAAGGTCTGCCCCCGCTGTGGCATCAGACTGCTCCCGGGCAATGGGCCCGGGGCTGGCACCAAGGCAGCACCCGGTGGAGGCCGTGGTGCGGGCCTAGAGCATCACCGGCCAATCGCGTACAAAAAGGATGGCCAAGAGACTGAGGAAAAGCACAGTGCCCCTCTTCTGGACCCTGGGAGCTGGCAGATGACAGGGAGTGCTGGAACTTAATCGAGAAACTGGTCCGGTAATGGGTGTCTTAAGGTAGTCGGTGCCTAAAACATACCCTACAAGAAAGAGGGGGTGGGGGAACTGAACTTTA
Source organism: Peucedramus taeniatus (assembly GCA_013400575.1). Classification (NCBI taxonomy): domain Eukaryota; kingdom Metazoa; phylum Chordata; class Aves; order Passeriformes; family Fringillidae; genus Peucedramus; species Peucedramus taeniatus. Next base: position 20,987 of record WBNO01030601.1, read on the forward strand.
GTAGTCCTGGGAAGAGGAAGCTAATGAAAGGCTTAGTGATTTCTTTAACTACTTGAAGGGCCACTATGAAGGTGGCAGTAGTGCCAGCTGATGTAGCAAGACTGCTGCATGTGCAGTCTTGGGAGGTTCAATCAGAAGGGTTGTTCAAGACTAGGAGTTGTCAGGACTGTCCTTGGAGCGCTTCAGACATCACCCCTGACCTGCGAGTGGGGTGACTGGTCATCTCCTCCTTCATGTAGGAGATTGGACTCCTACGACCTCCAGAAACCTTCCAACCCTTATTTATCGACTCCATGATTTGTATGCTCGTCAACTTTGACATCTCTGTCTCTCTACACAAATCAAGAATATACAGAAAAGGACAAAAATGTAGTGTAACTTCCCAATAAAGTTTTGTGTTTATGTTGTACAAAGAGTACAGTATGACACGTGGTTTATTATTTTTGCACATTAATTCCATATGTCCCGGCATGTCTAAGTCCCTTTATAGTTAAGTGAATGAGATTAAGAATTCATTTGTTTCTATGATGGAAGAAAATTCCTTTGGGACAAACCTTATGTCCTGGTTTAAACCACTTGGTTAAACTATGATACCTTAATACAGGAATTTTCAGCTTATACACATCCCTGTCCTGCAACTACTTATGAAATAAATTAGTTGACCCATTTTGAATCTTTCGGCTCACTGGGTGTGGGTAGTTTGAAAGCACTAATATCTTAGTATTAAACAGACAAAAACTTTGCCTCAGACATCAGGTGCTGCTGCTAGAAGATAATGATTCTGTGAAGCAGGTGTTATGTTATACCTCCTTGTTGCATGTAGATCTTTGGATAGATACTAGCATTAATCAAATGATAAATCCAAATCTAAAGAATGGTGATTTTTTTTTTCCCCTCAGTACCTCAAAGGAGTAGCATTACCAATGAGAACTGTATCTATTAACTCCTGACTACAGAGTATAATTTATCAAGACACCATATAATCAAAATTAATTTAATTTGTGATAATGCAGTTGACTATCAAGTGGCCTCCTCCAGAAGCAGACGTGAGTGTTAAACAACAAAAATTGAATCTAACAAATTCCGGTGTAGTCCCAACATGTGTGGTTTTTCATGCCTTTTTTTTTTTTTTTTTCCTTTTTTTTTTAACAAAATTGACTTTTATTTTTCTCAGAAACTGTAACTTTAGTCAAGAGTAGAAATTTGAAGCATTACTGGGGGCACCTACAATGAGAAATACCTAACTGCAGTATTTAACAAGGAAGGAAAGAATAAGCAGCTGAAATCTCCTTACATTTTTGCAAACACTGTTTAAATTAGGGTTTTTTTATAATTTTACTGATTTATAAGTAATCAGTTCATTTGAATACATTAGAAGAGCACCCCAGGTTTCCTGCTTTTTAACCAAGAGAAAAGATGCTGGTTTTGCTGCAGAAGTGTGGAATTTGATCAGAAAAGTTATCTCTTTATGGTTCAGGAGTCATGGACTATACACAAATTTCAATATATTAATAAAAAAAAAAACAACCTTATAATTAAATCTTCACCTCTATATCTTTTTTCTCATTCTTCAAACATCTAATTTGCTTAAGTGACCTAACATAATTCACAATATTTGTTTCTTCAACAAAATACTTGCTGAAATTTTTTTTAGGGTTAATGTCTCTGTGTCAGTTGGGATGACTGGAATTAAAAATTAACTCATCTTACACTGGATCTCATACTAAATAATATTTAGCATTGCATTCTACATCATATCGATGCTCTAAGCCCTCAGCTGGCTTCTGTCAGGAGTGCTGTGGCTCTGGTGGTAACTTCATCCACAGAAAACCATGAATGTCAAGTTTTACTTAGGAAGTAGATGCTATCTGCACAAGCCCCTTTTTCAAAGTGCAAGATAACTAAGCAAAAAGCAAGTATTAACACCCTTCTAAGAGATGAAGAATGGCCTCAGAATTCCTTTCCCATGAGCATTCTCAATCCTCTCTGGAGGCAAAATGGTAATAGAAAAAGAGGTATGTCTGAATGATGTTTTTCTTCACCCTTATGAACTTAATATTGTTCTACAGCCTGTACTGAAGCACAAAAAAATGTGTGAAGGTCTTCATGTACTTACAGAATGGTTGAGGTTGGAAGGGACCTCTGGAGGTCATGGAATTCAACCTCTCTGCTCGAGCAGGGTCCCCTAGAGAATTTTACTCAGGATTGCATTCAGACATCTGAGTGTCTCTGGGATGGAGACTCCACAACATCTCTGAGCAGCTTGCTCTAGCACTCAATTTGCTGCATAACAGGGAAGTTCTTCCTCATATTCAGGTGGAACTTCTGTGCATCAGTCTCTGCCTGTTGCCTCTTGTCCTGTTGTTTGGCCCCACAAAGCTAAAGATGAGAAAGGGAATATAATGAGTAGGAAATATTATCAAATCTTTTACAAGATAAAGGCCAAATTTTATGTTTTCCAACATAAAAAAGCTGAATATTCTCAAGTTTTTTGAGTGTTGTGAAAATAAACAGTGATAGTAGATAGAATAACTAGTACTGTTTGTGCATTGTACAGATTTGTTTTATCAAACCTCTAGTGTGGATAGCATTTGCATGCATGCACACGTAGACTTCTCCTAAGAGCTATAGTGTTACACCTAAAAAATATGAGAACTGCCAGTAGAGTGAACTGTCCCCAAAGCTGTTGGCTTTGTTGCAGAGAAACTGGGCTTGTTTTTTTGGTTTTTTTTTGGTTTTTTTTTTTTGGTTTTTTTTGTCCAGAAAAAAGACCATAAATGAGTTAATGCTTATATAGGGTGAATGATAAGGAGATGAGGGCTCAGAAGTAAACTGGGGAGGTATGCCATTTCATACAGAAGCAGATGTATCGTTTGAAATCTAATTTAATTTGAGATTTACCCATCATCCAAAACCAAATTTAAATAATATTTAGTGGGTTATATAGATTGGGTTTTTTTTTTTCAGCTTTTCAAAATGGTAAGGAAACATGAATAATAAAGTTTACACATAGTTTTTATAATGGAATTATAATGGAGTTGGGCACTTCTGGAATTAGGCTTGGACATGCTTTTAATGACATTTGGACAGAGAGCACTTTCCCAGTTACACCAAGTGGCAATTATTTCTATTAATAATATTGGAATCTATATTTTTTTCTGTGAGGGTGTGTTTTTGAGGAAAAGCCATAAACAGAGGGGTTTTATTTTAGCAATGCTTCAGTGGTTACTTAACAATTGCAACATCCAATCATAGATTAAACTTTGAACAGCTTCGTGATAATCAAAGGGTTTTCTGAAATTCATATTTCAAAATGTGCCAAAGGCCTTATATTTAAAGCTTAAGAAATTAGTTAAACAAATGTCTTAGTAAATCAATACTTTTGGTTACTAAAAAAAAATTTATTGGTTTACTAAAAGACAATATAAGTAATAATATATAAACAATACACATGAAAATGGAAGAAATTAACTTTAATACAAATAAAATGTTTGCTCTCTTCAGAATATAAAAAGAATATAAATAATTTTTAAATGGTAGAAATAATTTTAAAGACTATATTGACTTTTAGGGCGTGAAAATGGTGTTTATGAAAATTAACCAAACAGTTAATGAGATTATGTGGACAAAATAGTAATTAAGAACGAAATTTTAGAAAAATACTTATTTGGACAAATTATTTCAGCTAAATTTAAATTTGAATTGGTAACTGTATAAAAAACATGGAGTTAATACTCACAATTCACCCCAGCTGCAAAGAGAACATGAATATTCTAAAGCATTACTTTGAAAACAGCTGGAAATAGTACCAGCTCACATTGCTTTTTAAAATTAAACCTGGAAGACAAACTATTCTTTCTATGAATAGGTTACATTACATGTGAGATTAATATCTACATTAACAAATTGATTTTTCATTTGAAACCTTTCTAAAGGTGTCAGTTTTTTACACTTAAGACTTTCAGGTGGAATGATGAACCTTCATTCCACAGTGATTTTTAGGGTAAAATTCCTCTCAGCAGATTGTAGACATCAGTCATGTAAACAATTGCACCTGAACCAGTCATCATAGGCTCTCCTGGGAGAGGAGAGGGATAAAAGAGAGAACTCTTGGGATAAAATTCATCTGACCAGCTTAAAGTTACTTTCATAATTTGTATTAAATTACACCAAAGAATCAGCTGCTTCTTTCCACTGACTGTGAGAGAAAGGACTGGGACACACACACAGCCCTTTGTCACCCAGCTGTCCTTTAGAGCTCCACCTTGTATTTAAATATAATCAGCAGAGTAGATTCTGCCTGCATTCCTAAAATACCAGATTTATTGGATTATATATTTTGACATGTAACTGTTTCAACATAATTTGATTTCACTGAGCCTGGATAACCATAAAAATACACCAGAATCAGTTTTATCTACAGTACCTTGGATTACTGAATATTAGCCTTTCTTTTTCTACTTGGCTTGTTCAGGTTTTTCTTTCCCTGATTTTCAGTAACTGTTTTGAAATATTTACAGATACTGTAAAGTTGTTTCTATGGGTGTCTCAAATTGAAATTTTCATCATTCCAAAAGAACAAATATATACATAAAAACCAAAATTTATACAAAAGTTGCTGAACAGGAAGATCCATGTATGTATGAACTAGCATTTGAGAGTGTGTTGTACTAAATATTGAGTTTGGGACGGACATAGTATAACAAGAGCATGTCCCAAAGCTGCATTTACCTGGCTCTCTTCTGCATGGAAGATGTCATCACTACCTCAAAAACTTACATAAAAACCCAGTACAGAACTCACAGTCTGTAATTTTAAGATCTATCTCATCTTTATTACTGACAGATATATCAGTTTACAGAATTTTACCTTTACATTGTCAACAAAGCTAAATAATATGAGCAAAACTATCTCAGACTGGTAAAGTAAAAACTAGTTACATATATTAATAAGAGCTGATGTGAACAGTCAGCATCAACTTGTACATATCAGGGAAATTCAGTGCTTTGTAGAAGCTTGAAAAATTAAAAAAAAAATAGAAGAATGAAAATTTAAAATATAACAGAAGATTTTATTTTGTGTAAATGTGAAGTTGTATTATGGCATCTATGTCACCAAAACCTAAAAACCTCAAAACCTCTACTAAAACACTCATTGCCTTAATAACAGAAAAAAAGCAGTGGTTAATGTAATCTGACTTTCTAATGCAACTAATTTTAAACAGATTGTTTAGACCTACTCCCATGTTTTACAGCAGTATGGAGGGAAGAGAGAAATCTTCAACAAAGTAAATCTAACTTTAGAAATTAAACATTCATCCCTGATAGTTGAAGGAAACTCGCAGGGGGAATTGGACTAAATGATCATTATAGGTCCCTTCCAATTGGACTATTCTCTATTCTATTCTCACATGATTCCCCTTTCTACTGTCTCCCCACAACTATTTCTATATCTGAGGTTTTAAATGCATTGTCTTGGTCTGCTCTTCTGTTTTATCCATTTTATATCAGAATTATTTCAACAAAATCTCAAGCCCAGGCTTCCTGGCACAGATAAGCCTTCACCTTTTGAAGGTTTTTCTCTGGTGCTTCAAATTTTTAGGAGACTTGCTAATCGTGTTCAGATGTCCCCTAATCAGGATGAGAAGATGTTTCAGTCTTTGTTTTACAATACATCCATTCCCTGGTGGAAAATCCTACAATATTGGGTGATTATTGACTGGAATCTGTTGCAGAGGTAGTTATAGCAGATGTGGAGTGATACATCAGATGTCAATTTGAAACAATTATTATTACATAATTAATATTTTCATAGATAAATGTCTCTTCTCCAGGCTGAACCTTTAATTTCCCACCATTGCAGCTCTAAAATTTTCAGTAGCACTGTCGTCTTCAAGTGACATTTTTATCAAAATATTGCTAAGAGAAACTTTCAAAAAACTGTTATTTAACTTACTCGTTTTTCTGTTTTTATAAAGTAAAATTATAGAACTGACAAAGTATGTGCAGTAACTGCTGCTGTGTCTGTTTGGAAAAGTAATTTCATTTTGGCTGACTTTGCACCCACTTACTTCACTTAGCCTAAAATTTCTATCTGTCTTAAACAAATGGTTCTTCAGAAACCAAAAACTACATGGCTTAGTTTTACTCCACTTCAGACTCCTTGGAATTTGCACAGTGGCACTTGTAAATAGTTTTGGCTGAGGAATTGACAGCCTATTATCATAGTTATCTGTGAAGGATGCTTGAACTCATTAGAGAAAATATTGTGTACAGTACATTACAGACAAAACTTTGCCAACTGAAACTGAATTTTGGTTATTTGTTAGCTATTCCTCTTTAATGAGTAAAAGAATGATCCCAGATATTATAGATTGAAAAATCCATTGGATTCTTATATAAATGTTGAGAAAGATAAAATGTTTTGTGAGTTAGAATTTCAGCTTTCAAATAGCACTGACAGTGGCAGCTCCCCTGAACAAGATTCTTAGAAAACCACAATGAGCTAAACCTCTTGATTCTTGGTTTCCAGAAAAATCTGGAAAACTGCACTACTGAAAAAATTGTGTTAAAAACATAGGTCCACTTTCCAGCATGTCTGTTCTTCTGTGTGTTTCACTACTTTTTTTCCTGAAGTACAGAAATTGATGAATGCAGCCACTTGTGAATACTTACCAATATTCTAGGTATTCTGTGACATACAATAGCTAAGGCTAGTGATATGTTGTATACTATTAAACAAAGTGATTAATTATTCTGAATGTGTTAAGAACATAGCTTTCTATAATGCAATGTATTTATTATTTTAGGGGTTTTTCCTCAATACCACTACTTAACAGAGGAGGTATTTTTTTATGTTTTAAGTAGGACTTTATATATAACTGCAATTCTGTTCTTTTTGTGGAGGTTGGTTTTGGTTTTATATTGGAAATAGTGACTCTGTATTAAAGGTTGCTGTTTCCCTCTAGTTTCTTCTAGCAATCCTTTGGAGGAATGAGATGGAGAAAAGAAACAGGAAGCCTAAAATATACAGGGGAGAAGTGAACGGTATTGATATTTTTTCTTTCTTTTTAGCTCTACTTCCCAACTCTGAGTATGGACAACTTCTATAATATGACAGATACAAATTCTTTAATAAGCTAAGATAATTAAGGAATCAGAATTTTTAAAAAAATGCTATCCCCTCAGTCATGCCTGGACCCTGCTGTTATGCCTGTAGTACAAATAAACAGGATGAGGGCATATTTACTCAAGCACCACCAGCAAATGGTCTCCTGTACAATGTGATTTGCTAGCGCATGAGCATCTCTGCTTTTGGTTCTTCAAGAGGCTCTGTCAGACAATGTTTAGATGCTGTCTAGGAAATACCACTGGGCAGAGACTTCTCTCTGCTGGGCAGTAAGCAAGAGGACACCTTTGTGGGAATGAGAATTTTATCTTTGTGGGTGTGTTTGCTGCTGCCATCAGGACCAGTACACCAGCCCTTATCCCTTTAATTTATTCATATAGTTGTAGCCTCAGGGTATGCCCTACATGATTGGCAGCCAGGTGATAACCAAATAAAAGATCATTGCTTTAATGGGAGTACCATTGGTTTAATGGGCCTATGACCAGTTTGTTATTCTGCTAAGGTTTGCAGAAAAACCTTGAGGAGGACACAAGATTGTCCTAGCAAAGTAGGATAAACTGCTCAGTGAAATAACTGGAAAAAAGAATTAGTTAGAAAAGGCACAAAAAAGTAAGAGGGGTATTTAGAAAATGCCTTTAAACAGCTCCTAATGTCTGCTCGTGGTTGATCACAAGGATTTCCTAGTGTATATGTTAGCCATAGAGACTGAGGAAACAATTTAGCTACAGCCCATCCCTGAGTACTGCCTTTTGGAATCAGTTCCAAGCTTTCCCAGGCACAGGAAAACACTACCATTTCTCCCAAGCCTCCACAGTGCTGCAGCCTTGAGCAATTTTATTTCCGTCTGGTACAAATGCATCCTCTCTTTCTTCTTTTTTTTTTTTCTTTGTCTTCTGCTGTTATTCTCAGTCTGACATATCTGCTGTTCAGAGCAAATCCATTGAGTAGACCTGATTGTTCTTTCAGGTAGCTTGTTTGATTCCTAGTGTATTATTTATTTGCATGTTTCTTCTACCTTAAATGATCTTCTAGTTAACAAACTGTTTGCAAAACTCATATAATGTTTTATGGATAATCTTAAAGAAGTATTTTTATATATGTATGTGAATATACACACACACGTCCCTCCCCACAAAAATTGCCATTCTTAAACTTCTGTTTAAGTCTTCACAGCATAAACTATGATGATGGTGTGCCAAGCAAGGGGTCTTACTGAATACACCACAGTTTCCTTACTTATCTAAAGAGCTATAATTTCTGTCATCCAACTAGAAAGCAGCTGGATCATACACCTGGATCCACTAGCTGAAAAATGTTCCTAGGTTCCTCAATTTAGACAAGTCCTTAATCATACAAATTATATTAATAGTATAGGTGAAAAACCAGACATGTTAGAATCAGACATGTTTTGCCTTCTCCTGCAAATATTTTGTAATTTTTTATCATCTTCTGCTATTGTGGTAACAGATGATAAAAATTACAGTATAAACATTAGTTTTAATACTTAATACTAAAATTTAACAACTCTAATGTTGTTAAGGTTCTTCAACAAGTACAAGAACTAAAGAAATCTGAAAAAAGAAATCTGCTCATCTTTATTAGATACCTAAATGCCTTGAGTTCGTTGAAGCTATCTTTCTAAAGCAAGTGGTTAAGTTTCCTGGATATTCAGTAGTTAGACTTTGTTTCTCAAGAGGGTGATTTTGCCTCATTCAGTTTAACAAGTAAAATTAAGCTAATTGGATTTTCTTATGGTATCTTCAAAAAAACCTAGTCTTCATCACTGACTCTATAAGGAACTCAGGTATTGTGAGAACAGTTCAGTAGCTTCCAGGATGGGATTAATCATACCTGATTTTAACTGTTTAAAATCAGATTGCCTAGTCTAACCTTTTTGCATACATTTCAACTGTCATTAACAGCAAAGGCCTTTTCTAGCACAATTTATCTCATCCTCTAGACATGTCTGTTAACTTCACTGATCATGGATACCCTATTGTGAAATAAAAAATCATCAGGCAATGAGATCAAACACTGGATAAATACTTAAAATACTTAATTCTTTGTTATCTGGAAGTGCCTCAGATTTACAACTTATTTTCTCCTAGCCAAAGCCACTGCATAAGATATGGATGCAACTGTAGGCATTAAAATTGTTACGTGACCACCAGAATCAATGAAAATCTGAAGCTGAACTCTGTCCATCTTTATCAGATACCTTACACCTAGGTTTTGTGTGTTTGTAGAAGCAGACCTTCTGAAAAAAGTACCTAAGTCTCCTGGAGCGTGAAGAGTGCTATTAGTCAGGGCTAGTTCTTAGCCATGCTTCACTCAGCACTACAGACATGGCCAATACAACTAGCCTGGGTAAATAACTTTCAGATAGCCACTGCTGGTGAGGTAACTCTTACCTAAGCTGTAGGTGGGAACAAGATATCCAAGTCAGGTAAATTGAATTCTTGTACTGACAAGTTTGTAGCAGGCAGTGAATTGCCCTACCAAAGCTGCTTATTTGGTTTGATTT
>WBNO01030602.1:0-81140 GCA_013400575.1 Peucedramus taeniatus
ATTGCAAGAGACCTTTTTTTTTCTAAATGTCTAATCAAAAACTACTAAGGAATTGCCTTTTATCTGTTTGATAGGAAAAAATCTCTTTATAGTATTTTCAGTATTTAATGCCTTTTTTAAGTGGGGAAGATTGTGGTGCATCACTTAGTAAAATCTTAATGTGAAGTTTGGTGTATTTTTGGGGGTCTTTTTTTGACCCTCTTGTACGCATTCTGATGACTTTTCTCTAGTATGGACATTAGCATGGAAATTCCTGTCAAATACTACAGCAAGAGCTGACTGCAAACTCTGTAAATATTTTTAAATGTTTAGGGTTGGGCTTTTTTCAGAGAAACAGGCGGAAAAAAGTGTTGATGTAATCAGCATTTCTGAATTAAATTATCTTATTCTGTAGTCCTGTTAAAACAATGCAAATACTAATCAGTTAAATCCAGATAGTGATAGGACAAGGGGGGATGGTTTAAAACTAAGAGGAGAGGAAAAATTCTTTACTATGAGAGTAGGGAGGTAGTGGTACAGGCAACCCAGAGAAGCTGTGGATCCCCCATCCATGGAAGTGTTCAAGACCAGGTTGAATGGGGCCCTGAGCAACCTGATCTAGTGGGTGGCATCCTGCCCATAGCAGGAGGGGTTGGAACTAGATGTCTCTTCCAACCCAAGTTCATGTCTTAATCTCAGAGATGTCTAAAAGAATATTAAATTCACAAACCTATTTACCTTGCTTCCTTTTCCAGCAAGTCCTTTATAAGTGAGTTTTTATTCACTTGCATTTGAATCCACCTACTCAACCCCTTCATGGGGCTCAGTATTTCTGCTTTGGCAGTTGCTACATGCATATGTTAGATCTAGACATTACTGAGCATACATTATTAAAATATCTGGGAACAAGTCCTCCCTTCCTTGTTATTTCAGAAATATATCCTGTAGTTGAATGATTGTGTAGTTGAATAATTATCTTAGCATCAGCTCTTACACTTAAGAGAGAAGGAGAAGCCCACCCTTTTAAAATTCCCACTGTCTTTATTTTTTGCTTATAACAAAGTTAACTGCTGAATACAACTCATCAGGTGGTAGATGTAAGGAGACTGTCTAGCTTGAAAAATTAATTTCTCTCTTTGGAATACGGTGTATCCATGTTCTCTGCTATATATTAATATATTACTATATTGTAATGATAATACTGATTTTATGACATTACTATAAACAACTTCTGAAAGAATGGTTGGAAAAGGATCTGGAAACTTGCAAATTAATGTTAAAAGTTTTGCCCTTTGAACAGTGCTCTCAATGGGATAAAAACTTCCATTTCCTCCTCTGTAAAAATCAAGGCAAGTAAGTGTTGGGAAGCTGTGGACAGTCCTTACAATTCTGTATGTCAAGAATGAAACCTGGTTGTGTATTAAAGGTTTTCTTGAATTCTCCTATAGACAAATCCTACAGAAGTTTGTTTAAATTACTGCAAACAAGTTTTCAAGGAATCTTCACTTCCCACCTGTTACTAAAACCTAAACTGCAGTGGCAACTTTGCAATACACCTACAGATCCTGGATTTGTATATACTTATAGCAAAGGTTAATGCTTCCTTCAGTCCTGACACTTCAGCACACATCTGTTTGAGTTATTTACAAGCATATACAGCTGTTTTCCTTAATTCCTAGCATGCTGTTGTTGGTACTCTTTCTCAGCAAGTTGCAGGGAAGATTTTCACTGACCAAACAAGTCTCTTTTTTTTTGAGTTTAGCTTACTGGTAGAAGTTTTAAAGATTCACCTTAAAACCCAGGAAAATGTAAATCACTTTCTAAATGTTAAATTGACCACTGAAATGGAGTAGTTGTGCAAAAAGATTAATGAACTGTTCCTGCAGATTTTCCAGTCAAAGATTGGATGTTATCAGACTTCTGGCAGTTCTTTTTAATGAAAGAATTCCCCAGTTAAAATTATAATTAATTTTAGAACAGCCTAATCTCACGCAATTAGTGCATTTTGATTGTCCTGAAATAACATAACTGACTCCTTCATCAGCTATGCAATTTGTGCCTCTACAGAAGTAACTACCACCTGAACAGAAAACAGGGAAATTCTTAGAGCCCTTTTAGTATCACACATTCCTTCATTAGAGCACATACAGCAGAGCAGCCTCAGTTGTGCAAGGAGCCTTTAGGTTATTGGAATTTAGACTGAGAGAAGAATCTTTGGCCCTTCTTGGGAAGGTGAGAAGAGGGAGGAGGTGTAATATCAACTTTATAGTGCATTAGTTGGAGCTAATGGTTTTGGACAATGTGCTTCTCTCTTTGGTACAGTTCCTATCCCTGTGTTGACTGACATTAACAGCACAATTCAATTGTCCATTCCAAGTTGCTGGTGGCATTTAAGAAGCATTAGCTTGATCAGAACATCCACATGGCAGATGCATAGTGAGAGCTGTGCTCAGAGCTGCCTGCTGGATACCACATCAATGTTCAAGGGCATTTTGTTTCATGCCCTAGATGGTATTCTCACTAGATGCCTATATGTAGGCACCAAATAATTCTAGCAGAAATGATTGTGACATGATCATACCCTTGCTAATGCAAATGAAGCCTTTTTACAGTTTCTTCTTTTGCCAACTTTTAGAAACCAGCATGTGAAAATACACATCTTTCAGTATAGGGAGAGTTCATTTGTCTTGCTATGACAGATTTGTAGTCTGTATTTGGTCTTAGAATTAATATTCTGTCTTATAGATTAAATGTTATATATTTTTACAGTAAGCATGCTGAATTCAAATGTTTAAATATAACATTTTCATCTTAGAAAAATCATTTTTCCTCAGCTCTATGTTTGTCTTAAGTTCTGAATGAGTTCCTGAACTTCTTCCTTATAATCTTTGTCTGTTATGAACACGTTCCAGACTGCAAGATGAAAAATAAATAAAAAGCCTTTATCGTATAATTATTTTAAATAACTTGTGCTTGGATAGGTCTTACTACAAATCCTGAATTGAGATTTCCATATGTGTTTAAGAACAGCTTTTAACTTGGACCAATGGAAATCATTTACTGTATAACTGAGGCACCAAAGTTAGTGGTTTCTGAAAAAATATAGTGTCCAATGATCAAATGGTTCTGTTGATAGCTTTTCTTTTTCTCTTGGGATCTTTTCCAGTGTCCAGTCTTCCCTCTGCTTCTACCTTTCCTTTCAAAAGAAATTTTTTCATCTGGGCTCTAAATTTCCCTAGCTGTAGGTTTTAAAGATGCCTTGTGTCTCTGTACTAAGCTTCCTTAAAATGCTGATTTACCTCCTGATATCTGCAACATTCAGGGAATGTTAGTAGTCTGTGATTTGCACTTTCCCTTTTCTTGGATGAGGCATTCCTCATCGGGCACCTCTGAAGAACTGGAACACCTGCTGCTCTGTGGCCATTTGAGTAGCTCACATGGGAGTGGTTGTCACAGAATCATGGAGTATTCTGAGGAATATTGGAAGGGACCCACAAGGATCATCAAATCCAACTTTTAAATGAACAACCTGTACAGGGATCAAACCCATGACCTTGGCATTATTAGCACCATGCTCTGAGCAACTGAGCTAATCTTATGTCAGTCCAGGCAGTTCTTGGAAATGGGGAAAAGGGGAAATGGGGTAACTGCAAGGGCTCTTGTAAAGTGCTGATGGGTAGAGCTGGGCTTTTAGAATGAAATAAGGTAATTCACTGCATTACAGACATTATTTGCAGTGCTGATGGTGATTTTACCTAGAGAATAAAACATTGCTGTCTTTAGACTTCTAAAATTTTGGAAGTCTGAAGTTGGAAGGGATTTTTGATACCCCTTAGCACTCTTATCTTAAGCTGCCTCATCAACTGGACTGCTGAACCCATGATAAGATATCAAAAGTTGTTACTTACAGGATTCTTAGAAAGTGACAGACATTGACTCCTGGTGTTACAGATTCAAGGTAACATTTTCCTCTATGGAATAAAACTTGTAGGTAGCATAGTTAAGGTAATTCTGCACCTGTGGACAGGAATTCTGGCTCACATGCAGTGGAGGGGAAGGAAAGGTTAGTTCAGGCTTTTTTTTTTTCTTTTTTTGCATATGTAGCATTCCAGTGAAAGCCCCTGGGCTGGAACTCTGCAAATTAAAATCTGTTGTCCATAAGCACTTAGTTCTTCCACTTAGATAAGGAAGGATTTTAATTGCAGTAGAAGATCTGGGTGTCTTTACAGGCACTTTGGCAAAGGTGATAAAGAGTAAAGCAAGGGTTAGGGTTTTTGGAGGGATTTTGGGCTTGTTTTCCCCCAGTTCTGGTTGAAAATGAGAGATTAGATGCAGGATCTTGAACACATTCATCATTAGGACGAGTCACCCTATAGAAATGTTTTTACATTTGAATAGTAGTGTTGGGAATAAAGACTTTAATTTGGATTAATTGCTAAGTTTATTTCCTAACTCTGTTGTTACTTTGCCTGTTATCTTTGTTTCTCTGCCCTGACATTCTTCTGGAAACTGACTACAAGGTAAATTCTTCTTTACTGGACTTAAATGCTTTAAAATAAATTTCTGTTGTTACAGGTCACCTGGGGGATTTTTTAGTGATATGGTGTATCACAATTCTTGAGAAACAGATTACTAAACTCTGATTGTATATACTTTACCCAAAAAAAAATTCCTCTGCAGACTTTGTGAACTACCTTTATAAAATCGATCATTTTTTAGAGGAAAAAAAAATAAAATCTTCATCATAACTTCATTAAATAGACTGGTGGCTTGTAGCAAAGTTATTATACTTATTTCAAAAGCTCAAAGCTGTAAAACTAGAAGTATTTCAAAAGCAAATTCTTTCATAATGTCTGTTAAGATAGAGGTTGAAAGGTTTTTTCTGAAACAGATAATAGAACTTGAGTAATTTTAGAAGTTCCGAAGAAGGTGTCCAATGTATTAGTCTTGAAACTTGATATGTTGAAGATTGAAGTTGTTTTTATTAAATATTTAACATGCTAGAAGTCTTTCTAAATGACCATTTTTGGAAATACTGATTCACTTTTCCGATGTGCTCTTATTCTATAATAGTTTATTCCATTTATAATCTCAAATATTTTTGAAGGTGTGTTGAAACATAAAATGCCAAGAGATTTAAGTCATCTGTGGAGGACTATGTGATTTCATGGTACTTGATTATCAAATGTGTATTTATCTATTTAGGTTCAAACAAAGAAGGAAGAAAGTTTGCCACCATCACATAGTCAAAACATTCCAACTTTTTATTTTCCTCGAGGATGTCCTAAGGAAAAAGTAAATATAGATGCTGTGATTGCCAAAATCGAGAAAACTTTTTCTGAATTTCCAAATGAGAGGGCAACGTTAGAAGACATGGGTAAGGTTGCAAAGGTGAGAACTTGCTGGCCATCTTATTTTCATACTGTACTCCTGTGGAAAGGAAAGATGAGTTCTGTGTTCTTGGTTTTCTTGTATTGTGTATTTCTTGTATTGTGTGTTCTAATTGTATTCCTACACATTAGTATTTAATGATATTCTACATTGTTGATAGCATAGTTATGTGGAATTTTCTGCATTAACTGTGTATCAAATGACCTTATAAGAAGAAACAAAACATTAAATCAAAACTTGAACTACTTTTTTTGCTGCATAAACAACCAGATACTAAAGAACAACATTGTATGTTGTTCTCCATTCCATATTGACCAAGAGACTTAAGACAAAAGCATTGCTAATATGTTTTGTGTTCAGATGTTCACACAGGTTGGGGTTTTTTCCTCATTCTGCTAAACCTCTGTTGTAAAGACACTGGTAAAGACAGCATGGTTTGGTAACCTGAGATTATAGCTCTCAAGTTATTCCTGAAGAGATATGTTAGAGTTATGACAGAGTGACAAAATAGCTTAGAAAGCAGCAAATATTTTTAAACTTCTGTGTAAGTTTAAAGACAGTAAGCTAGTTTAAATGAACTTAAATTTCCGTTTTGTTACATTGAATCAATGGTTGAAATCTCCCTGCAAGTCATGGTCTTGGTAGTGAGTCTCAGGTTCTCCTCCATGTTCCTGTCACTTTGTCCACAATCTAGAAAATAGAAACTGTGACTACTCACAAGAGCAGGACTGGGGGTTTGCCTCACCAAAACTTATTTACTGCTAAGCTGAATGATAGGATCCCTGTCTTCCACAGGTCCTTCCAACATAGAAGTGAGGAGGTAGGGAAGAGGCCCTTCTCTCTCAGCAAGGAAGCTGAAAGGGTCTAGTCATCTACAATTCAGTGATGAAAGACACCTTCCTGAAGAATACTGTCTGAGGACAGTATTCATCAAAACCACTTATTTTAATTTGTTTGAAGCACTAGTTAAGCTATTGCATGAGAAGTAATTGTACTTTTGCTCCAGTGACCTTACACATCTTGCAGTATTCAGTCTTTTTGGAGATCCTTGGGGATGCTAGCATGTCTGACTGCTCCCAGCTGGAGTCAGTTTTAGGCAAATTGGGCTCTTGGCTGTTACAGCTGCAGACACTTGGGCTTTAGGTGCATGTGGTTGCACTGGAGTTGGGAATGTGTAGCTGTTGAGTACCCTAAAGCAAGATAGTGGTGCTCAGGGCAGGCTGATGTGCTGCTTAAAACTGGATAGAGGATGTGCCATACACATGCAAAAGATGCAGATGAGTTGAGCCATCCTCTGACCCAGACAAATGTCAACTTGCTCCAATTCAGAAGGTCTGTAAGTGTGCTGTCTTAAGCTTAGCTAAAAGATACCCAGCTCTTGAGCAGAGCTTAAGATGGACTCTGCTCAGCTGCTTGGAGCATGGACAGACAGACACGTGACTCACTGCATTAGTCGTTTAGGAATGCTACAAGTTGCCCTCTGTTTTGCTTTCCACTTTTGGATTTCAGCCTAAAGCAGTTGCTTTAAATTGATTATTTCAGAAGGTGAAGCTGGTTTCAGAAACTGTTTTTTAAAAAAATTTCTTCCCTAATGTTTTCTTCTTAACACTTGTAATTTTTGAAGGATCTATAAATAAAAGAGTAGCCCTCAGATAAGCAATCAATAAACTGACTCGATGTATACTTTAATTGTAGGCTTGTGAATGCCCACTTTACTGGAAAGGTCCTTTGTTTTATTGTGCTGGAGGTGAACGAACAGGATACGTGTCAGTTCATAAATTTGTTGCAATGTGGCGGAAGTAAGTAGATTACATTTTTTTTAAGTACTGCATTTTTTTTCATTGAAATGTGATATTTTAAGCTCTGAATGTGATCCTGTCTTGTAAGGGGGAATAAACCACTTTCCCATAATCAGCTATTGTCAGCAAGCTTGCACATGGGAAAATGTAACTAAATAATACTTTAATACTTTAATATAAACAAATCTTCATTTACAGGGTTTATAGATTTTAAATGTTTGGTAAATGACTGACAGTTCATGAGAAAAGTGAAAAACATGGTCCTTACTTGTAGATGCCAGTTCTGGACAAAGTGCTTTTTATTTCTAGTTCTTCTCTAATCCTAACTTTAAATTATCCTTTCATGTAATCGATTATATGTTGTACCTGCCTCCTTTAACATAAGTTTAAGAGACAGTACTGCTTTGATAAATTCACTTGGAGCATGGTTTGACATTTGTAATGAACTTTTGAATAAATATTGTTTCATAGGCCTTGCTCTAGGATGGCTGCATGAGGTAGCATGAGCAATTTTCTGTGTAGAATACTAAATGGAAATATTTACATTTCAGAGTACTTCAGACCTGCTATGATGATGCTGCGAAGTTTGTTCACCTTCTGATGAACCCTGGATGTAACTACTTGGTGCAAGAAGATTTCATTCCTTTTTTACAAGTAAATTGCAACTGAAACTATTTCTAGGAACACAACAAAATTATGAACTGGCAAAGCCCTGAGTTGTTTGAACTACACGTAATTTTTCATGGTCATCAATAAAGTTTATTGATAATATTTAGTGCAACTGACTTTGCATGATCCACTAAGATGCTAGTGAGTGACTTGTTTTACAGTTAATAATATTGTATAAGGTGAGGTCTTTTTTAAGCACCATGGTAAGATTTAAAATTGATTGTAGGAATAGCACATGTATTGGAATCTTTTATGTTTCAAAAGGCAGTTAAAGTTGTTTAAGTCAGGATAGGCCTTTGGAGGACAAAGGAGAAGTGGGATATGAATTCAAAACCTAGTAAATCTTTGTTGGAAGAGCAGCAAACACCACCTAAAGAAATGACTGAATAAAACCTGAATTGACTTTACTGAATCATAGCCACAGAGTTACAAGCTGCAACAGTCAGCAGTGTTCAAAATCCTCAGCCTAACTAAAATATAGGAAAAAAATCCTATAATATTAGTAAAATATAGGAAAACTTTTGTTTATCTGATTTATTTAAAAGATAATTTTATTTTTAAAAAGGTTTGTAATGTGATTTGTCTGAAGCCTTGGTGCAAACAAAGTTATCAGTAATGATTGTGGTAGTTCATTTGAACTGTTTTGGATAAGGAAGCAGGTGTGCTATTCTTTGCTAATTGTGTTATATGGTCACTAATGAATACTCCTTGGGATATTGTTATAATTTTTTTTTTTCTTTTTTTTTTTTAGGATGTGGTGAATAGTCATCCAGGCCTTTCATTTTTAAAAGAAGCATCTGAATTCCATTCTCGGTATATCACAACAGTAAGTGATTTTGTATCTGGAAAAGCTATTTTTTGGTTAACTAAGAAAATCAAAATTAAGATTAGTCAATATGTTGAAGCATCTTTGTCTCTTGGGAAGAGTAGAGTTAGAGTCTTCATTTCTACATAGCTAGAAATCTTGTGGAAAAAGTATCTTTCTTAGGCATGATAGTTCTTCTTAACACTTTTAAGGAATTGCTGAATTTAATACTAGTAAGAGAAGCAGTGAATTGTAATAGTGTTGGATAAGTTAATGAGCATTAAATGAAGAGCAGGCTGTTATCTTAAACACTTGATTGTGGCTGTAGACTGCATTCATTAGAATCCTGACCTTAGTCTGGGATTAATTAAATGAAATCTTGAATGAAACATCTATATTAATATGATTATGTTCAGTATTAAGTGAAGTAATGATAATATTGAAGCTGCTTGCCACTTTTCTCTCTGGGGACTTTTCTTCCAAGGAAGGTTTTTATACATGAAAAGTTTCATTCCTGTCTTCCCAGGGTTACGTGACTGAAGTATTTGTTCTGTACCCAAGGGAAAAATCAGTGACATTAAATTTTCTCAACTGTAGACTAGACAGTCAATTCCACTGAAGTCTCAAAAGATTAAAATTCTTCAAAATGACATTCAGTTCACTTCCTTTGTGCATGTGAAAACTAGCTTAATGAATATTCTCAAAAAAAAAATGCAGCGTTGATCCTTTATCCATCTTATACTTTGACCCAGGTTAAAATTGTGGAAGGTTTTTTTTTGAGAGCATTTGGGTTTTGTTCGTTACATCCTTCTTTCAGACTTGCTGGCCTATCAAGTATGTCCTGCTGCATTAGGTTTTGCTTCTTGTTATAGTGATTACCTGAGCTCACAGGACTTTCTTGTCAGTTGTGATTGAAGGAATTGTTCTGCCTGTGAGTTGCTTTGTTTCTTAAAGGATTCTTGGTTGTATCAAAGCCTGCTCTGGTTAAAACTGAGAAAGCTTACTGCCTGACCTGAAGAACAGTAGGAAAGAAAAGTCCATGTCTGGTTACGTATCTTTGGAGGAACAGCTTATTTGATTAGGTCTTAGTCTAGCAATATTGAAAAAATTAGTATTGGAAGTATTTTATTAACAAAATTTAGTGTAGCCTTCAACAGAAATTGGTGTTTAATCAAAAAATTGGTGTTAAATCAAAAAGTAAACTAGTATGAAGGTATGAACAGTATTTGGAATGCCATTCTGCAGATTAAGAAATGGCGGGAGTACTCTGCCTTTTTCTTGTCATATTTTAGGATGGCGTAACTGTTCACAGAATCACGGAATATTCTAAGTTGGAAGGGACCCACAAGGATCAAGTCTAACTCTTAAGTGAGTGATCCATACAGGGATCAAACCCACAACCTCAGCATTATTTGAGCCATGCTTTGACCAACTGAGCTTGTTACAGTCTTCTAAAATTCTGTCCTGCAAGTTATTAATGATAATAATAGATTTTTTTACCTATGATGAAAGAAGCCATTTCATACCTGTATTCAGTTAGCTTAACTTTGCTACATGAAGTTTTATCTAAAGGGTAGTTGCAAACTAAATGAGCCATTCTTCTACTGGGTTTTTGTATATATGTTTGTGTCTGTGCATATACATTACATACATCTCTTTAGTACATGTTGTGCAAGCCATGAAAGCAATCTGTTCTGTCTGCTAAGATATTTTATAGGTTTGTTGGTCAGTCTGGTTACATGTGGCCATATGGATAGAGCTGAAATAAGTTTTAAATGTTTGCTGTGACAAATGAGATATTACGTTTATTCTGCCAGGATGTTAGGTGCATACCTGAACTATGAGTTCTTGAAATTGTAGTCTCTGTATTGCAACATTTCTTCTCCCTTCTGACAAAGCACTCTGCAGAATACTAAAGGCAATTCTCTGACAATTTGCTTATACTCTGCATCAGTTTACTTTAGAAAACAGTTGTCTGTTCCCAGTTGTCTTTACCAAACATTCAATTTTGTTTTTATTTTTAGACCAGTTAAATGTATAACAGATGAGATAATGACATGCAGATGGATTAAGTTGCAAAGCTAAGGCAAAAACCTTTTTAGAAAAAATTGCTTTGTAGTATAAGCCAAAAATGGGCCTTCCCTAAATTCACAACTGGAATTAAGTTAATTAAGCTTCAGAAGCAGGATAATCTATTCTTCTGTCTGAAGTCATTGAACTAGCTGTTCTTGTTCAAAGTAAAAACTGAGGAGCTTGCTGCTCTACAGTTTAAGCTTTCTTTCAAAACTTCATCAGTACATTATTCTTCTATTTGTAATTTAAAAATGATTGGTTAGTTTAAACTATTGATTTACTGCAATTGAAGTCTGAAGTGATAAAAGCTTGGCCTGTAGTTGGGAGGACATATTAATTGCAGGAAAGGGGTTCCTAAAGAGAGGGGATATTAGTTAGTAACTGCTCTCTTGCAAATGAAACACTACACATGCAATACTGAGTCTTGCCAATTAGCAGGTATAATCAATCTCCAGTTGAGCAGTTATAGTTCATAATATGCTTAGGGATTTTTTTCTGGGTTTTTGTTTGTTTGTTTGTTTTTGTTTTTTAGGGGTTTTTTGTTTGTTTGTTTAGTGGTGAATGACTGACTTGAAATGTGCATCTGGTTGTCTTAAGTCAAACTAATTGAGGTGAATACTGAAGTCAGTTAAGTAGCAGAAAAAACATATTTTAAAGTCTTATTTCAAGTCTTTAGTTTGTAAACTAAATCCAAGAAAATTATACTGAATGCATGAGTTGCCCAAATAGCCATAGAACCATTAGTTTGGAAAAGACCTGTAAGATAATTCAATTGATGTACATGTAAAATTTATTTAAACAAAAGTGTTGGGCACTCATAGATGCATTTGTTTCTGGTTCCAGTATCAGTCATGGCACAAGAACTAGCATCTTTCTTGCATAGATTTTTTTTTTGTTCTTCACTTTCAAAATATTAATGTACTACTTTTAATGCTATTAACAGGGTTTTTTATTTTAAAGGAACTTCCAAGTAGAATGAAGTTAAATGGAGAAAAACATTCTCTTGGCACCTCCACGAAGTAATTCTGTCAGATGTAGATTTATTGTATTTGTAGACTTCAGAAGTAGCAACATCTGCTGTACTCTGATCCTTAAACAGTCCCAATTCTATTTCTGTAAATTCAGTTATGAAGTAAAACAGTCTTATAGCAAATGGAGGTCTTTAAATCTGAAGTAATAAGATACATTAATAGGTTCATTAGATTATATCTTATAGATCTGGAAGACTTGAGTTGGTGAAATCACCAATACACATATTTTGGATAGCACAATAATATTCTGCAACATTACTGAGTGAGATATAGGTACTGCAGCATTGAAATAAAACTTACCTAGATGAGTAGATGTAGATTTAGAAATGGTTTGAATAGTGGATAATATGACACAAGAGAAGTTCTAACTAATGAGAACAATAGAAATAGGGGAAAGATGGAGCTCTCTAATACAGCTGTACTAAAATATCTTTGAGAAATATTTGGATGGGTATTTAATTACCATAGCTAAAGTTTCTTTCCATTTTCTCTTTCTTGCAGGTCATACAGAGAATATTTTATACAGTAAATAGGTCCTGGTCTGGAAAAATAACTTGTAATGAGCTCAGGAAAAGCAACTTTTTGCAGGTACGTAATACCTAAAATTTTTCAAGACAGATATTTCTAGAAGCTTTAAAACTGCATTAACTAAAGGCTTAAGGGAGTAACATAAATAGCATTTCTTCCTTTTCCAAAAAGTAATGAAGACCCAATTGCATTAATTCTCATACATTAGAATATATTTAAATGTAACTTTTTGTATCTAGAGCTGTATACATGTAAATGTGTGTAGCAGAAGTTGGTGCAATCTGTTCATTCTTTTGTGAATGCATTCATTTTCTGCTGTGTCTTTAGTTTCACTGTCACACTGTATGGTGTGCATTGTCCCTGAAAACAAAACTTGTTCCACTGAAGTAGCATCAGATGTTAACTTGGTTATGAGAACTCAGATCATTCAACAAATAAATGTCTTACAAACTCTTTAATGTGTTCTCTTTATCTTTCTGATAATAGAATGTGGCATTATTGGAAGAGGAAGCTGATATTAACCAGCTGACAGAGTACTTCTCATATGAACATTTTTATGTTATCTATTGCAAATTTTGGGAGCTGGATACAGACCATGACCTCTATATTGATCGGAAGGATTTAGCTCGACATAATGATTATGGTATGACAAATGAAGCACCTTTGTTTACATGTATTAAATGACTTATAAGCTTTGAACTGAAGAAGTGGTTTAATGCCAAGGCCAGTTTCATGAGTCTGTTGGTGTAGCTGGTCCTGCTGACTCAGTGAACTGAAGCAGGACAAGTCATCTGTGATGCTACTTTGCATCTACGAATACCACATTTGAGGAAAATTCTGAATTTGGATTCTGATCTTGAAAAAGAAGTAAATATCACTTAAGTGTTGGTGTATTATAAATGGTTTTATTTGGCAGTTTTGGGTTGTTATCTTGGACACAATACATTTTACTGATATTATTCAAGTAGCATTACTTTTATGGAAAGATATGGAAAGAGTAGAAAAGGCAAACATACCTTCAGGTACTTGGCTTATTTTGGAGTTTTGCTAACTTAGCTGCAGTGTGTTTTGCTTTAATACTCTTTAGCACTAGTTAGCAAGTTTACATTTGCTGCATGTATTAATATGCAATGACTGTGATTCTGTAGTCTTTCTCACTTGTTCCTATTTTAAATATTCTTGTAGCTTGTATGGAACTGTTGGGCTCTTTTTAGATGCCTCGTATCCATCTTAACAGTGTTCCTTTCAGGACTGGAAAGCTTACTTAAGCACAAAGTGATTATGGTGTATTATCCCACGTTAAAAAGGATAAACACAATTCTGATTGCTTCGGAAAATTTGCTTGCTAAAGTCTGACTATGCTTTCAGACAGTGAGAAAGAAAAAAAAACTGCTTTCATTTGAGAGGCTGCTCTATTAAGTTAGTACATTTTAGAAAGAAAGCACAAGTAATACAGTGCCACCTGCAATTTAATTTTGCAAATTCTTAAGGATAAATTGAATATCCTTTACAAAGGTAGTGCTTAGTTCAGACATATCTCTAAAATCCCTGAAATGGTTGCAGAATAGAAGCATGGGTCAAAACCAAGTCAAAAATAGACCCCCATCAGAATCAGTAAGGTATGTTTATTATGTGTGATCGTGCCAGTTCTGTTTTGGCTCTTTGCCAAGGTCATGTAAAAATAATGCCACTGGAAAACATTATTTACTTGTGAAAGAACTGGGAAATGCAGTTTTATTAATCAGCCAATTTTATTATTTGTATTGCGATTTTATTACTATTCCTGCATTAAGTTTAAATTCAGAGCTGAGTGGTTATAGTTTTGCTTTGGAGATTTTGTGTTAAGTGATCCTCTCTAAAAGGACTCAAAGGGATTAATGAGCTACACTTGATCTTTCTCACTGATCTGTGTATATAAGAGGAGAGTTCCAGTAAACTCTTCAACAACACAATACAAAGCAAAAAATAACTTGCATAAAGTTGACACTGTTTCAAACCTTTCTTCACAGCAATTTCAAATAGGATGATAGAGCGCATCTTCTCAGGAGCAGTAACAAGGTATTTATTTTGTATGCTGATCTAAATCCCATTTAATTTTTGCTTATTAAATTGTGTGGTATTCCAAGGGAAAAAGATAGCTCCCCCTCACAAAGGAGCAGTGAATTTCAAGATTAGATTCATAGTTTAAACTCTAGTAGTACTAGAGTGGTCTTGGAACCTTTGGCACAGTTCAAGTTCCTCACTCTCTTTACCCATATGAACACGGGCTTCTGGGTATTGTATGATTTAGCAGGACTGGGAATGAAGAAGGAAGAAATGGTAGCATCATTCTTTTTCCATCCCTCAAACCTGTAAAATGTTCAAGGAGAACTGAGCTTTTAGGTACTAATTGTAAAATCAATGCTTATTGCATCAATAAATTTATAAAAATGCTTCCAGTCAAGTTAGTTCACTTTTTTTGATAGTCATTCTTCATTTCTCCCTTTGGAATTGACTTCCTTTTTTGTATTTATGGCATTTTATTAATTTTTGAAATGTTTCCTAGCACAGTATCTGAGATAGAAAGCAACTGATAAACAGAAATAAAAGCTGAAATGAGAGACTTAGCAGGAATATGTCTAGAGCTTACTCCTTTATCTGAGTTTCTTGGGCAAGACAAAACATATACCGTATTTTCCCTGACATCTTGAAGAGAAAAAATTAATTTCATTATTGAAATGTAATATGTCTAGGAACTGCCTACCTGACTTTTTACTAGACAGGTTGATTATGTGCAACTTACTTGGTTGCTGCAGTTATGAGAGTAGAAACAGACAATTATGTTCTTGCCATGGACACTTGCTTCCTGAATATTTTTATTTCATTTTTATCTTCATATTTTCATTCAAAAACTTTTAGCTAGTGGAGTTCTGTAAAGCTTTTAAGTTCTCATCACTTCTTCCTGAATAGAAATTCTAAAAAGCATATGTGCTTTATATATCTAATATAGAATATATATGCATATAATATATCATCAAAATTTTTTTGAGATGGCTCTTCTGTTAACTATTAAGCACCTTATGAACACTGGATCATTTAGGAGTAAATATTTAATACCAACAAGGAAAATAATCCTTCATTTTGGTTAGTAAAAGCTAGGTGTTTTAAAATAAATTTTCTATCTTTTTCCTCATCGGCCTCCAAGAGGTAGAAAAGCACAAAAAGACGGGAAGATTAGCTATGCTGATTTTGTCTGGTTTTTGATATCTGAAGAAGACAAGAAAACACCAACTAGGTAAGAACTAATTTTTTTCAGCAGAAAGAGACTGATTTTGTTTTTTCAATCCTTAAATGGGGGCCACTGATGAACAGTGCAACTCTAATGGAAGAAGTTAAACTATAAAAACATGAGTGGAAAACTGGCCCAGTTCTTTGCATCATCCTTTTTTATCAGTGTCTCCTGTTGTTGTAGCTGTAGAAGTCTAATTTCATGACTTTTAAGAGACTAATTCAGTGTTCTTGTTTCATAAGTTGTGTGTGGCCTATTTATGAACAGGGCCATACATTAAGGATGTTGCAGCTGTTTCATGATGCCAGTGACTTTGGGAAGCTGTGCAGCTACTATTAGCTGTGTGGTACTGATAAGAAACCTATCATGTGACATGTTGCTAGCTTGTTCAATATGGGAACATACCCAAAACAGTGGAGTTGTCAGGTACAATTCAATTTTCTATTGTCTCCCTTGATTTTTTTTTTATGTAAAACCACATGTTTTAGTCTTCTCCTTCACACCATTAACAAATGTGTTTTCAAATGCAGTAATGGATGGTGTACCAAATACCAGCAACTCTTACCACAGTAGGTGGTGTTTAATGACTTCCCATCAATTAGTGGAATGTACTCTTAAGTCTAGTTTTGTCTTTGAAAGAGGCAACATGAATTCTTGAAATTCTGTAGTAAGTTTGTCTCTTTGCTGTTAATGACTGATTTTCAGCATTGAATACTGGTTCCGCTGCATGGATCTTGATGGGGATGGTGTTTTATCTATGTATGAATTGGAATTTTTTTATGAAGAACAGTGCCAAAAATTAGAAAACATGGCCATAGAACCTTTGCCATTTGAAGACTGTCTGTGCCAGATGCTGGATCTTGTAAAACCACAACATGAAGGTAATAAACTCCTTTTCCATCTTTAACTTCTGTTTCTCTGGATTTAGGCATTATAATGTGCAGCCTTAGGAGCACTTGTTTGGTCATACAAATAAAATGCCTTGAGGTTGTCTTTTCACTGATATCTGTTAAAGCTTAATAATCAATTGGTCATCCAACAGCAGGCAGGCATTCTTTCCATGCTAAATTTTAATATGCTGCTTTAAAATTCCTTGTCAGCTTTCATTTTGTGCTTGTAGCCACATTTAGTCTTAAGTAAAACCTTGTCACTACCTAGCTGAGGTGAGGCTCTCAGGAAAACCTCTTGATGGTTCACTCATTTCTCACCTCTTCCAGTGCTCATTTAATTGAGTTTCTCTGGAGGGAACAGTTTCTAAACCATGTTTGTCCCTTAGACCAGAATTGACTTATTTTACATTAGAAGCCTAAGGTGCCCTTAGGAAATTCATGACAAGGGGCTTAAAATTAACAGAATAATAATGTGTTCTCAGGTTTGGGCTATTTTTTACATTTGAACTTTCCTAGACCTGCATTCTACTCTCTTTCATTTGATATTATATCATCTTTAGCTGATGAAACTTCACTGTACATTTTACACCTGAAAAAAACTTGAGAAGTGAGCATTATGTTCTGTACAATTATGGTTAGACAACCAATTAGTAAGTCATATTTTTTGCCCACTCTCTTTCTAGTATTAAGAATATTTAAATTACAAGAAACTTAATTTCTTAAAAGACACTTGTCATTTATTGAGATGGGAATTCTTGCACGCTGAGAGAACTGAAATGGCTCAAAACTAGAACATAAAGCTTGATATTTTTATTTAAACAAGTTAAAATGGATTTGCTTAGTGAAAACACATCTCCAAAGGCAGATGAAAAATTGTAAATGAAGAAGGAATATTAAGTGTTATTCATGTAAAAGCTCCATCCCTGATATCAGTAAAATGAAGTCTTAGTCCAACATTGTGTAATGCATGGCGGCTAGGGGGCATTTAAAATGAAGCGAGGCAAGCTCTGAGAAGCATATTTATGTTATGGTTGCTCACAATCACCTCCTGAGCTCAGTAGTTCCCTTCCAATCTTATGCTTCTGAAAGGCCTTTATAATATTTCTGTTCTGCATTTAAAATGAAACAAGATTGATGTATCTCCTTTATGTCATGAGGATGATAAAAGAAGGCTATCAAACACCAAGATGAACTCATCATTGAGAACTCATTCATTGAGACGGGTTGGGTTTTTTGTGGGTTTTTTTTTGNGTTATTCAGGGTAACAAAAATGAAAGCCAATTGAGACGGGTTGGTTTTTTTGTGGTTTTTTTTTTTTGTTTTTCTTTTTTTTGTAAAAACTGAATTGTGTTTAAAAGGTGGATTAAGAAAAAATCTGTTTTTCTAATACAAAACACTAGCAGCGTAAACTGATGTGTCATTTTGTAGCTTTTTCATAAAGTTATGGCAAAACTGTTTCTATGTATAGATACGGTATCTATAGAATGCTCTTTGTGCAAAAAAAAACCAAACTTTAATTTCTGGAGACCTGAATTAATTACTTAAATCTTACTCCTGTTTTGTTGGTGTTTGAGAGACAGTGGTAGGCATCTACATGAGTGTTACATGTCTATGCTCCCATTGCAATAAATGGAAACTGGAGAGCAAATCAATAAACCAAATATAGGAGTCTTAACTTAAACTGGGAGCTTATGTAACTAGGATTCAAATCATTTGCTTGGTTGTGGAGAGCTGCTGCCACTTGAAATGGAGCAGTGCATCAGACATCTGTGTGGGTCTGACAGATACAGCACAGGTGCCACAGGGGATTTGTGTCCTTCTGGAGCACCAGCGACGAGCCAGGCAGAACACACTGGGCCCTTCATGACAGATGCAAGTGTGGCAACCATGTACAAATGGGATTTGGATTTTGCTTCCCTGTGATGTCCTTGAGTTACGCTTTGTTAGAGGCTGGGATAGTATACTGAGGAAATACTGTTCCAAGTCTGGCTTTTATTGAACTCTTCCATAACATCTTCAGTTAGCTTCTATCTGATTAACAATGGAAGACTGTATTCCAGGTGAATCAATAAAGGGGAGTTCTAAGGATAGTCATCTGTCTTCCCTTGTGTATCTCATATTTTTTAGTCTTTCTGCAGAAACTTCAATATTCAGCTTTGAAATAGGGTAGCATTTCTGAGCAACCTGACAAATACTTCTAATGCTTAACACATCCATTGATTTGAGTCTGTAAGGTATCACACTATAAAAATCAAACAAAACACCTCTGAGCATTTAGCTTTCCTCTCAAGCAGTAAATATTGATCAGACTGGACAAGTGTGGCAACCTTGACTCTATGAAAAATTCATCTGTATGAAGCATAGTCACACACTCATCTCTGTCATACATTTGTCTGCTCAAGTCAGGGAAGAGAGAGGGCTGCTGCCATAGGAGATTCCTACCTGCTACCCAGGCACCTTTTGGGAAGGAATGGCTAACTCACTGGAGACTTCTGTTGAGGAGGCTTAAACAAATACCTTAAATGATTTTTAATAGCTAAGGGAGGTAGACTGCATCTCACTTCAACATACTGACAGGCTGTGGGATATGACAACCACAGCAAGGAAAAAAATCTGAACCATTTCAAAGTATTGTACACTTTGAAGGACACATCTCTAGCTGTGTATTTCATCTCTCCCATTGCATTCAGGATCAGTGACAAATGTTGTTAAGCAGTGATGATTGAGTAATGATAATGTATCTTTTGATTCCTCCACTTTTGAGAAAGCAAATAATAGCAAATTTTGAGAAAGCAAATTCAGCTCTAATAATTTTATCTCTAATAATCTTATCTCATAATCTTCTCTACAGGAAAAATTACTCTGCATGATTTAAAGCGATGTAAGTTGACAAATGTGTTCTTTGATACTTTTTTCAACATTGAAAAATACCTTGATCATGAACAGAAGGATCAGTTTTCTATGTTGCGGGTGAGTATAAAGCTTTAAAAGTCTTTATAGCTACATGCTTAGTAATTAATACTGTTTAAATTAATTAATTAATACTGTTTTGTCTAACCTGCAACATGATTGTTTAGGATGGTGAAGGTGAAAGTCAAGAGGTCTCTGACTGGGAGAAATATGCTGCTGAAGAGTATGATATCTTGGTAGCAGAAGAGGCAGCAAGTGATCAGTGGAATGACGGGTAAGAATGCAGCAGGACAGATATGAATCCTCTCTACTAAAGTACAACCTCACCACCCTGTCATTCATTTAAAAAAGAATAAACACATCCTTCTCAGAAATATGTAATTAATGGTGTATGAGACTACGAAGTACACGTGTGAACCAAAACTCTTATTCTAGAATATGCATCTCTTTTTACAACCCCTTGTTTTTCAATTTGTAATTGTAATTTAGTGAATTGAACCTTCAAATGACTCTTTTTTTTTTCTGTTTAAATCAGTGGTTGGCTCATGGGAGAAACCCAAGGTGCTGCTCTATTTCAGTGTGAATAGTGGAGTCTTAGTATTTAACTCTACTTTGCCCTACGTCTTTCTCTGAAAGA
This sequence comes from Peucedramus taeniatus, assembly GCA_013400575.1. Classification (NCBI taxonomy): domain Eukaryota; kingdom Metazoa; phylum Chordata; class Aves; order Passeriformes; family Fringillidae; genus Peucedramus; species Peucedramus taeniatus. The sequence goes on from WBNO01030602.1 coordinate 19,981, forward strand.
ACAGCTGATGAGCACATAATGCCTTTATAAAGCAGTTTTAAAGAACAAAAATGCAGTATCTAAAGCTTATTCTCTGCATAGTCCTGTTAAGTAGATGGAAAAAAATATGTGATGAAATTCAGTAGTGGTTGGGAAGACATGCATGAACCTCAGTCACCCTAACCCAGGAAATGGTCAGTTTTTTAATCTGCTACCATAAATCTCCACAGAGACTTTGTGGCTTTTTTAAAAGCTATGAAGTATAGATTGATCCCACCTAAAGTGTTGAAGCTAACCTTTTTTAAATATCAGCCTTCACTGGCTTGTGTTAGTTAAATTTCATTATCCATCTATTCATCTGCATCAGCAGCAGGTGGTTATCAATAATTTCTGGGTTAACAGCTGGGTTTTGCTTTCCAACATCTGCTTAAAAGCACGGCTGCTATTGGTTCCTGGTGCTGATGCACCTGTCAGGAAGACCCTCAATCCACTATTCCTTCTCTTTTATCATACCTACTGCAGCTGTATTTTGTTCTTCCTAACTGAGCCTCACTTCAGCCTTCTTGAAAAGAACTTGAGAGGTTTCTGGCAAGTACTTAGTCTTGCATTTCACCATTTCTAGCCTATAAGTACTCCACGGGAGCAGTGTGTCAGTGTGTGCTTTGAATCCTTTCAGTAGAGCTGCATTTCACACTGCAAAGTTCAGCATGTGATAGGAGAGTAAGCTGACTTAAATTCAGGGAATTATTACAGAACCCTGGTGCTGTTCTGGTGATGTTTCTTTATTACAAAATATTGGGAAGTATGTTCTTCCTATAGCTGCCTTGTTAGTGTTCCAACAGTTAGGCACTTCCTGGCATAGACTCTTTCATTTTCTTTTTTTTTTTTTTGTCTGCTTCTAGGTATGAAGCAGAACTGAATCCTGTAGACCATCAGAAGGCCAGTGTTCTAAAGTATCAAATGGAGAAAAGACCATTTTTTGAAATGCCTTCCCATCTGGCTGATGTAGACTTGGATGAATTTGACTATGATGAGGATTTTGAATAGAGGTTACTTACGGTCAGCACTTGCAGAAGAGAAGGGACAGTCTGCAGCAGGTCTGCTACACACTGATACGTTTTAGTGGGGTTTCTTTCCAGGAAGTCAGCTTAGATTTGTGCTAAAAATACCTAATCACTACACTACTTTTTAAGTAAAAGTGCATTTATATGGAATGATGAGATTTTTGTATTTATTCAATAGTTTATCGTTTGTAAAATAGATTAAAATATTTATTTTCAGATGTTGCATAATTCCTTTTTGGAATAACAATATTTGACTTAAGAGAAAAGTAATTACTGTTTTTAAGAGAACTGTATAATTCTCTTGAAGTTGATGTGTGGTGCACTGGCCATCTCCATCTCACCTGTGAACAGTTATTTCTGTCCTGGTATGGGAGGTAAGGAGATAATTTACACCTGCAGTGTGCTCATGCTCATAGACAGCCCTCTTTTAGGTTTTATGCCTTGGCAAGGAAGAGACATGACAATGAGTGCACAGTTCAGCACTCATTTACAAGCAGAGTTTTGTCTGACAAGCTGTGCATATTAGTAGAATACACTAAAATGAACACCCAAGACAAGCTGTTTTTCTTCTCTGTGTAGTCCTTGTTTGCCCCAACTTTAATTTTGCATGCCCTTTTAAACTTCAGTCTTTTTGTTGATGTTAATCATAAAAAGATTATTTAACAATGAAGTCTGAGTGTTCATACTTGATCCAAAATGGGTGTGTTAATTCATGCAGAAGGAACCAATTTTTTTTTAAATCCTTTGTATAAATGTTACTTGATCAGTGATGTGCACTAATTTGTTGTGGGCATTCAGTGCTTTTGTCTGTCCTCCCCTTTGCTTGTTTGCTATTGACACATTCCATGGATATTCATCAGTGTCACAGCAGCTTGAAATTGTTGCCTCACTCTTAACTGTTAAACAGGTTTTGTTGGCAAAAAAAATGTACAAAAAGATGTAAGTTATTTTTTGGTTGCAGTGTAGATCTTTTAAAATGTTTAGAAAACATGTTTGTATTTTCAAATAAAGATTTTCATATATGTAATTTAACAGTTCTAATTTTTGCATACTGCACACAACTCATGTCTTACTAATAAAGAACCATTCACCATAGGATGAGTTACACAGGTATGCAGTGTGGTTGGGTAATTACAACACGCTGCATATGCAAAGCAATCAGCCTCTAGCAGGTTTTTCTTCATTCAAAAGGGAGTATTTGCTGAGCAGCTGGGAGAAAGCTGTTGTGCTCAACTCCTCACACCAGCTCCTGCACAAATTTACACACCTGTGTATCAAGAAACTCATTGCTGAAGTGCTGGTGAACCTTACTGAGGGAAACTCAAGTAATTTTAATACCAGTCGAAGGATTTTGGTTAATTATTCCAGTTTTAATACAGACTCACCAATGTCAAATTTCTCCAGGGTTGGATGGATACCTTTCAGTAATTGCCCATTAGTTTTGGGGCTTTTAAACTGTAAAGATACACAAAGGATTTCTGTTAAGCACTGTTCCCTTAGGGGAAGGATGACCAACTGGCTTTCCAGAAGATGATCCTGAACATCTGTTGCACTGCAAAAGATGCATTTTCCTACCCTAAAACTTTTCTCAAGAAGGGGGCTTGTAACTGGGCAGTGACCAGCCACAGGCTTTCCCAGCATGCAGTGACACATCTGTCACACAGCACTGTGGTGCAGGGTCAATCTCTTCTGCAGAGCCGGTAGCTGCTGTTGCCACTTTGTGTTTAATGAAGTGCCTGTTAAATTCTGTTCTTTAGTATACTTGTGCTAACCAAGTCTCTTCTTTCCTAAGTAGAACATATCCTGCTGTTCTTGTAGAAGTCCTTTTTCTTAAAATATATGAGCTTATGAGGATTAGTAGACATTGACTCTGCTGGGTAATTCTCATACCAAGCCCATTGTTACAAAAATTAAAGCTTGATGTGGTTCCAGTCATAGCTGTTTTCCTAGTCAAGCTGTATTCTGCCTACCTGGTGAGTGCTTAGGCCTAGGTCCACAAATCCTCACAGATGGATGAAGGGAAACATCAGTACCCCAGTCCTGGTAGGGGGAGTTACTGATGGAATCTTAGGAGAACCTGAGAGCCACCTCCCTTGTGTCAGCCTGCACACCATGCACAAGGAAACTCATGGATTCAACTGTGGCCACTTCAGAGTACCCAATACCTGGCAACAGTCATGGCTTTCACTTCCATCTTCATGGGAATTCCCTGCTCAGCCTGTGAAATAACACAACAACTGCAAAGGCCAGCACACATTTGCTGCCATTCTTTCTCCAGACATGGTGTGGGAGTACTACTTACACATTCAGTACTAATGGATAACAATAGTTCTGTAGTTTATTTTACACAGTTACAAACCAAAATATATATATATATATCTATATATATAAAAAATAAAGCTGATATGATTACTGCAATGTACAATTCCAGGGAGCAGTGAGAAGGGTCAGTGAAAGCAGCCCACACTCCCCAGCCTACTGCCACTGAAACACTCTTGAGTGACGATCATTTGCAAATTCTTAATGCAAAAAAACCCTATTTTTGAATGGCCATATTTACAGTCTATTTACATTGTCTTTCCAGGCTTTTTCCAAGTAAACACCACATGATCACTGTACGAAGGACTTCTTCCAGAAGATAATAGTCAGCTGGTCCGCTGTTTCTTTCTTTGTTACTCTGAAGCCTTGACACACGTTTCCCAGGAACATGTCCTGATGCTTACAGACCTTTAACCACATCTTTCTAAGCAATGGAATTCAGAAATACTTTCATATGATCCAAGTTTTCCATTTTACAGGCAGGAAATGGCACTTGCCATCGTCCAGCAGGTCCCAGTGCTCACAGTTGGGCCAGGCTCCTTTCTCCCCTGCACCAGGTGTAAGGAAACACCCAGACCTCGCAGCCAGCAGAGCACTGCCCCCACATGCTTCAAACAAGCTTGTCTCACCTGGTTCAGAGTGTCTTTGATTCAGTGTTTGTCAATGCCCTGATTCCAATCCTGCAGCTGTGAGTTTTTCCAAGGCAGCATCAAGGATCAGGCTGCAGCTGAGTAATGATGCTCAGAACGCCCAACCCTAGAACTGCAGTAGCCACCTCAGTAACACCCACAACCAGCAATGGTGAGAAATCGACCACAGTGCTACAAACTGGTTCTGGGTGGATGCCCATGGGCACAGAGACAACTTGATCCATGTCTCCTGCCAGCTTAGTTGATGCTCTCACACCACATGGACAAGTTAAACAATTTGCAGGAAAAACATCACGTGTGCTTCACTTCTGTTCATCCTCTCAGTGTCTTAACTCTCCTACATCACAAGAAAAAAGAGATTAAGTCAGTCCTCTACTATGAAGAAGACATCATGTAAGAGCCCATAAAGATTCTGATTAACAGTGTAGCATCTAACCACTCAGCAGCTTAGCCATAGAGCCAAGTCTTATAAAGAACTACAGCTTCCACAAAAGGAAAGAAGCATTTCATATCCCAAAAAGCCTGGGAAAGGCATACTGCGTAAGTAGTGCCATTTTTGTATTGCTTTGATCTTTGTCCATGGAGTTAAATTCTTCTATTATCTATCTATCTTCAGGAGGAGCTGCTTCAAGTACATGGGCCAAACTGTCTACATTTTAACATGCATATGACTGAAAGAAAAGGTAGACGTCCTTTTTTTTTTTTCCTTCTAATCCTCTTTAAAAATAAAAGCCCACCATATGTTAAAAACCATTGGCTGAACTTTGGAGCAAAAACTCATTTAAAAAGACAAAAATCATGCAAAGTCTGAATGTGGTGGTTAGATCCCAGATAACCAGCCACTGGAAATCAAGGGGTTTTGATTCACTGCAAAAATACTGTCTGCCAAACACTGAGTTATGTTCTGAAGTGCAGAGAACAGGGGGAAATACAGGAGAAAATCCTGAAGGAACTGCTCAGCCCCCTGTAGTGGCTGACACAGAAACCTTTAGGGGGCAGAAGGGCTGTGATTAGCTGCACCACAGGAAAAATCATGGCCTTTCTTTCCCTCCCAAGCCATTTCCTTGTACAGTCACTCCACAAGACACCCACAACATCCTGAGTCCTTGTACTCCAATGGCCCAAAGGGCTAAAAGTCCTTCCCTGCTGCAAGGATACAGTCCAGGGCTGAGCTGAGGCCCAGGCAGACAGCTGCAGCTCTGCCAAACTTGGATCCCCAAGACATTCAGTGCCCATGAGACAAGCCCCTGGCTATGCTGGTTGCCACTCCAAGCCCACAATGTTCTCATGCTTCCCTTCAAATCTCCAGTTTGTTTGGGAACAATTTATTCTGCCCAACAGCCTTGACTGGAAAAGGGCAAGAAACATGGGATACTCCAGCAAGAGCCCAGGGCTGTCCAGTGACCAGACACATTCCGAGGGCACAATGCAAACACCATTTCTGAAGCAGATATTCCCTGCAGGCCATGCAGCAGTGCCATCTCTGCAATGTGTCAGTAACACGAAGCAACTGCAGCAAATGGCTCTTAATAAGAAAGCTTCACAGTAAGGGGAAAAAGAAAGGGGATCTTCCTCTTAATGCATCCTAAGTGACATTCAATCCTTGCCAATGACCTAAGGAAGTCTAGATGCTACAATAAGGGTTGCCTCTAAAATGTAGATTGAGCTGAAGCAGGAAACTACAGTTGCAGCTGGAAGGGGAAGAGGGCATCCCTCTTTTCTCATCCTGAAAAGGGCCATAGAAGAGCAACCCCCTTTGCTGCTACATAGCTATCCAGGAGACTCTGACCTGACATTGACCCACCTCAACTACAGCTGTCCTCAGAGCTGGAAAACCAGCCAGAATTACCTGGTCTGTACCAACAACATCAACATCTTCAATTGTGTCTTCTGGACTCTCCTCAGAGACATCTTCTGTCTTAACCTCATCTTTGCTGGAAATGAAAAACAAACCAAAAAAATAGCTAAGTCTTGAGAAATCTCATAACAGAGGCTGCACATGGCACAAGTGTGCTTAAGGCAGGGTATTTCACATAGTAAGATCTGCTGCTGATATCTATGTAAGGTAGCCTAAAGTTACTGGCCCAGAATTTCCCAGTATGAAACAGGTTATGCTCTGAGGAATTTTCAATAAAGCAGTTCAGAAACAAAACACTGGTTTAAACAGGGGCTGCCTTAATGTTTAATACATTCTTGTTCTATTTTACTTGTATTCACCAGGTCCATTTAACAAGTGTCCCAAAACCTGGAAAAGTATGCATCTTCCCAGAATTTGTGTTTCACCTTTTAACCTACTGACAGGGGAAATGGCACCTAACACCTCAATAAATTAACTGAATTAAAGGAAAATACTGCAGCTGAGCACTTCAATTGCTCAAAAGTAGACTCCAGACTCCTTATTTCTGCAACACCTCTCTCACATCCAAGTTGTGTGGGGTTTCACTGGGGCATGTCTGCACACTGCACACCAACACTTCTCTAAAAGAAAGCCACTGGGCACACAGTGGTTAATAGCAGATCTGCAGAGACAAGAATCCTCTTTCATTTCCAGAGATGCAGAAAACATTTATTGTCTGGCTGCGGCAAACAGCCCAAGAGAAACCAGCATCACAGATCTCCAATCTGGACACTGGAAGTGGGACAGGGAACTTTCCTCTATCCTTGTCTTTTTCCCACCCTGTGTCTCTGCACACTTGGTATTACTCCAAGAAGGCACAGAAGCCCTGTGACAGTGGCAGGAGAAAGCACCAAATGTAGATATTGGACTAAGGAAACAAAAAACCCCAACCTGTCCTTGGGACAGAGCCCATAAGAAAGACAGGAGGGACACAGACCCTTAGTTCATTAAATATTACAAAAAACAGAAGGTGGATAGGGAGACCCCAAGTGTCAATGCCAGAACAGGTGAAGGAACTTGTAACACATGAAACTCTCACCAGTATCTTCTCTGCAGCCCTCCTGGACGAAGGAATGGCAAATGTTCCTGCAAGCGCGTCTCTTGAGATTTCAGCCTCTTTCTGCTTTTCCCTGCTGCAGAGGGAAGCTGGGAAGCACACTGCTTTTCTGGGGCTTTGCTTCCTGCTTCAGTCTGGCTGGTTTCAGGCAAAGACCCTGCAACAGACAGTGAACACAGCCATTCTTCAGCCTCACCCTCAGAGGTCTTGAGATGGACATTTCCAGTATGTTCCCCACAGCAGTGAAACAACTGGGCCAACCTCAAAAGGACATCTGGAGCAAAGCATTCCTTTATTGAAAGAGACAGCTAAAAGCCACTTAAAAGAAAATCCATTTAATTTGCCCACTGGTCATTTTTGCAATCTAGATTTATGAACTTGGCCCTGGTCCATAACTGCTATCAGTACTGCTGAGTCTATATAATGCTCAAGAAAGGAGGGCCTTTGGGGACACAAAGGAACAAGCTCTCTGAACACAAGTCACTGAAAAGAAGATTTATGAGAAAGAATGAGAAAGAAACTGAAGGACACTGTGGGAAAATTTCCTTTCCTCCACATACAACTGCACATGCCCCCAACACTTAGCATTTTTATTAGCAATTGTTTTCATAATGGCTTTATTATATTTTAACTAAGACCCACCATATCCATGCAGTAAATACTTCATTACAGATTGGCAGTCCATGAATGATGCCAAAGCCTGGATGCAGCCCATCTAACTATAATTCTTTAAGGTAGGAGTATAATTTTACAGGCTCCCTAGAAATTCAACAGAGGGAAAAACCCTAGAAGATTATTGGGCCCAAATAATCTGGCCTGAAGATCTGAATCGACTTCTGGAAATACCTCTTCTGTCTCAATTATCTACAGGGCCTAAAGCAACAATGCCCTTAACTTAACAATTAAAAGCAATCAACCAAGTCTCAGTGGCTCAGACAAATGCCAGATGTTAATACACAGCAGAATTCAGATAATCTTGAATTCTCCTCACTCGGAGTCCTCAGCCCAACCTTACTGCTATTCAATGATCAAGGGACCTGTAACAACAAAGCTGAAGGCAAAAACCACAGTTCAAACTGCGAAGTCCATAACATCCAACACACAGTGGTACTCTACTGCTAATGCAAAGCATGAAATACATTTTAGCACGTGCAAATTTGCTGCAGCAAAGCAAAATAGCAAATGCAACAGTTTTGCCAGACGGGCAGACAAAGAAAACACAGCTGATCAAGAACTGGGAAGTTTTCATACCATTAGACAATTTCCGTTTAAAAGAAGATGTCTTAGATGAGCCCACAGGAGGCCATTCTCCCAAACTGCCAAGGACAGAGCTCTCCTCATCTTCATTTGCCAATAAAGAGTTTCTGTACCAGACCAAAGGCTGCCATTGGTCTCCTCTGCAGGGCAGTGGCTCTGTTATGTACCTCTGTAAGTAATTGTACCTAGGACAAAAAACAAAAGCAAGCATAAGGAAACTCACTATCCTTCCCTTCAATATCTGGGGCAGGTATTGCAAGAAAGGATTTTCACTTTACTCTCCAAAGGTGCAAAAAGAACTGTTGAAGAGAGGGCACTACTTTTCTGTGAAATACCTGACATCTCTGAAGTATCTATTTAAAATGCAAACGTCTTCAAAGCTAAAAGAGTGCTTGAATTTTTAGCATTAGAAACAACACAAGATCCACAGAAATTACAAAACTACATCAGCTCCTATAAAGAGTTTCCTGTGTAGGGAAAGTGTGCCAATTGCTGTTGCCAGTAGCAGCCTGAACAGAGCAGAATTCTGCGAGGATTCACCTCTTCTGGTGGCCTTTTCTGCTTCATGGACTGCAACACAATGGAGATCCCAAGCGAGAGATGCTCCCTGTGATTCAGTAGTACAGGAAACAGTACAAGTCAGGCAATGGGGGTTTTATACCATGAATGCCTGTTCTGTCAAAATTAAAAACAAGAACAACCAATTAAACAATTTTTCTGTATTATCAGCTCAAACTCAATCCAATTCTCTAACTAAAATGTCAAGTGTCTGCAAGAAGCAGATAACTGCTCTGCAGTTATGACTATACGGGATGTGGGAGACTTTGTCTCACATCCCTGTTCGGTCTGATTCAGACCAGAGATTTGACATTGGGCCTTCCTGAATCCCAAGCGAAGCTATCACCTTTCCTGGAGCAAAAAGGCCGTCTTCAAACACTATTTGAAAAACAGGACATTTCCAAGAATCAGTCTTTCTGACCCATTCCTACTTAATAACAATAAGAAAAGAAAACCAAAGTCTGACTCAGGATTAGAAACCGGATATTCACCACATTTCAGCTACAGTTCATCACTTTAAAATCAAGCCCAGTGTTGTTAAAACAGACCCCACCTTAGCAAATACCAGAAGTGACAGTTTTAACACCAGCCTGTGCAACATATTATTCTGGCTTTTTTAGATTAGGAGAGTGGCCTGGAAAATATCAGACGTTTCATTTGCTTTGCAAAACAAGAAAACCAGTGCTGAGAGGAGGTCAGGGTAAGCACTGGCTCCAAAACAATTAGAGTCCTGGACTCTGGGGGCCCCAGGGATCAAGAAACCCTGGTAATGGAATTTGTTGGTTTCAAACAAGCACATATTGTAACTACAGTTTCAGGGTCTAATCCAACTGCTATCAATGTCAATGGAAAGACTCCTACTGATTCAGGAATCAGGCCCTTCATGCTGCTTGCTATTCAGCAATTCATTTCTTGTGTGCATTTTGTGGCACAGAGCAACTGACAAGCCAGGTATTTTACTGCTACAGCCTGTGCAATTACAGGGGAGAGGGTTAAAGTCCATATACTTCGATGGTGTTGAAATATAGTCCTTTCTAACAAATGCCTATATTCTGTATCTCATCTGTTACAGGTACGTTCACATATGCTAGCATACAGACCTGGACATCAATCCCATGATTAATAAGAAAAATGAAAATAACCAGATGTTTGTTTCTCAAAGTTCATGTTGACCTAAAACATTCCATCCAATAATTTATGATGGAGCTAAACCTAAATATTTCTAAGAGGAAATATAATCTCCAGCCTCTGCAAGGCACTTTAGGCCTCCCAGAATAGAAACTGTTATTCTAGAAACATAGTATGAACATACTTGCGGATAAATTGCAATTTCCCTTCTAGTGAATTTTATTGTTTCCCATTTGTTCCCAGCAGCAGAGGGAAGGCCCAAAGCAGTAAGAACTGAAGTCAAGTGCATTCCGTGCTAGGTTCTGTTATTTCCCACTAAGCTTTTCCCTGAATAAACCTACCTGAATGTATCAAATGTATCTGATACATTCAGGAATATACTTCCAAAATATATCCTTTGATCAAGAAGCTTAATAAAGTCCTAGGAAAAAAGTTATCACGATTTAGCTTTGATCTGCCCCATCAACAATTAAATATTTTCATAGTTTAATTAAAAACTATTCCCAGGAGGTAAATGAAATGGCAGTTTTTCAAGGATGGTTTAACAGAAAACTACTTATTGCATGGGTGTCACCACAGAAGCTGACAGCTCTTTAAAATACAGACAACATGGACAGAGTTACACAGAAACTGTCCAAACTGGGGCCTGGAGCACTTTCCCAATGAAGACAGGCCAAGGGAGTTGGCATTACTCAGCCTGGAGAAAAGAAGGCTCTGGGGAGGACTTACAGCTCCTTCTAATACCTAAACAGAGCTGACAACAGAGCTGGAGAGGGACTTTCTGTAAGGGCATGTAGAGATAGGACAAGGCTTTAAATGGCTTTAAACTGAGCGTGAGTTTAGATTAAATATTAGGAAGAAATTCTTGACTGTGACTGTAGTGAGGCACTGGAACAGGTTGCCCAGAGCAGTTCTGGATTCCCCATCCCTGGAAGTGTTCAAGGTAAGGCTGGATGAGGCTTTGAGCAACCTGGTCTAGTAGAAAGTGTTTCTCCCCATGGCAGGGGGGTTGGGACTAGATAATCCTTGAGATCCTATGGATTCTATGAAAACCAGTTTTAGTAGCAGATCTCAAAGATTCTCATCTGAGAAAAATGCAAGAATAGCAAATTAAGTTATCCATACCCATATATTATCCACTTTAGGTTTCTCAGGGTCTTTAATCAGTGTATGTTGCCTATTTTTCTTCTGCATTTTGCCTTCCAGCTTTGAATCATTTTTTTCAAATGAATTGTCTGTGTTGATGGCAATCATTAATAAATTTTGTCATGTAAAGTAACAGGAAAATAGACATTTTACTATTCTTGACCCATGTTACATAAAACCCGGTTGATGAGTCCCATGGAAGTGATCCTCCAATAAGACAAAGTAAGACAAAGTGACACGGGAACAAGCAAGTTACAGAGAGCTCAGAAAGATGTGACACTTGGTTTTCTTCCATTTCTGCTGACTTCCTTTCAAAGGTAAAACTTTTCTCATCATGTACTGGAGTGATTTGCTCAGAAATGCAAAATGGCAGATGTGTCTTACTGTCTCACATCTTCAAATATGCTTTCAGAAAATGGAAATACCTGGTTTTACAGTATCTGTAATCAAAATACTGAAGTGCAGAGATCCACATCCAAAATGAACAGCATTGACTAAGAAAGTAATGCTGAAGGTCAAACAGAAGAAAGAATGTTACTTCTGTCTCAAAAATTATCAGAGCTGAGGCAGGCCAAGAAGGGAATAAGATACAAACCCATACATCTCTCCATTCAGGTGCATAATAACCCACTGATGCCAAAAGAAGGCTATCACTCCTATACTTTTAAATGTAAATATTTAAACCACTGTAAAACACGGGCCCACTGGATCAGGGCATATTCCCGTGTAAATTGTAAATTCTTGGAATTAAGTACCTACATTATGAAGAGTGTCTCATATATTTTTATTCCAAATGTGTTCCATGGAATTCACATAATTGAGGCCTGAAGCTGTGGAAATAGATAATTACAAAAATAATGATCTCTGCATTATTTCTTCCACAATCTTTTGATTTACTTTTCTGTTCAGAAAAGCATTCCTGCCACTCAATTAACCAGTCAAGTCGCAAATCTCTTCCACCAAATTAACAGCCTTTCCTTTAGAAGAATTACCATATGTGGCCACAACTATGTGTAAGAAAAATCTAGAATGCTTATTGCACATACAATCTGAAATAACTACTACTACAAAATTCAACAAGTGTGTCTCAAACAGCCTGAGGGGCAGACTGATTTCAGAGGTTCTCTGAAGAGCCCTTGAGCAAATTCTGCCACACTGAAGTTCAAGTGTCCTTTGTACAGGGATACACAAATCACAAACTGTGCATGATGGTGTACAAGAACTTACACTAGTCTTTTGTCCGGTTTTAGCAGCTTGTTGGAAAATTCACTGATGATTAACAGAAAGCTCAAGTTAGGAGGCAAGCATTTTCCATCTACTCCAGTAGCTCCTTGAAAAGCAAATTCAATCCCTTCCCTATTGAAAGAAAAACAGAAAACAACAGAGTAATAAAACAGATAAAACAGACAACTAACAAAAGCAACGACCATGGACAACATGATGTTACATGGCACATACTTGTGTATCATGGCTATAGATTCTCTAGATTTCACTTGGTCCCAACCAAATGTTAGTGAAAAGCGACGAGCAAGTTCTTTGATGTTTGCAAAGGAAGGAGAGGAGAAGTCCACACCATTACTGCTGTCTTGACTTTCTGCATGTGTCTGAAACAGCTGCAAGAGAAGTCTCAGATAAGCAAACACAGGTAATCCTACAGGCAAACAAAGCACCAGGCAGACAGACAGGCATGGTCACCTCACACAGACAGGAGCCTCACAGAAGAGCAGGTAAGTCGTGCTTCTGAAACACTGAATGGAACAACGACAAGAAACTTACAGAAAGGACACTGCTGTACTCACAAGACAGGCACAAATTAAAAAATAAAAATAAAAAATTATGTGCATAAACAGAAAACTGATTCCTGAAGATGATGGTTCCACTGACCTCATCTCCTCTTGGGTCTTCTGAACCAAGCCCCAGAGGCCTAATTTGCCTGAGATGCTTTCAGAGTAGCACAGTGCAGATACAAAGCAGCAAGTTTGGCAGCACCATAGTCTGATTTCGGAGACTAAGAGTAGGTCAAAAGCACATCTTGATCTCAAGTTAACTGTGCTTTGGGATTTTCTTTCTAATACAATATGGAAGTAGCTTGTTCTCGTCAACCTGTTAACTTTCAAGGTCAGGCAAAGGCCAAAAAGGGCCTGTTGTCTATGTGATACCTAAACACAAAGTCCTGACTATGTCAGCAGAATATATGTAGCCAAATGCTGCTTAGACTCATCTAAGCTCAGATTTCAAGGGTTGGTTCACAGATCTGAGCCCCCGGCAATGTGTGTGAAATAAGCAAAGCTCATGTGTCAGTATGCCCGGGAGGAGCCTGCTCTCTGGATTACAGCAGGACTCCAGGCTAGAACCAGCTCTGGCCACGGGCAGAGCTGGTAAAAGCAGCTGCTAAAATAGCTAACTGGCTGTCAGTCAGCAGCTGCAAGCCCCAGCAACTGAGACCCTTCAGAAGAGCTGCAACCCACTTTCCTCCAGAAGAAAAAAAAAAAAGCTGAAAAAACAGGGGAGGGGGGGTTGGAGCTGACCAGACACAGGCACATCCATGGTTCCTCAAGCTCAGAAGGAATTAAGGTAGTCCATAAAACACAGCACAAGACAGCATAACATTTGTTAAGCTTAAGAGACACCATGTCCCAAGAAACACTTCATAATCTCACATCAATTCTAACATACTATGCACTTGAAGATTAAAAACATGACCAAAAAAATCATGGACAAAAGCACCTTTTAAAATAGGTGTCATGATTTGAAAGGAGTTTTAATTATGACATGCAAAAACAACATACCTATAGACAGTGCAGGAAAGGAAGTAACTTCTGTTACTAGGTTTTCCAATGATTTTGAGTAATTATGGCATGGGAGGTAAAAATCTTCACTGTGAATACAGCTATCATAAGAGCCCCTAGCCTCTTGCTTTAATCTTAACCTTACCTGCTGCAGACAGAGAATCAGTGTCTTGGCACTCTGAATTTTGTTATTGTACCTCGTCTTGCTTAACGTTTCTTTAATTATGTCTCCAAAATCACTGTAGGTCTATTAACAGCAACAAAACAATTGAGAGTTATCATTCCTCTTCTTTAGCACTGGGAGAACACAAACCATATGACTGTTCAAGTGACACAAGAAGTTCCTAAAACATTGCCAATATCAGAAAATGCAAGTTAAAAGATTAAAACTGGACCTTTTATAATATTTTGTATGTAAAGCAATGGTATGCTCTTTTAAGAGTAATGTGAGGTGCAAAGTTACACTGAAATTGTTAACTATTAACAACTAATTGATTGTCAATTCTTAATTCATAATTAATTGTAATTCTTTAAAAAGAGCAATGCCTCATCAGGAGACAAATAGAGTTTTCTGTACTTTACCAATGAAGTGCTTGCCAATGAAGCAAAGAACAAGATTCATATTCAGGTATTTCCAAAGTTCTATCAGTTGACTCAAGGAAACTGCCCACTGATGTTCTTGGCCCTTCTGAAACCTCCTTCAGAGTGGCTAAACCCTGGTCATCTAAACCCTGGGACTCATGTGAAATGTAGGCACCTGCATATGCACTGTGTGAGCTGTATGAATTAAGCTGAACACTTCAGTGTGAGAACCTCAATAGGTGAATCACTCTCCAGCCATAAACTACTGCTCTGCAGTGGCCTCTCTGCAGAAGTTGAGGAGCAGATGTCCAGACAGACATGTCCTCTCCTCAATTTTCAGCTGCTTTGTCTGCAGTGAGGTACCTTTGTGGAACCAAGAGAGGAGATCTGCCCTGCTCCTGCTTGATTCTATAGCCCTTTTGTGATTATTCCAGGTCTTTGAGCCATAACACTATGAACACCCTATCTTTCACAAACACTGGAGACACTTTGAAAAACTAAAATGCACTGATAGGAAAAACAACCTTATCTAAAACATTACCTTCACATAATACTTATAGATCTCAGCAGCTGCAGTCATCTCTACCACATTATACACTATTAACTTGCAATATGCTGCCAGAAGACTCCGCTTTTTGTGCAAGTCATCGAGTTTGCAAGTTTCATCCTTTCCCTCTTCTGTCAGATCTAGGGAGACAAAAGCATTGAAGCTTTGTTCTATTACTTTATTCAAGGTATCTCAGTTTAAATGACCAACTTTCACCTAATCAGCACAGACTCAGCTGTTCAGTAACAGATGCCAGCACCCATTCCTGTGTACATCAGAAAACACAGGTTTATTCCTATTTCAAAGCTGCAATTGATAACAATGAAAACAGTCTTCTTCCACAGTCTCCTACTCTGATCTTCATAGGACTTTGGCATTTCTGCTAGTCAGAATCTCCAAGTACAACACCGCTCACAGCTACAGAACTGAATCAGCAAATTGAATAAAAGGCACAAAGACACCAAATGGAAGGGACCAGAAAAACTGCAACCACATTTTTTTCCTAGAATAAAACAAATGGTAGAAAAGAGCACATAACTCATTGGAAACCCTACAAAAGTTGTTACACACAGTCAGCAAGAGTTCCAGTGAAATTCTCCAAGTGCTTACCAACAAGAGTGATAGGAAGAAAAGTCACTTAATAACATTAAGAACATATTAAGTGTCTGGAACATGAGTTAGTTACTAGTTGGATAACTCATGGGAAACAGATACTCTTAAGAGTATTCCAACAGTGCTACAAAAGGGCTTGGAGAGAGTTTCTTGCAGCAGGAGAGCCAAGACACACTCTCTCCTGTTGCACATGCAAGCCACCAGCTACCAAAAGACTTCAGTCTCTGATCTGTAATTTTGTTGTGGACTGTTTCTGCTTCTAGAATGACTGTTGGCCCGGAAACAAACATAAGGCAAATGACTGATCAGAAGTATCTGAAAATTAGTTTAAACTGGAATGAAACAGCTGCCAGCTGTGCACACAGACAAGTGCACCTCGCATCACAAAATCACTTGTTCAGGAAGGAATCTGCAATGGGGTGACAGGGATCCTTTGTTGGGGAGAACTGAGAAATTGAAGGCATCACAGAATAAAGGTTTGAAAAAAGATCTCAGGCCATCTAACCCAAAGCAGGATCAATTTTAGCAGTTTCAGAGACATAACATAAAAAACCTGAAACATAACCTGCTTCAGTAACTCCCACAACTAAGATACTACAACCTACTTGTGCAATCTTTTCTACTGTATCTTTACTAATTCAGATTCTCTTATTATTTCCCTGTTGCAATTTTGGCCATGCAATGTTGCCCATCAGTAGTTCTTGCATACACACCATGACCTAAGGAAGTGTGATGCCCAAAACTGAACAGAGAACTCAATCTGAACAGCTGAAGGAGAGGAGTTAGACAGAGAAATCTAGAACAATCCTTGTTTCTTCAAAGCATGGCACTTGAACTGTCCTCAGAAACACAATGAACAATCTATTTTCAAAACACTCCCAAAAGAAACCAGACAGAATTACAACCTCAATACAGCATCCAAATGTGTTTGAAAAAAGGCAGTAGAGCAACAAATACTATTTCCCAATGGACTGAAAGCAGCCCTGAGGAAAAGGACTTGGGGGTGTTGGCCCAGCAATGTGTGCTCACAGCCCAAAAAGCCAACTGTGTCCTGGGGTGCATCCAAACCAGCGTGGCCAGCAGGGTGAGGGAGGTGATTCTGCCCCTCTATGCAGCTCTGGTGAGAATCAAGCTGGAGTGCTGTGCCCAGCTCTGGGGCCCCAAACCTAAGAAGGATGTGGATCTGCTGAAGTGAGTCCAGAGGAGGGTCATAAAGATGCTCAGAGGCCTGGAGCACCTTGCCTATGAAAACAGGTTGAGAGAGTTGGGGTTCTTCCACCCAGAGAAGGGCAGGTTCTGGGTAGGCCCTGTAGCACCTTCAAGTACCTCAACAGGGCCAACAAGAGAGGTGGAAAGGGACTTCTTACCAACAGCATGTAGTGATACAATGGGGAATGGCTTTAAACTGACAGAGGGCAGATTTATTTCTTAGATATAAAGAAGAAATTCTTGACTGTGGTGATGGTGAGACACTGGAACAGGTTGTCCAGAGAAGCTGTGGATGCCCCATTCCACGTTGAAGGCCAGGCTGGATGGGGCTTTGAGCAACCTGCTCTAGTGGGAGGTATCTCTGTCCATGTCAGAGGTGTTTGGAATTAGATGATAATTAAGGTCCCTTCCAACCCAAACCAGTCTATAACCCTGTGAAATCAGCCCCACAGCTCCAAAATCATAATCTACTGGTTCTTTACTCTGATGGCTTAGAAGGGTCCATGCACTGACACACTGCAACACTGCAAGGCCTTCCTCTAACACCATCATCTGGACCATGGAAGTCAGTCCACCAAACATTTACTCACCCAGCCCTGCTTTACTTCAGCCCTTTTCATCAAACAGGTAAATTGGCATCTGTATTCTGTGCTTAATCCACAGTCTGTACAGACCAAAGAATTACAGGTTTTTTTTGTTTGCAAAGAGGCCCAACCAGAAGAAAAAAAGCAACTCAGAAAACAACAACAAAAGAAAGGCCAGCCCTTTTCCCCGATACATTCACTGCAGATGACAAATGATAGCAAAAATGGTAGATTGTTTCTCCAGTGATGAAGATGTCTAACCTTTTTTTTCCTCTTCTCCATCCATGAAAACGTGCTCTCGGATAAATGAAAACAGTTTTTCCTGAAGTGCTGTATTAGGAAGATAACCTAGAAGTCCAACTGCTTCTTCATTATTATTTGAATCCAGGTGACTCAAAATCAGCAACCAGTCACAGAATATCATGAAGGCCTGTACCAAGCAAGTAAAGCCAAAGAAGGATTAAGAGACCATGTTACTTTCTGTGCCAATTCCACTTTGCATTTCCATCAAACACAATCAAGTTTCCATCCCACTTCTTCCTTGCAAACTAAAGATTTCCCTTTGCCTCAGCTGTGGTGAAATGCCCCAGCTAAATCCTTAAAAAACTTGTACATTAGGATGCAGTGTATGCAAGTATCATGCATGAATAATACCTAAAGATTTTCAAAGTTCCGTGGGCAAGAAGAAGAGCTGTATTATGTTGAAATACCCCTCTTTTAACACATGAACCCCTGGACAATTTCTCCATTTTTTTAAGTAATATTCATAGCAAAACATTAATGAAGCAATGATAGCAACCAGTACACTGATTGGTCAAATCAGAAAACACTATGATTTTCATTCAGATTGAGGCCTTGATTCTGCAGATGGACTCATGCAGACAACACTAACTTGTAGCATTTTCACTAAATAAAAACTTCAGTTTTTATTTAAAATAAATAGTTGAAGACTGGGATTTTTATATGCTATTTCTCTGCCAAGAGATGAAAACATAGCAAAAATTTAATAG
The DNA here is from genome assembly GCA_013400575.1 of Peucedramus taeniatus. NCBI lineage: Eukaryota > Metazoa > Chordata > Aves > Passeriformes > Fringillidae > Peucedramus > Peucedramus taeniatus. Next base: position 38,369 of record WBNO01030602.1, read on the forward strand.
AATGAAACACCAGTATGAAAAAAAGTAGGCATTTAAAAGGAAATCTGAGCACAAATGCTCATTAAGTGATAGAAAAACACAAACCTTTTCTCTTACATCTTTTTCCTTATGGTGAAGGAAGCATGTGCAAATCTGAATGAAATGTCTCAGCTGCCTTCTTAGTGGAAAAAGAGTCTCCTAAAAACACATTTAGGAAAAACAAAAGGACCAATATGTTAGAGACTATGATTCAACAGAGAATTACAGAACAAACAACAGTTGCATTTTTCTTCCACTCATATTATTCATTTAAGATAGCACAGCTGATGACATGATGAAAGAAGCTGGCATTTCACAGAACAGCTTACTAGCTATGAACAACTGCATCTGTCACAGTTGCTGAGGCCAGAGGAATTCAGTAAGTCACAAACTCTTTGTTTCTCCATCTGTAGGGAGGGCAGCATGTATTCTCTTATTCACTTCATCTTATCTCTATAAAGCAGTGATAACAATGGTAGTAGAGTCATAAAAACCTCTGGTCCATTCCACCTAATATTCAATGTTCACTGCCTTCTGGAGTTGGTTTTCTCCCTTCCTCCCCTAATGACTAGAGTTTAACTTTGGCACTTAGAAACTTAAGACACCACACTTTTGTTAAGATGAACGGGAGTATGGGAGACTATTTGTTTTGCTCATAACCATACAAAAGACTTTCTGATCCTCTACCAGGTCCCAGCCGCACTGCACTGAGCTCTGAGCCATCAGTGTAAAAGAAACGCCCTTACAAGAGAGCCAGATTTCACGCTATGCAGCTCTACATTTATAAGAAAAGGATGAATCCCAGGACATGCTGGGGAGAACCAGGTGAGGGGCAATACATTGTCTTAACATTGCTAGGGGAGGAGCAAGGGGGAAATAACAGAGCTGCTGTCCAGGAAACAATTTTTTTTTTTTGCTCTTGGAACTTCTCTATCTGCCAACATCCAGATTTGGCCCTGCAGAGTGGGCTGTCACATCTGCTTCCAATCAAAATCTGCTCCCATATGAAAGGCCAAATTAAAAAATGTGCTGCCCCATTACCAAGTTGAGCTAACCGTGTCTGGAGTGAAAGGCAGAACACATTAGAGCAGTGAGAGATGTGGACATCCACGCAGGAATGGAATGGGACGGGACGGGAATAGACAGTGAATCAGTGGCCAAATGGGTAACGACCCAGCTGGCATTTCTCACACCAATGTCCGTGTCAGCGCCCTGTCCTGTATGCCCAGGAGCACCAGGGAAGGGGACAGAATGACAAAGCAGCCCTCAGCAGAGTCAGAAAGCATCATGAGAAAGTGCCCCATAGGGTACACATTCACACATGAAATAAAACATAAGAGTTTTCCTTTCTAGTGTCTTAAACTAGACCTTTTTTCTGAAATACCTGCAAGAGCTTGGTTCTTTATGAATTACAAAAGTACGTAGTCAACCAATGAGAAAATTACCACCTTCCTCGACCTTTCTGACAGAAATATGTCGGTAGGTAAATCAAAAAAATTAAAAAAGAAGCAGAGTTACAGTATGTCCTGTAATTTTCACTGAATATTCTTTGTTGCTTAAAAAAAGGAAAACAACAAACTCTTTGGCAGTGAGACAAGTTCCTTATCTCCATCAAGCCCTAGGAATTTGATGCACATGTTTTGCAGTAAAAATAGCAGTGAACCATTGTTCCTGCAGACTGAAAAAGCACATGCAGTTTAAAAAAAAAAAAAAAGAGGCTAAGATAGAGTGAAAATGCCTCAATTCGATTTGGTTTCCTTAAGAAAATAGACAAACTATCTTTTTATAAGCTTGTTTTTTAAAGAAATCTCAGAACAGGAAAATTAGCTTCAACTTCTATAAGCACAACTCCGGGTTTCAAAATTACATCAGTGACCAACCTTGGGAGAATTTTCTGAAACTGCAGCTAGTTGCCACAGGAGAGAAAAATATGTGCACTGGAGAGCTGGTAGGATAATCTGCAAATAAAAACACATGTCCTTTATTTACATCAAAGGCTCAGCAGCAAAAAGCTTAGGACTAAACAAAGCATTCAAGCCTGACATTCTGCACGCTGCTTGCATGAACACTTCCCAGTTGTATTTAGATTCTTAAAATAAATTTAACAGGTTTACATACAAGCAAGCATGGCCCCCTGAGAAACTTCATTACTAAGGTGCTGCTTCTGCAGAACTTCTCTGACATCTTGATGGGTTCAAGGGAAAGCAACCCATATATCAAAAAGTGTATTCCCAGAGGCTCACTTTAGCTTAGCTCCTTGGGATTTCTTTGAAGCTTTTGATGAAAAGCAGACTCCTCCAGAGGCCAGTTCAGAGAAGCCAAACCTTGGTGCTCCGATGCTCCATCTAAAGGAGTCCACTTCTACCCACTGGCTGCAGCCTCTCTCTACTCAACTAAACTTCACCCCTTGCCAAAAAAAACCCCAAGTTCTCTCCTGCAAACAGGGACTTGTTAGCATTCATAACTGCTGAAGTATTTCACCTTGCAGTCCCAGAATACACAACTCCATCTTCACACAATGTTTGAGGTGAGGCAACCAGGTAAATAAAAGGCTGCAGTTGAGACAACTGGTAACTATAAACCACTACAACAAGAGTCAACATGTAAGCAATAGATCCAAAGTATTCCAGTTTCTGGTTACACACAATCTAAAAGGGGTTCCTCACAGTCCCAACAATTTCATACATACTGAAACTGAGACTATGCAATCATTGGAAGTACTGAAAATGACAAAGGATCAATCCAGATGTCAGATGGTTATCAGAGTTCTGAAAATTCTCCAAAACTAATTAATATAAAGGTATGAATTTACAGATTCCAATAACATTATACCAAAGACAGCCTCAGTTTCCCAGCTTGAGAAAGGGCCACAGTATCTTCCTGTCTCATAGGACATGGATATATAAGATTATTTAATACTTTGTAATTTTTATGCTTTCATCAAGAAAAACATCTTTCAATTTTAAATATTAACTACTCACCAGAACAGGCAAACTGCCATGTTCCACTTCAAACACCAGGAACCTTAAAGTCTTGTCATACAGATTCCATTTGGTGAGATCATGGGCACTGCAGGTGAAAAAGAAATAATAATGATACACTAAGCAAGAAATGAAGACTCACCTTATCAAACAGGTTAAATGTATCCCATTTTTGCCTTCATTTGACATATAGCAATAACTTTAAACAACTAAATATCAATTATAAGGGGGAAAAATTAGGTTTTCATCATCTAACACTGCAGCCTTTAGACCATAGCTTTACAGTCTGCATTCCTACCACAAAACTGCAATGCTATGAGGAGAGGAAAAGGAAGCTTGAGTTCTGTATCTTTTGCTATACTTTATGCGTAGTCTTTAAGCGCCAAAAAAAAAAAAAAGTCTTAAGAACAATTTCCTCAGCCCACTCTAAAAGACTGCTTCTAATAGTCTTGAGTATTCTCAACTCAACATTAGACTTCTCTTTGCCAAACCACAGTAGCCCCAGCAGGCTGGACAGGTAAAAGACACATTGAGAAGAAGGCCCAATTCCCCTAACCTCTGTACTATCTTGCATGACAATTTACAAATCTCTGGAGAACCAAGGTTTTGAGAAATCATCTTTTAACAAAAGAAGATCAGATAAACTAAAAATAAAAAGCAGATTACACCTGCTGCCAAGACTGACTGCATTCACTATACCCTCTCCAGTATTGTCAGTAAGGCTGTGGAAAAACATCCAGCTAGGACAGAAGCACCACAGAGGGGATCTCTGTCTGATATCTCAATTCTGTAGCATACACTTCTCAGTCACATTCACTCAGGGTTGATGCTCAGTAATGAGTCCAAAAATCCATATCCAAAAGTACAGTTCTATTAAAAAGAAACTAAACCTTGCAGCATCTCTCATAGGGATCATTTTCATTCTCTTGCAAAAAGCCCCAATAAACCCAACAAGCAATTTTCACTTTGCATGTGTAAGGTTGATACTTAAAGTATATGGGAACATAAATTGTGTAATTAAACATCTCACTTATGAAAAGCCGCCACTCTTCTCAAAGTAGAGTGCATCCGAGAAATTTCTCCTGTGTCCGTACAAAATCCTCCTTCCTAAATCATGAAAGTTTGGGAAAGAGAAAGGAATTAGCCAGTGTGGGCCAAGGGAACTACTGTGTTTTCTTCCCAACCAACCCACAAGCTTGGATCACTCCCCTCCAGCCCTCCTTTAACCTTTACCTTTAACCATGCTACTCATGTCTTGCTCTGCAGTCAAAAGAAAACAGTATAACTGCACAGGAATTTTGTATAAGGGAAAATCCCTGTCATTAATAAACCAATGGCAGCCTCCCTAGACTGCGTATTGCTAACACAGAGTAAAAAGTAGCAATTAGTCTAACATGGTGCCTCACACAGTTGCTAAGGATCTCTGGAAAGCTAAGCATTCACACAGTGCTAACCTTCCTTGAGTCCAGCTGCCAGATCACATTCAAAGATAGCTAAAAATATATTAAATACTTTCCCATAGATGCAATTGCTGTAGTTTCCACAAGTATACTATGTGATTCTGGGGGACGAAATATACAACCAGGAATTAGAAGGGAGGAGCTCCAGGAGAAAAATCTCTTTATTTAGATATAGATCACACTACGGAGGAGTCGAAGAATCCCTGGTCTTGCACTGATCTTGTTTCTCATAAGTACACATTCTCCCACATTGACATAGATCTCTATTTAAGACCAATAAAATTAATCCAATCTGAGGTTAGGGGATTTTTTGGCTTGACACATTTTGCAATATCTCCGTGTCCAATAAAAACTTGCCAGTGTTAACTCTCATACCATGGCATGACACCTGTTCATGAGGGCACAGTTGATCAGATCAGCTGCAGGATTCTGTTGTTCAGCTCAGCCAGCAAGCTATTCATATCCCCACCAGCTGTTTCTGCTTTTTAGACCTAATGAAAAGCTTTGAGGGAGAGTGCAGTCCTCTTTCAAAGGGGAAGTCATTATTTCCAAGACACTCAAAGCTATACAATCTGCATTACAGACTGCTGTTTTCCCGTTTTTTTCCCTACATCCAAAGTGACAGCACAAAGGGCATCCTATGTACAGTGAAATATGGAAAACTAGAGAACTGTACCTTTTTGGGAAGAGCCTCATCACCTGTAGACTGACAGCACTCACTAGCTGATTCTGCACACAGTATCTTTGGCACAGTACTGGAGTAACTACAAAGCAATTTCTAGGTCCAGAATATCTGGTGTAGCAATTTTGTTCCTCACAAGTACACATTCTCCCACACTGGCAAAGATCAACAAAATAATTCCAGTCTGAGGTTAGGGGACCTTTTGACTTGACACATTTTACAACATCAGCATCCAATAAAAGCCTGCCAGAAGACATACAACGCCCTGTTGGTGGTGTGGACTACCTTGTTTATTATTTTCCCAACTCTATTCCTGCCCAAATATACTGCCAAAATATATCTGCTTCATTAAAACGTGAAGAACCATTCTTTTCAGAGGTGCAAACCCATCTTTTAGAGTTCTGCCTCCTTCAAGCAGAAATGTCAGACAAAGAATAGTTCCATATCCCTCTTAATTTTCTTTGTCTTCCTTTCTTTTCCTAGGGAAACAGTCTGCTTACCCCTCAACCAGTCACACTCACCTTTTGCCAGAAGCAATCTAGTAGCTGGTTAAGCTGTTTCATCAACTCATCTATCATTTGAGCTCGAGCACAATCCACCTGGCTATAGATGGCAATTTCTTCACGGCAGAGGATATAATAAGTCCTGGAGGAAGCCTCGAGGACAGACATGTCAGAGTGTTTGGCCACAATGTCTTTTATCTCTCTCAGCAAAGCATCCAAATGCTGTAGGTGATAAAAGGGGTATTTATAGGTAAATTGTACAAAAATCCTCTTCTGCTTTAAATCATTTCAGTAGGCCCATATATCCCTATGGGTCATATAAACAAGACGAAACAAATGCCAGTCTAAGGAGAAGAAGAGTAGGACTAAAGGACACAACTTTTTTTTCTGTGTTTATAGCTCTCTTTCATCATTACGTCTCTGGATCTTCCTAAAGAATTAAGCAACTGCTTTAAGTTCTACTTTAGCAATACATGGCTAACACTCTATAGGGAATAAGAGATGCCTTTCCAAAGAACAGGTCTGTCTTCAAACAGTAGAAGTTGTCTCCATCAGCAATGGAGCATGGAGAATGTTTTGGATCATGTCAGCAACAGAGTCTTCACTCTTCAGTTGTGCCATTCTGCTGACTCGCTCTTTTCCAGTTCAAGTTTTGGGCTGAAACTAACCTCAGAGCGTTTGCCTAACACTGCCTCCCTGTAAACATCTCTGCTTAAGAAGACATTAAGCTATTTCGAGGATTTCATCTATCCATTTCTGACCGTCCCTTTCCCATCAGCAGATACACTATCTCCATTCTTATCTTTCACTTACTGTCATTCCCCAGCAGCTGGGAGTCAGCCCTCATGGAGAATGAAACCTATTCTGCAGTAAACTCCTGGGAGACATCAACTTAAGACACATGGCATAATCCACCCTCCCTCCAGCCAGGAATGAAAAAAACACAGGGCTGGGTCCACCACACAAACCCACAAATCGTTATCCACAAAGGCCAGACCCAGCATATCAGAACTGACAAGCACTATGGCTTTTTTTACAGTTCCAAATCAAAAAGTAAAGCCTGAGTAAAACCACTTTCCTTAAGGCATGAGACCATTTCATTGTATTTCAACAATTTTCTACTTTTTCCAAATCCCATTAAACTCCCTACATTGTCACATAAATTTAGAGCATTCCACATGAACCGATTACCCCAATTCCTATTCACCTTCTCTAGATGTCCCGTACTGTAAACATCTAAATCGTAATACTGAGGAATCTGCAGAAGATTTGCCACTTTTTGTGCATCTGTTGAATACTGCAGAGAAAAAACAGGATATGAGTACATTGCAGGAATTTTAATGAAATATTTAACATGCATTCACAGAGCAGCTGTTAGTTACCTTTGCCAAGAGCTGAGGAAGCACCATAATAAAATGTTCAGTAATTTTGGTACAATCTTCCAATTGGATTTTCTTCTCTTTTACTGACAAAATCTGCAGATAAAGCATTTGGTTTCAGTTGTAACATCTCTGGGATTTGAGTGGAATCTTACAAATAACCCAAGCTTAACTCATACTGCATTGTCTCAAGCATATCAAGCTAAGAGAGAGACACTTTTCCATTAAGAAAACCAGATGCTATTTTTTTTTAACCTTAAATTAGATGCAAATTGCTGAACAGCTATATGACATGGATAAAATGCTCATCATTTGTCAATAACACACTTCAAGTGTCTCTCCTCTAATACTCATCTCCTTCAATATCTACTTCTAATAAGATCTAGAAGTGAAAAGACACTACAACATTTCAGAAAAATAAGCTATTTAATTTCCGAGGATACATCTGCAGCTAGGAACAAGCTGTCTGGCAAAGTACATAAGGCAAATATAATGTGATGACAGGACAATAAATAAGAGTAAGATGCACTGACTTTTTTGGCTGTGCCTCTGCCCACTGGAGGATGACCTTCTGCTGCTTCTCTGACTGTTGCAAGGATGATTTCGATGAGAGCGCTTTCCTGGGCATCACTCAGTCCTGGAAGTAAATCAGTCTCAGCATCACACAAAAGAAAAGTCAAGATGCAGCAACAACTGATGTAAAGCCTACTCATCTACCTGAGGAGCTGTGGAAGGACACTGAAGAACAGGAGATGCAGTGTTACTAAATAAACAGCTGGAGAGTGTTTGACTTCATTTGAAGGAAGTTATTTTTTACATTTACTGAGTACCATTAATCCCTTAATGGGTAAACTTTTTGGGGAGTTGGGATGTGAAAACACAGGCAGTTTTAATGAGGTCTCCTACTGACTAGTGTCTCATTTAGGACAAATCTTCTTTGAGTACCAAAATGCTCTAACTCACTGGGTCTACTAACTGATTTTAATCACACAACCAACACCAGTTCTACTAAAACAACTATTCATAGAATCATATAATGGTTTGGGTTGGAAGGGACTTCAAAGATTTATTTAAGTTTACCTCAAAATAATGCTACAAAATAAACTCTCTAGTGTTAGATGTCAGTGAACTCAATACATTACTCACTTTCTTCTGAGGTAGGAGTACAAGCCTGACAAAAACTGCATTTCAATCTATTAATACTTTTAGATTAAAAAGTTTTGGACAAACAAAGTGAACACTACATTAGTATTATGGCTTAATTACACAAGTATTTATTGTACAGGTTCTAAACTAATATTACATAAATACAGAATACTGAATAAAACAAATATGTTTTATATTGCACTAGCAGTGCATTGAGTTGCATCTGCTTTGTGGCACTTGGGGACCTCAATTTGGGACCAAATGGTACTGCAATATGAAATGATCCTAAACTAGCTAAGGCAAGGTTCAAAAAATAGCATGGGGAGATTCATTCAGACAAAACTAAATTCTTTGCTTACCCACCTTCTCCAACTTCTTCATCATTTTTTAATAGAAGAGTGGTCATGCACTCCCAGTCCTTCAGGAATTTGCTTGCCCAGTCCCACAAGCTGTCTACGAGGTATGCAACATGTTTGTGTAGCTAGGGATTAAAAACACAAGCTTATAGAAGCAAACACAGCACTACAAGAAATACAGCTTCATATGTTCCTCTCCCTTTGTCCAATGACAAAGCTCTGTCATACACACATATATNCATGCAGCATTCCAAAACACTTAGTTCAAGGCCAATCAACATTTAACATCATGTCTTCAATCTGATAAAGAGCAGGAAAGTGGGGTGAAAAATCAGGAAAAGCAGGCAAAAATATTTAATTTTCTCTTTTAATACAAATTTAAATTTAAAAATTAAATAATCTCAAAACTAGCTTCTGTATTGCTTTATACTCCTGATTGTAACAGCCAGTCACAGGACCACAAACAAGTCATCTATCCAATTCTTTGCAAAAGATTCAAAACTGCTGTGCCTGGACACTTTGCCCAGATAGAGATCTGCACCACTGCAAAAGCTAAACTGTGAGCTGTTTATCAGCACTTAAGCTGACAAAACTCTCATAAAACTACAGTTTTTGGTCAGCATGGAGCCATGGTACAGCAACCCACATCTGCCTCCAGAAACACATGGACACGTACCAAAACACCCTCACTTGGTGGCATTAGTCTTTCAGGTTGTTTCCAGAAACTGCCTCAGCACTGATTCTCTCCATTAGCAGACTTGCAAATTAGGTTTAATACAACAGAACAGAAATGGCAACATTAAAAACTTAACCTAGAGAGTAAAAACATTTCAAACAATACACATTTCAGAGCTCACCAACAGAAATTGCTTTCAAAAGCAAGAAGACGATTTAACATGCAACACTGGATTTAAAAGGCTTACTGCAGGGGCTGTTCTCACCTCACTCTCCAGGAAAAAGTTTATTAATCTTTTCAACTGGTCAGTGCTCGTCTCAACCTTTCCTCCTCCTTTGGGCTGTACTTTTTTAGCTCCCTCTTGACTAAGCAGCCTGCCAAATGAAAAGCAAGTCAGTCCAGTTCTGCCACATTGTCCTTACACTCATTTACCAATGTAACAATAATTCTGTCAAGATCACAAGGACTGTGTTTCTCTTAAGTGTCTACTTATTTACCCCAACTCTCATTAGACTTTTTTATAAGATGAATGGAAAAAAGATTGTTTTCCATCATGAGAGATGCTATCCCCATGGATGCAGAGACTATTTCTGACAGTTTCACAGGTACCATGCCACCCCTCTGGATGATGGATGCAGATTCCACAAACCGATCATACAACGACGTAGACATTTGCTCATGCTTGAAAAGAGGCTTGCTCTAGGGTCAAATTTAAACCCTTAACAACACAGCAGAGATTACTACAGCCACCATTCACATCAAAGTGCATCTTGGAACTGCAGCTTCTTAAGAGAAGTATTTTGTAATTTTAAGAGGCAATTAACATCACAAATACAGTGGAAAATCTGCTCTTTCTCTTCTGTCTGAAGTATGAAGCACAATATGACACTTTCACTTCCATTTCCTCCTTTATCCAAAATGACTCTGACTACTATCCACAAAAAGTGCTAATCCCGAAAAAAATACAGAAAGGCCATCCCTGCAGATTAATGAAAGGCCCAAACAGCTTGGATTTAAGAGCTGGACCACATTACTAAATGTCAGGAAAAGCTTGTGCATTCAGGAAGAGTTCCTGCTGGTGTAATTTATGCCAGCTAAGTAACCTAAGTTAAAATATGCAGACATGGAGGAGATTTTGTGCAAACCAAGAAGGGGCAGCAGGGGTGAAAAGCATAAGCATTTATACTAAAATTTAGCAGTATAACCAGGGAAAGGAGGGTGTCACTAACATCTCTTAATACACCAAAACGAACATTCTATACTGGAAAAAGTGCTGGAGAGAAGCACTAGGCAAACAAGAACAAGATTTACAGGGTCAAGGTGTCCACAAGGCACTGGCAAGCTGGGTAGAAAAAGTGACGTTATCAGGGTAATCACTTTGGTAGCAAAATGCAGCAGAGTTCTGAGAGGAGAAACACCTAATTTCTGAGAGCATATTAGGACCAACATAAACAACTAAGTCTAGCAGATGTAACAGCAGATTCATCAAAACAGAAGTCTTCTCTTCATTTGTCTTTCTGTTGGATTTAGCTCCACAAATTCCAGAATGCCAACATTTCAGTTAGACAGGAAAAGACAACGAGGAAGAGATTCTGTATGTGTGGAAGCATGATTATTATTTCTGAGTGTTTCCCCACAAAATCCTTGCCTAAATATTTTTATTTTCACTTATTTTTGTAAATCAAGATTATTTCTCTCAGTGGTAGAGAAGAATATTTGTCTCTTCCCTTTTTAGCATGCCAACTCCATGCATACAACTTCATGCAATCATTGTTATAAGAAATCCATTTATAAGAGTTACTCCTGGGGAAGATAAACCCTGTATTTTATTAACCTGACAGAAAATTGGGAGGGATTTTTAATCTGCTGCATCTCTCATTATTCAAAGCCTCTACAATGTATAAGGCAACTTCCAAAGGGAGAAGAGGAGGCCATTTTTGTGATTAATCACCAAACTATGAAAATCCAGCATATGCCAGGTGACAGATTAGCTTGTAAGGAGGAAAGCAATAGGAAGTAGAGAGAAAGAGGGCATGTTCTCAGCACAGCATGGCACTTGTGGATCAATTAGTTTCATATGCCCTGAGTTGTCTTGCAACTTTTCTCACATCTGTTGTTTCAGGGCTGTGCAGGAAAACATGCAATTACCCCCAGACAGCATTTCTCTTCTGATTACCAAAAGAAAGGTGGCACACACTTTCAGCAGAAAAGTTAATGCTTTATGTCCCCCTTAAATAAATCCAATTCATCCCAAAACAAATGAGAATATGCAGGAAGTAGGCAGGCAGTGATACCTTTTATAAAGGAATTCCCCAGCCGCTACTGCAAGCGGACGGTGAGTGGTATAAACAAACTGGTATAACATTTCACAGTCTTCAGCTGATAACACATCCTCACAGTTCCTAGGCAAAAATAACAACGGAAGTTATAGCCCAACTTTATCTGCAAAGAATACCATGAATGCTATGTCCAGCTTCTACTAGACTCGATTCTCCAACACCTTGCAACTTGTTAACATAGCTATGTGTAAATTTTTGTAGGGCAATTCTAAAAATGCTCTCAAACGAAACTGGTCACATTCTTTTACTCACTTGTGTAGAGAAACAGAAGTCTGTGTAAGCCATGACAAATCAGGCCCACTGCATGGACACGAACATTAATTTAAAGTGTAATTATGGATGATTAGTGATCATGGTAAATAGAGTAATAGTAATAAAACAGGAAAATCATGCCTTTACTTTATGCTTAGATGTTCACCACAGAAGATAATAAACAATTAGAAACTTTCATTCTGTAGTACAAATTATTTTTAAGTTATTTATTCCAGTATTTTAAAACCAATATTCTATTACACTAGAGTCCCACATAAAAAGGAACCAAAACACATTCTTGATGGCATGCTTATGGCTGCAACCTCTCTACACAAACACCTTCAAAGTCATGACTTTTTTCATTCAGCTACACATCTTGAGAACACCACACGCCAACTAGTACACCTAGAACACTCTCTGAGAGGCAGAAATGGTATTCATATCAAATATTTACAAAAAAGAAACTGAAGCATCAAGGTTGAATAACCCAATGAAGAGATACCAGAGCAGTGAAGTCAAAAGCCAGGATTACAGTTTCCAAATAGCTGCTTCTTACTGCCACAACAATGTCACTGGACTAGGCTACTTCAGAGAATGAAAGAGCAATATATGAGATCCTTACTACACCCAGGCAAGAGGAAAGGGGTTTTATTGATCACTGCATTCAATCTTCAAGTAATAACATTCTAAAATAATCTACAGCTGTGGTCCAACACCCTCTCTACAACTGAGGATTCATGCTGTTGACTTGCTAAGAGTGATGTCTACGAAAAATCAGCAGTCCTTCCTATGCTTGCCCATTTGTCTCCAACCCATCGCATTCTTTAGCATCCTCACAAGTCACAAAGCCCCAAAATATCCTCCAACCTGACTGAAAAAGAACTGAGCTCACATTAGGTGAGATTATCACTGGACCATCCATTAAAAAGGTCTTTAAATGAAAGTGCTAATGGTATGTCTCCAAAAGTGATCAATCAGACTCACAGGATAATGAGAAATAAAAGCCGCTTTACATACATAAGGCAGGTTTTGGTGGACTCTTTTAAACATGCAATTACCTTGAGAATATATTTGCAGTAACACAACATATAGGAAATGTAAAGGAATACATATCAAGAAATTACCATAAAGGGAAATATTTATGTCACCCATTTAACTATCTACAGAACTGGGAAAGTAGAGTAAAAATGTGTTTCTTGATGTTAAACAGCTAAAAAATGAAAGAAGTAAAATGGTTTTATGGTGCATTAGAGCACAAGCAGTGGTGTGTCCTGTGAAGACATGAATGATCAAATTTATTAAACTTCTACAAGTTTAACAAGTGAGAGTAAAACAAAGAATGACAACAAAGAGCACTTACAGGAATAAAGAGACATGATATAATAAATATTAAAAGGCCATGGGGAATTTACAGAAAAAAAAAGCAGTCTGACAATGTTTCTTTCATTCTTTTTAATGTCAATCTATTATTCAGTTATTTTAAAGCACTAGTTTGCATGAAGGTGTCTTTGTCATTTTTTCTCTCTATGTGTTTTTTTCAAAACCAGTGGACAGTTTGGAATATGAGAAATTTCACAAACATACAGTGATCTAGACTGAACCATAAAGAATCATAGAGCACTGAGGATGGTCAGCACCTCTGCAGATCATCTGGTCCAACCCCCCTGCTCACAAGTAGATCAGCTACAGCAGCTTGATGTGTCCAATCTGTGAAGTCAAAGACTCTACAACATCTCTGGCAATGTGTTCCAGTATTGGATCACTCCCACAGTGAAAAACCTTTTTCTTATGCTTAAATGAAATTTCCTGTATGAACATGCCAGTCAAGTGCACACATTTTTTTTCTTCTTTGTACTTCAGGTTTTCTCTCTTTAGCACATTTAAACAAATAAGGAATGCAATACCTGAATGTTTATATTTTAAACAAGTTCCTTGACTAAACTGTTCAGATAGCTTAAAGAGCTCAGCAATACCTATCTCTCTGGATAGAAACTCAGGACTCTTCCTTTCCAATACTAATGAAACTGCTTTTTTCACAGGTATTTTCTATCCTTAGAAAAGAACCTGGGAATGCTGGTGGACACCAAGTTGAACATGAGCCACCAATGTTCTTCTGCTGAACAGAAGGAGAATGGTATCCCAACCTGCATTAAATGTTACCAGCAGGTTTGGGGAGGTGATTCTTCCCCTCTACACAGCACTGGTGAAGCCACACCTGGAGTGCTGTGTCCAGGGCTGGGCTCCCCAGTACAAGAGACAGACTTAAAGGAGAGACTAAGAAGTGTCACAAGGATGATCTGGGGATCTTCTCTCCTTGGACTGGAGCATCTCTCCTTTGAGCAAAGGTCAAGGGAGCTGGGACTGTTCAGCCTGGAGGAAAGAAGGTTCAGGGGGATCTTAGCAATGGGTGTAAGTACCTGGTGGTGGGAGTAAGAAGACAGAGGCAGGCTTCTGCTCCTGGTGCCCAGCACCAGAAGCAACAGGCACAAACAGAAACACAGGAGGCTCTTCCTGAACATCAGGAAACATGTTTTTACTGTGAGGGTGACAAGAACACTGGCACAGTCTGCCAAGGGAGGCTGTGCAGTCTCCACTGCTGAAGATACTCAAAAGCCATATGGATGCAGTCCTGGGCAATGAACTCTACGTGGCTCTTCTTGAGTAGGGGGTTAGAGCAGACAAACCTTCTAACTTCAGCCATTCTGATTTCCAATATCCCAACCTCCCCATTTTTAACTTTGTCTTCTAAGAGGTTGGGAGTTTACCCATTACATTGATCTAGTGCAGTGTTATTTCCTCCCTCCTCAAGGCTTGAGTAGGTGAGATGCTGCTCCAGCTGCAAATGAAGAACCCCCAAACAGCAGAGAAGCAAAGGAAGGGAGAAGAATCCATTTTCTTTGCAGCACAAGCTGACAGACACTCCTGACCGCACTTGAGCACCCGATCTTCTGCTTTTTCCTTTCTTGAGTGGGAAGGAATACCTCTATGTACTACTACTACTACTACTACTGTTCAACTACTACTCTCTGAGTAGTGAGTTTTATGCCACTATGAGGTTTACAACTCCCACTGAAATGAGTGCTCAGGTATTTTACCTGCCTCTGCAAGCAGTACACTTGACTACACCTGCTACCACCAGCACTAACACTATCACACTAAAGAGGTGCCTTTCTTTTTTAAATCCATCAGGCAACCATCAACCACACAAAGAATACTTCAAATACAGCAGTAATACTGCTGCAAATTTACAGCCCTCAGAATGCCAAGCAACAGATAAAGGTTAAGCCAGAAGTGCCTGCCAGTGTTTAGGTGCCTAAAAATAAAAAGGCATGGCCTTCCACATACCAATCTCATGACATACAATTTTCTCTGCACTTCAGTGTGAACATGTCACAAAGAAAAACCTGGGACATTCTACAGGGAGATCACAGACCCATTTTGTTTTGCATATGGCACCAGTTAAAAGATTTCATATCTTGTTTTTTGCTTCATTTTGTTGCATGCAAGAGGTATGACTGCTGGACTAGCTTTACTTGGTCTGTGCTGTTGCTCATATCAAGGATAACCATCAAAATCACAACAGTAAAATAAAAACACACCTGATGCACTTTACAGAGTTTTACACCAGTCTTTGTTTTTAGTGGCTCTGCAGGGTAAGATCTGGTACACATTACGGTGATGACAATGCAAGGTACAGCATCTCAATCAAAAAAGAATCTGCTCACTTTGCATTTCAAATTAAGTCAAGTTAAACATCCAAATCTGCAGATGCAGTGTAAAAGCAGTTTTTGTGCACAGAGCATTATCAACTAAAAAAAAAAATTATCTTGAAAGTATTCTAAAGTCTGCAATAAAAATTTTAAGTTAAAAAATCATGTACTACTAAACTGTTCTGCAATCTCACTCTCACTCCTCTCATTGCAGGTATTTCAAGACACACTTTGGTGATCAGCAAAATGACAATATGGTTGCCACTAAAATGTAACAACAGTCCCTTCCCACCCACTGTACAATGGGATTAGCATGTTGCAACACACTGTGATTATGCTGTGGCAGACCAATGTGTTTTGTGTTTAAAACTCAGTTGAATTTCTAGTTACGTTTAACTAAAGTAAAGCAAAGTCATTTTCCCCTGGGCTATTTACATATTCAAGCTAATTGTAGATTTGTGCCCCTACCCACATCACCTGTAACCTTTCCCCATGCATCTACTGTGGTTACCTAATTACTTTTGCTACCCTTTTCCAAAATCCCTCCACACTTTTAGGTAGTTAAGCACACAAAAATTAACAGAATTGTCTAGCAATAGGCACACTAAACTAATTTGCCTCCTAAAGGCAATGTTTTTTTTACCTTGGTCCCTCTCATTGTCACTCATGTTTTCTCCCTCTTTATTTCCTTCCTAGTTCTATTCCCTGTCAGATCCTTTGCAACATTAATGCTAACAATTATGCATAATTCAGTACCATTAATAATTTCTATTATGCTAAACCTCCTAGGTTCATTTCCGTTTCAGAATCACATCATGCTGTGTAAAAACAGAAATCTACTAGCCCAAAGACTGGCATTCAATTGAGACAACATGCAACAAACAAGAAGGAAAAAAAATCTCAGCTCACAGAGATACACAAGAAGGAAATACAAATATGGATTTGAAAAAAAAGTAAGCATATGCATAGCAAGAGAGTTCTGAATCAGCACTGGGATTTTTTTAAATAATGTAACACATACAAGTGAATTGAAAAAATCAGTGTTTTCACTGCCTCTCTAGCTATCAAGAGAGAGAATGTAAAGGCACAGCAGCTTTAAGGGGCAATAGTACACAGAGTAGTCAGTGTATATTCCACAGAACTGGAATGCAGTGATGGTTGAGAGATGCTCAAACCTGTTACTAACATACATGGAGCACAGCTCTGCTGCCACTGTAAAACATCACAAAAATGGTCAATTAGCAACAAGGTCTTGCTGCTATACTGACCCAAAAGACAACTATGGAAGTCATTCAAACAAAGTTACTGACATAACAGATTTCCCCCAAGAAAAATTACCCAACTGAGTAACTGGAAGAAAAAAAGCTATTCATGGCCTTGCTTCTGGATGACTCAGAGCAACTGGGGGAGGTACAGTGGAAGAAAGCAGGATGGCTATGCAACAGATGAGCAAAAAGAAAGAAAATAATGTATTTCCTAGGTCTCTACATAGCTTAATTAAAAACAATTTCATAATGTCTTGATTTTACTTAAGAAAATTGCATCTTATGATGGAAAAATATCATTCAGAAAACTTTAGAAGGCATTTATTCACAGTGGAAACTATATTTAAGCAAAATTCAGAAAAAATTGCTTCAGGGAAAAAGAAACATTGATCAAACTTTTATAGCTGCAGCTTGCATTAATGAGAACATGATCCCTTATAATAAAGCCAGAGATGATAAACAGCTGCAGTGCCAATATAGCTCTTGTTAATTCAGATAAGGAGCAAGTGCAGCCATAACTGGTGTATGGAATCTTTGTACTTCAACAATGGTGAGCTGCTCCTCCTAGCACAGGGACATGTTATCCATGGACACAGCATTGTGCTTTGTTCCAACAGCCAGGCACCATGGGGAACCAAGGGATGTAGAAATGGACATTGTGAACACAGGAACAATACAACCCTGGCTACTAGTGAGGTCCAAACAACAGCACTACCTTCAGAAGAGGGTGCTTACAGCATCATATGCTGTTCTGATGGGCCTATTGAAGGAGGCCTGGAAAAATGCCATTCAAACCAGTGGAATGTGAAGTGAGACAGGAGACAATAAAGCAGCATCTCGATATATAAACATACTTGAAATTTAATGTAAATATCTACAGCACCTTATTAGATGGACCACTAAGGTCTACATGCTCCTCCAGCAATGACTAATATTTCTGGCTTAAACAGAGAAGCAAATCCCACAAGGCTATTGGATAATGTCTCATGCTGTACATGGAAATAAGCATCTGCATCACCAAAATTCAACTTACACTCTCAGACAGAGGAGACACTGAGTCCTACCATCTCAACTGTATTATCAGTGGAATGCAGTGAAGTTTTTATTCCCATTTTGCTTTGGAGAAGAGGGACAGAAAATTTATTCTACACATATTTTGAAAACAAAGACATTTCTTAAATAAACATGCTGCTCAAGGAGGTATCAGAATAAGATTTATACACTTCTGTAATACGAAGTGTAATTCTCCCCCACACTTCCAGCTTGCCATTATCCTACCAAATCTATGGCTGGCAGGTAAACTTTCCAAGAAAACAACTCTTCTGTTAGTCTTGCACCTCAGTAAAATCACACACTTACTCATTTCCCATCAGTCAGTTTGCTATGGGCTTAAAGGCTACCGGATTCTCTGCCCTGGAGCCAAGAATCTGAAAGTCCAAATTCTAGCAACAGCCTCAAAGCTTCCTGCATCAGGTGCAGAGACAGGGAAGATAGCAGAGTTCTCCAAGCTCCTGGTCAAGGCCTGGCAATCCTGGGACAGAAGATGGGGTACGGACCCCATCTTCCATGGAAACTTCCCCCAAGACGGTCAAATGCTCTTTTTGAGAAAAGCCAAAATTAAAAAAGGTGGAATTTCCTTTCAGAGGGAAACATAAATATATAAAAACATCATTTTCAGATTGAATCTCAGCACAAAGGTTTTCTTAACACTGGCATTTCCCACAGAAAGAAAATATCAAGTCTTGAGCAGCTTTAACTGTAACTCATATCCTGCCAGAAGCAACTGTTTCCCAACAAGTAACTGATTATAGGAAGTTTCATCAGGTTTGTACCTGGATCTTGTTGCCATTAAAACAATACAGTAAATTAAAAAAGAAATTATTTACTGTGACATAAGCATCAAGAGTTTCATGGCTTGAACTGCTACTTCATGGTCCTTGTCCAGAGGCATGGACACAATTCGATCCTAATGGATGTAAAATGACAATAAAAAGATGTAACATGGTTTGTTCTCAATAAACATGTATTTTTGCTACAGCTAGATCATCTACACTAGTACAGCAGAGATTTGTTTTTATTTCAGCAGCTATTTCCTAAGAGACATAAGGCAACTTGATTACTACCAAGTAGTTCCCCAGCCCCTGAAAATTAACAGCATGTTAATTTTTTAACTGAATTAATCATACAGTAATATGGTATTTTTTATACATGTAATGTATGCGTTCACAATAAATTAACTACACACTACAAATTAAAAGTGACTGACAACTTGTTTCTAAGATGTTACTAGTGGCACTTCAGTATGTTAAATGAAGGTAAGCCTCAAATTACAAGCATTATCTAATCAGTTTCTCCCACTAACAGTAAAGTGTCTGCGCCTACACATTACAGAAGTCAGTGCCTTACTGAAAAGACAGTTAGAATTTAAGTCATAAAGATATCTCATAGCATAGCAGCAATATTGCTGACCTCCAGAATTCACAATATTATAACTTAGTACACATGCGAACAGCTCAGAAAAACTGGAAAACTTCCCATCCCACAAAATCATGAACTTGCACACCTCGGTGTGGCCTATACCTTTAAGATATATTGCACCTTTAGACTTGCTTGATTTGGGACTATTTTAGTTTCCTCATTTAACACATGGTTTCTAAATCTCTACATTCATTTTCCTTTGCACCTTCCTTTTTCTCACAGTCCAGTTGGAAGGTGTCTAAATCCACAAATCCTGGGTCTGAACACCCAAGGGTAACAGAGGGAGCATGTGTAACTCTTATTTGCAGGAAATAGGCTGATGGCTATATGATTACACTCCCCATCACTGAGAAAGCATGCTTTAAACTTTGAAACTGGTATTTTGTGTGTAGCTGTTTGGATTTCTTTTGTTTAGAGCGGACGGAGTTGGTTTTGGGTGGGGTTTTTTTGATTGGGGGATGGAGTTAGCAATAATCCATTTATACTGCATCGTCCACACAGGGAGATCCCAGTATAAACAGCCTGGAGCTAATTCATCAGTCTTTACTGAATACCAATCCTGCATTTGGTTACAGAGTTTACAGCAGACAGAAAGACTACTACAGGACTACAACATAATCATTTATAACAGAGGTCAATCTTAGATAGCGGAGTTTAATTCTGAATAATTTATTACTAAGATACCAATATTAATCTATTTCATTTTCTTTGAGGATATGTGATAGGCATTTTTCACTATTAGTAACTGCTTTGACACACAGGTAAGCCCTGCACCTTTTGCAAAAAGACTATGGGTTGCTACCACATGCAGGCACTGATTTGTCCTGACATTGAATCATGTCCTGATTCACAGGGACTAAGATATTACATCATCTTGAGCTTTCTTACTCAAATACTGAGAAGGTGCAACCCTGCTAGGGTAAGAGCAGCTGACAAAATCCTTAGCAAGGCCAGGGTTAAAAAAAGTAAAGTGCTTACTTCTTAAATGAGTTGGGATATTGAAATACGACAAAGGCAGAGAACAGGGTCAGTGAAGCCACAAAACAAGCTCTCAAAACTACAGTGTATCACCTGATTTGTTCAGAAAGGACATAAGGGATCCTTCTTCAAGATTCATACTGACATGGTAGATCAAGAGAGAGCCATTCCCACATCAGGGTGATACACAGACAGCCAGTCCACTATCTACAACGTTAACCCATTTTCAGGGGCAGCAAAAAGAGGATCTTCAGCATAGGAAATTCTTTGTCATCTGCCAAAGACCCTGAAAAAAACCTGAGCCAATCTGGATAAATGGTGGAGATAACTGACCACAGTGCATGCTAACACCATTTTGTGTGAACTAAAGTGAAACGGAAGAGTTCACAGACACAGAGGGAAACATCCCTGCAAAATGCCTTCATCCATTCAGTCAACAAGGCTCTTTCTGCAGGAGTCTAAGCTCCTCTCAGTCAGGAGAGCGGGGAGATCAGCTCTGATCAAGACATCAGGCCCTGTGTACACAGCCTACCTAGACTTAAAAAACCAGCAAACAGTAATTTATTTACCTTGAATCTGTTAGTAAAGAGATCCATCCTGGAAACAAGTTCTTTTCTGCTATAAATTCCCTGCAGTCCCAGAAGACATTTTAACCGCACTTCAGCTTGCTGTAAGACAAAGAGAAATTGGCTAACAGTAAAATACATTTATCTTTGTTAGTCACTATCAGCATTTATATCATGTAAATGAGAGTTCCTTGTGGGTGTCTACAGCAGACTATCCAAATGCTGCCTCATCTTCTTTATTAGTGACATCAGTACCAGTTTGTTTGTGTGTACACACACAGAGGAAGTCTGCAGTGAGCCAAACTCAAAGGTAACATCAAAGTTTGTGTTAGGCTCCCTAACAGTCAAAGAAACTCTCACAGACCACAGTTAATAATAGCAACAGAATGCAAAAGATACAGGGATGGTGCTATTCATCTGTTAAAGGTACACAGACAGGAGTATGGATGACCTACTTAGTACAACCAGCACTCTCCCATACATCAGACTTTGCTTGCTTCTTGTCAAAGGCTGACTGGGACAGTTGTTAAACACAGACAAGGAGTCCAAGAAATTATGGATTTCTCTAGATTCCCAGAGGAAGAGGTACAACTTAGAAATGCACTGGCTTATCACTGTGAATTCTCACAGAGTTAAGCATCATACCTCCCCCCTATTTCTACACTAGAACACGGTATTTTAAGTATTGTAGGAAAAGGGTTGCTTTGAATTCAGCCTAATCAGTTAATTTAGGCAAAATATATTTACCCATACAAGGCGTTATTTCATACTATTAGTACTGCTGCTCTATAGATGCCTCAAAATGAAGTATTTTCCTTGGCCAGTTTTCAATTATCTCATGCATATTGTTACATCATTCAAAGGACAAAGCTTTAAATGGCATTATGAAAGTGATTTTGATGATCCAACTTAGAAAAATCATGTGTTCTGTAAATTTATAATGCTAAGCATATCAGCAGAGACAGTAAGATGAACTGCAGGCTTTAAATTCAGTCTCTTCATATTTATTTCTTAATTCCTCTTGCTAACAATAGCAGTAAGAATAAACATGGAAATCCCAGAAAGGAGACCACCTACACACAGGCTATCCATTGCTACAAGTTCCTGTTCACCTGCTTAGAAGGAAAGCCAAGAATGATACCCAATGGCAGGCTTTGACTAACAGTTCTGCTTAAGACAGCTTTTTGCTAGAAATATAAAATGAAAAATCAACAGGCAACAATGTACACTGCTCTCTAATCTGTCCATGTCACACCAGCAGTACTTATTTTATATTGTACTTTTAATTTTAAAGTCTCTGAGGAAGAGACTGTTGCCCACACCTGCTGCTTCCTACTGCCACAAGGGCTGCACAGCACAGAACTCACTCATAGACCCAAGGTGGCACCCATCACTGCACACTGGCACAAACTCAGCTCAGGCAATGTACTGCAAAACTGGCTCCAGCTGCCCTTGGTTCTTTGTAACACTCTGCTTGTGAATAGGGACTGAATCTGTGTGTGGGGAAAGGGACAACAGTGTGCACTGGTTTGCTGACTGGTCATATGGCTCTTGGCACACGCCTGGTAATGTCATTTGTCAGTCAGCTGGAGTCAAGCATAGGCCTGCAGACATAAAGTGTAACACATTAAAGTGTACCATCTCCATTCTGAGGTATCCTGCTCCCACCCAAAAGCTCTCAGTCACAACCCCACACATGTATGTTACTTTAAGTGCTGTGAAAATTAACTAATGTAAATATAAACACATAATTGCTTCTATGACTACTTCTGTTATTTTTCCTATGTTTTCATCTGCATTTTCCTTGCATCTCCTTCTCAACCACCTCCCCTTTTTTAAATTCAACATTTCCCCACAGTTTTGGAAGGATGTGAAGTAATGTTGAATGATCAAGAATATCTCACTACCTTCATGTTCTTTCAACAACAGCATCAGCAAACACAAACACCCAGCTGCTTACTCCCCTCATCAGAACTACCATTCTAATCTTGACAAAAAACCTGCCTGTTTTCCTTCAAAGCTGTGACAGAGTGAAGGGGAATTATGTAAGCAAATTTTCAGGATACTCTGAACATACACAGTCCCTCAGCTGTATCACAGCATATTTTGGTCCTGACCTGATGACAGAAAATATCAGTGAAGTGGTGCACAGCTCTAGTGACCTCAGAGAGCTCTGCACAGGCTCCAGCACTGCTTGAACACATTCAGTTATGAGATTTCAGCCCCACCACTATCACAGAGATGAGGCCATTCAATAAACCTTACAAATATAGGCTGCGACTTGGATAGGACTGCTGAGTCAACACTTCCCAGATTATGAACTGGGAAGGTCTACTTCTGAGTAACTCCTGGATAGCAAAGACAAACCAACTGCCTTTCAAGGCAAAACAAATTTTAAAACTGCTCTCCCTCCCCAGCCCCCCCCCCCCCAAAAAAAAAATCCATGACAGTATATAAAAAACACTGCTGCCCCTGTTGGTGCTCTCATTTTGAAATCAGGCAATTTGACAGTGGCTGCAAATCACAAAGCACAGCCAGGACTGCAGGCACCAGTAGTGGCACACTACCAGGTCTCAGCCAAATGTAGAATATGGAAGACATCTCATTTTATCTCACTCTGTTTGCATTTGCATTGCTTTCAGATTAAAAAAAAGCCTTAGAAAAAAACAACTATTTCCAGTTTCCAGTAAATGGTACTGGGTGAGCTGTGTGCATTAATTAGAGACACCAGCTGTTAATCTTCACTGCAGTGTATTGCAAATGAAGACACATCATCTTCAAAAAAGACTTTTTCTTTTGAGAATTCTCCAAACTGAACATGTACTAAAAAGATATTGTGATCAGATAAAATTTGTAGCTCTTGATAGATTTGTCATCCTAAAAATCCAAATGCCACCTTCAGCGGGACGGCGCCAAGGCCGGGAAGCAGGAGCCTCGCGCGCCCCCTGCTGGCCCCTGGCAGAGCACAACCTGGTTCGCACAACACAAACATTGCCCGCAGCTGACAAGAATACCGGGAAGCTTCAGGATCTACACAGGAGCTGCAGACACCTTCAAAGGCGGCCTGCAGAAGTACAGCGTGTCGATTTCGCTAATTAGCCGTTCTCGATAAATATTCCTATCCCCCTGAAGTTTCTCATGTGTTTTCGAAGCAAGAGAAATAGCTTTTTTTCACAGAAGCACGGAACGGTCAGATTGGAAGGGACCATAGTGGTGCATCTGGTCCATCTGGTTGGTCCATCTGGTCCAACCTCCCTGCTCAAGCAGGATCATCCCAGCACAGGAGTGTGTCCAGACAGTTCTGACCACCTCCAGTGAGGGAGACTCCACAACCTCTCTGGGCAATCTCCTCTAGGGAACAGTTGCTCATACAGTAAAGAAGTTCTTCCTCATGTTTCAGTGCTACTTCCTGGTATCAGTTTTTGCCCACTACCTCTTGTTCTACTGCTTGGTGTTTTGGACTTACTGACTTCTTTTGGTTTTTTTGCTTTGGTAGTATTTGGAGGATTTTTAAAAGTGCCTCTACTCAAAAGAAAAAACAAATTGTAAGGAAAAGGTGAAAACCCTTTGGGAACTGGCTGGACTTCCTGTAAATATTTTCTCTATCTAACTCCAGATGACAAATGCAACATTGAAGACTATTCTACTACAATGGAATTGTAGTAGGCATTATTTATTTGTTAATTTTTTATAAATCTAAAAAAAATTTTAAATGTTCATCAAGCCTAAAAGCAGAATTTCAGTTAACATTTAACCCTCTCAAAGGATATAAGCCATTTCACAGTTCAGAAATAACTCCCAATTCAGTGACATATAACTGCATGTACAGGGATTCACACAGAACTGGAAAAAATGTTCTCTGTTATTTAGTGTTAAAATGGCTTTTAAAATAAAACCTGAAATGAGGAATAAAGTAAATTCTTATTGTACCACCACCATCTTAAACATCTACTCTCAATAATTTAAATGCTAGGATTCTTTTAAAAAAATTAAAACAAAAAACCTAATGTACTGCCCTAAGGAAAAAAAAAATTAAACTTTACCTTATCATACAGCATCCACCCAACATATTTTAAGTAGCTATCATTCAAAAAAGCATCTGGGTATGTTTTAATCCAGCTGCCAATTTCTTCAATGCAAGTTGCTCTGATTTCAGGGATAACATCACTGTGAAATTATAAAATCATAATATTAATACATTAAAAATTAATTTTAAAACAGCTTATATTATTTGCTATATTTTTATATTCTGGAATTTCAAAAGCACGTATAATTCAAAAGATTCCAAGAATCTTCACCTTAATATTATAATTTATTCTTCATTCAACACTTAGAGCACTTTTAGCCACAAACTATTTTGCAATTCTGGATATCTTCTCATTCACAAATGCACTGCTCTACAGCCAGCAAGGAAGAACTGAAAGAACACACTTGAGAGGTCCTTTTGGAAGCCCAGATTCTTAAAAATAATTTAACTGCTACACTTTCCTTGACACCATCAGTGCCTCCAGGATGTTTAACTTGATTCTCGTATCTGTACAATCTGAGCAGGAGTTCCTGGGGAATGCAGATAAACGTCACAACTTTATTTTTACTCTTACCGGTAACGGTTTAGAAACGTCCCTTTGAAAATAGCATTCATCATGTTCTGTATCTCTAGAAGCTTATGCTCATACTGAAATACAAAGAGAAATGAATGTTAATATTGGTGCCATAATTCACTACACATGAAAAATTTTCATCAGGGCCCTTGGAATGCTACTGTGATGCAAACTGCTGGTGTTTACACATGGTACCAACATAAAATGAGTGGTCTGTATTTGCACTAGCAATTGGCCTTTTTGTGGCTACATCCTGAGGAAAGATTTATTATATACCAACTGCTAGTCTTGGGAAAAAAGCTACTTGTTTGATGCAGTGAGTCTTGATCTATCAGAAATCACACAGAAAGATACAGCATAACTATTCAGCGATCCTCACATATAGATCCAAATTCGCATTTCATGTAGTTGAACAGAGATGGAAAAAAGGCAGACAAAGGAATTTTCAAAATACACAATGAGCGTATTAAAACCTGAATCCTGAAAATGTAGGTAGGAATTCCTGAAAATCCAAGTCACCTAAGAAAAATATTCCCTCATAACAGCATCAGGAAGGGTGACAAGTTTGGGTTTTCCCTCCAAAACATCCATTTCCTCTGTCTTTCCCATAAGATCAGACTGATACTAAAATACCCTGTCTCACCAAACACTCCTCCCCACAAAAAAGGTATTGTCTCTGTAACAGAGAAACCCACAGACATCTAAAACTCAGAACAGAGGTAAGTGATTCTAAGGTCAGGAGACAAGGAACTATACCTGATGTTCATTCACCAAGTCACCTTCTCCCTCAAGCCAGAGTTATTTTTTAGTTATAGCTCTGCCTCTGGGAGTGGAAAAGGAGCTGTGTTTGAGCAGGGAAGAAACAACAGAAACTGAAAAGAAAAAATGATACAGGACATCCCTGAAGTTCAATCCATTTTTATAATGCATTCATTACAAAGAGATGACACTTAGCATGTGTCCCTTTTGATTCACCACTAAAATTCAGGCTTGTAATTTGTACAAACATATACAAAACTGCACTCCCACAACACCAGAGCTACTGAGACAATGAAATTTGTGTGTAAATCTGTATTTGTGTAAAGATCAAGGGCTAATGATGCCAATTTAGAAAAGCAACCAGGACACACCTACTATTCACTATGCATTAGATAAACATATAAACCTCAAAGAACTGCAGGAACCCAAAAGCAAGCAGCCAGCAATCTTTTTAGACTTTCATACATCTCCCATACAAGACACTTCCTAACCTCTTTCCTTTTTCTCTCTAGTTGATCAAGTCTGTAACTGGTCCTCCTGCCACTTAGCCTCTTCTTCTCCACCTCATACAATCTTTGAACGTTGTGCTTGTTGACATCAAGGTTCAGATGGATGCTTACAACTGCTGTCAGAAGTTTCATCGCTAAAAAAGAAACAAACCCAGCACAATTAGCTTAGCTCAGAGATATGCAGCATGAATATATTTACCACTTTACCACAAAAAGGATATGGTTAGCCAAATCTAGTTTATAGCGAAAATATGAACGCTACTAGATTATAGTAATTTGCTTTAAAATACAGTGTTTATTTTAAAGGAAGACAATGATCAAAAAGGGAAAATTAACTTCTATTTCTGGTGATTTAATCTCTTGGTCAGAGTTCTGGTCAGAGAAGTAATTTACTGGGCAATTCTCTTGTAAGTTTATGTAACTCCGACTTTTCTGCAAAAGAATCTAAAATTGTGGAACAGCTGATTGTCAGCAAGCAAAAAAGAAAAAAATTGAAAAAACAGTGAAGCTGGCTCAGAAATGGCTGGGAATCTTAATATATACTCCCAGAATGGACAAAAACTCACATTCCTTTAAGGATTGCTGGATGGTTTGAACAGATTTCAAGTCAGTTTCTTGAGCCCTCAAAGCAAACAGCGTACTTTAGAATAAATTATACTTTAAGTGCTCTTTGTATGGCAAAGAGGGTATTTACTGGCTTTAAGGGAAAAAAGTAGTAGCTTTAGTACCATCATGCTGCATGAAACAAAAATGTGTAACAAGCAACGTTCTTTTTAGCACAGAGACCACAAGAATAGCAGCTCTCCAAGGGAAGCTTCTTAAGGTGAAGCATCTACTGCAACCTCATCCCATTAGTTAGTGGAGGGAGAAAAACAACAAAATAGAAAACTGTGAAAAATCAGTTACTGAAAAATACAATACTCAGAACAGCAAAATTCTGAAGTCAGTCATGTCAGGCATTAAAGGCTTTTTTATAAAGAAAAAATTGTGTTAGAGCTATCATATCTAAAGCTTTCAAATTCAATTCAGATACACGTGGAAACAAACAGTTTATATTATAGACATTTATATAACATACACTAGGACAAAGGTACTCTCAGTGCATGAGAGAACTAGTCCAGTAAACAGTTTTCAATTTTGAGCAGTTTTGTTAGTACACAAATCAATAAAACTCAGCACCTCTACAGCAACTCTGCAAGTGATTTTACCTGCCAAAGTGCTTGTGTGCCTGAATGCTCTGACCATGGAATCTGCTAAACCTGTAAGCAGTGAGATGATGGTGTCCATCAAGTAGTTATCATACAGGATGCTGCACTGGCACTGCTGGACAAGCACTGCGATGAATTCACAGAAATTGGCCTTGAACTTCTTCCAATAGGGTCCTGTTCTGATCAGCGGGTAGTCTTCATTGTCCTGCACAAGAAAGACAAGTTGAGAGAAAACACACCAATCAGTTCTGCTTGTGCATTCCCATCTCTCCTACTGAACATCAGAGAGAGTTTTGCTGACAGACAGTTTCACTTCATCCCCCGTAACTTTTTTTCATGGTTAGTATTCCTAAGTAGGGATAAGCAACTAGGATACAAGCAAGGAGAGAGACAAAATAGCTTTATTCGAGCTACACTGTCCTAACAGCTCACATTTGAAAGCAATGTAAGCAAGGCAGCTGTGAAGAGACAGGAGGGAGAAGGCAGAGCAGAGTAAGTAACTTTCACTGCCATAAACCATGAGCACTCCTAGCTTATTCTACTTTCTCACAGGTAGCAGTGCTTCCCCACTTCCCTATCCTTCTTCTTCCTGCAAAAATATGGTAAAATCCAGGCAGAAAATGAAGTAAGTGAAAAGTGGAGACAAACAACTCGTGTGAACAGGATAGGACTGTTCTCAGCAGCACTGCCAGCTTGAGCAGTGTATCAGATATTCAGTGATTCACCTATATCACCTGCACCTGGGTCTCCAAAAACCCCCACAGAAACAGTAAGTGGGCAATACCTTTGACATCACACAAATAGCAAGTTACAATAAAAACACAAGTGTCCACAGTACAGTCGATACTGCCAGGAGGAAAGCAGACAGAGGGAAGGTGAAATGACTTCTTACATGAAGTGGTGGAAAGCACATTAGACAGACTTTGTAAATGGCAGTCTCACACAGTGTGAACATTTATTTCATGATCCCAGGAATGGCTCAGAATATGAACTTGCATCTTCATAGTTTCCATGTGTGAGTGGAGTCAACGAACTCCAAAACTTCACTCACTGTGGAAAACCCCCTCCTGAAGGCAGGTCACTGCTCAGCTGGTCCTTCACCAGTGAGCAAACACCTTCTCAGCCACATTCTACCACAGCATCACACTCAGCACAGCCTCCTGTGCTTATAAAGCACACTTCATGCTCTTCTCTTGTAACTATGTTTCCAACGCATTGGGGCTGCTGCTTTCTTTAATGAGAAATGCCAATACAGGATGATCACAGGGCTGGCTGCAACCCAAAGCACATCAGGAATTTGGATTATGTTCCTGACCAGGCTGCAAGAGTCAGTTCAGAGCCTAACAGTAGCAGCAAGTGCCAAAACAGAAAGGGAAGGTTCAAGCAAGCCTCATTTAATGCTCCTTGACTGAAAATCTACAACTTCAGGAAATACCTACTTTATCACCATAGCTTACTCCTCAATCTGAAAAGCAGAACAAAATACACAATGTCTCACTTTTTAAGAGTATTTCTACTGCCTATGTTTATCACACTGGGATACTCTTTAATGGTAACATGCACACTGTAACCATATATACAACATGAAGGGCACACCACCTAAATTTAGGCACCTAACTTGGGATTCCCTTAGATTCCTTCCACAACCACTAGAGAAATAACTGCTTCCAGAAATCAAGTCAGATTAGGCCCTTAACATAGGTTCTTCCAGAGAACTATTCAAATCACTCAACAGAGTGATGTGAGCTCCTGCTCTGACTCTACCTGGAAATGTTTCCTTCTTTCATACAGAGTCTATTGAAAGAGAGGAAGGTCAAAATGAAGTGCCAACAAGGAGTTTAGATAAATTCCCCACAGAAAAAGCTATACTACAGTTGTGGAAAACTACAACAGCCCTACCATGTCCACCGGCCAAGTAACTGTCAGGATCCAAGGATAGGCCATGAATTTCTTATACTGCAACCCAGTTTCCTGTAATGCAGGAGACAAAATTTTGAAAGCTTGTTAATGAAATGGCACAGATAATTCATAGACAAAAACATTACAAAACATGCAACATATTTCAAAGGCCAGTAGAACTTCAGCCAATGTGTGTTACAGGTGGCCCATACAAACCAAAATATTACAAAAAAGCAAAATCCTTCTCATCTGGGTTTCGTTGGTTTTGGTTTTTTTTAATAACCAATGACAACTGAAAGATACACTTTTATATAAAACCTGAGTTGTCTTGTTACTAATAGGAGACAACTTGTTTCCAAAATTTATAAGCAAACATATAGAAGGTATAACCCTCATTATTAATTGTAAGATATGGCTCCTCAGCAAGTCTAAGTACATAACCCTTTTCAACATTTGGTACCTAGATGTAAAACATCTAAACCCTAAAAATAAACATTCTTATTTTCAAATTAGAGAAAATTGTTTTCAGCATTAGTGTGACTTGATTCAAGAGGTCTTCTCAACTCTGCAATTATTCAAAAACAAAAGGCATTACATCTAGAGTTCTTTATCAGGTTCAGTGAAGCACAAGTATTTCTACCCCCATATACCTGCACAGTTAAGCACCAAAGTTAACTCTTCCCTTCCTAAACGTCTGAGCAACAAAATGGGAAAGGAAAACTACATAAGAACAAAGAACTGCAAGAAGTAAATGTCACAAACAGGAACAAAAGCAGAAGAGAGAAACAGATTATCTAAAAATAGAAGAAAAACAAAAACCAGTGTAAAGACAAGACTGTCTTATCACTGAGGAATACCATGGCTCACAAAGACAAAATAAATGCCTCAATGACCATATTACAGACATTCTCTACTTCCAACATCAGTACAAGTTTTCACAGAACTACAAAAAGATTGAAATTGAGAGGGACTCTTTGAGATCATCTAATCCAACCCCACCTGCTCAAGCAGGGTCAGCCAGCTGACCAGTGCTGTGCACAACCAGCACTTCTGCTCTCAACCCCTGCAAATGCAGTTAGCATAACTAATGCAATTTTAAGTGGCAAGCAGCCCTTCTCTATGAGCAAGCAGGTCAGGTATTCATTCCCTTTCCCTCATTACCAGGCCCTGAAGGTCCTGTGAACCAAGCAGACAAATCAAAGAGATTAACTTCCCTCCCTCATAGTCTCACTCTTCCTGGGTGCAAGGCCAATTACTCCCTTCCTTACTGACCCTGTAGGTCCCAGGCATTCAGCCAGGCAGGTGGTGGCAATGACCCAGTCAAAGAACAGGGAAGTATCACAGCACCCAGAGCACTGTCAACAAAATCAAGGTAATGCAAGGTCTAAGTGGTGAACCCTGATCAGAACTCCTGCTGGACAGTGAGACCTGAGCTATATTATAAATTCTGTATTATGCTATTATATTGATTCTGCTTATAGAAATCCTGTGTCATTTTAATCATAAATTCTGCTCTATACTAATAATAACATACTGTCAAGAAATAAAGCTTTAATTTTAACTAGAATTGGTGCCATCATCATTCTGTCAAGGATCCCTCAAAGTACACATCTCTTCCCTCAGTGTCAGGTGATGCCATGAGCAGCCAAATAATATCTTCAGAGACTCCACAACCTCTCCAGGCAACCTGTTCCACTGTTTGACCATTCTCTCAGTAAAAATTTTCTGGTGTTCAGGTAAAATTTTATTTTGTGCCCACTGCCCATCTTGACTTGCCTTTGCACTCACCATCTCACTGCACACCATTTGAGTGGAGCTGTGCTTCCTCCTTGTCCTTCTGTCACATCAGGTATTTTAACACATGGCTGAGATTCCTTTGAGTCAGCTTCCTTCCATACTGAACAGGTTCAACTCCCTCAGCCTCTCCTCATATCAAAGATCATAAATCATCTTTGTGGCCCTTCACTGGACTCACTCCAGTAAACCCATCTCTCTCCTGTTCTGTAAGGTCCAGAACTTAACTGAGCACTCCAGATGAGCCTCAGTAATATGAGCAGAGAGGAAAGATCACCCCCCAGGACCTGCTGGCAATGCTCTGCCTAATGCAGGCCAGGAGGCTGTTGGTCAACTCTGCGGCAAGGGTGCGTTGCTGGATCGTGTTCATTTTGTCACCCACCCCAAGATCCTACTGTGAAGAGATGCTTTCCAATCAATCAGCCCCTAGTCTGTAGTGGTGCACAGGGTTATTCATTCCTAGGTTCCTAGGGCTTCCTGTTGTAGAACTTCATGAGGTTCCCCTCTGCCAATCTCCCCAGTCTGTTGAGGGTCCCTCTGAACAGCAGAACAACCACCTGACACGGCAGCTAATCTTCCCAGTTTTGCATCATCTGAAAACTTGCTAAGAGTAAACTCTGCCCCAGTGTCCAGGTTATTATTAAATATGTAAATCAGCACTGGCCCCAGTATCAAACTAGGGTACAGAACTAGTGACTAGCCTCCAACTGGACTTTTTGCCACTGATCACTCCCCCACAAGCCTGGTTGTTCCACCAGTTATCAGTCCACCTCACTGACCACTTAACTAACTCATACTTCACCACCATATCCATGAGGATGTTACAAATTCTTTTCTTGCCATACTGAAGTCCATTAACATTTCCCACTAACATTAGTAAGAATTCTAAGAGGAAACAATGGTACAAGGATATAGTGCTGCAATTAACTGAACAGCAATGCCATGACTGAATCACTGAAATGATCATGAATGAATCCCCTGAATGCTAGAAACAAACAATAAATATTCAAAGGCAAGATGATATTGAGCAAATATCTGGCAATATTTTCTACTCTCACTACTACTTTCACTATTAGCGTCATTAGTCTTCAAAAAATGTTTTTGAAATCACAGTAGTCCCATATGGCACTCCCTCTCAACTAACTTAAGCCACTAACTTACAATTCCATCTTATTTATGAAAAATATAAGAGAGAACTTACTTTCTTCATAGAGCATGGAGAATATAGCTTCTAAGGCAACTGCAGAACCTGCCTTTTTGCCCAGGACAGGTGAAAAGGTTACAGAGCTGTAATATTTCCAGGCTGATGGTAAAAATAATCACATCTTTTTATTTGCCAGAGTGCCTGCACTATCATGAGTGTTATTCAGGGCTAATTTAGTTGGCAAAGAAGTGTCAGACTATTAATTCATATGGCCAGACACATATAGGTTCATTTCTGTCAAAAAATTAGCCCAAGTGCTACACTTCTAAAATTCAAGAAAACCATGCTGGCAAATTCATCCTCTGTGGGAATTTCTACAGCAGCTGGTCTTTGAGAGATGCTCAATTAAAACACGGCTGATGGCTGCTGCTTGACAAATCAATTCAGAAGCGACAAATATGGGGGAGAAAAGCATGGAAGCAACTGTGAGAGCACTGCAGAAAATTTAATGTTGCCATAATTAGTCAAGGAGCAGTCAAGCAGTGAAACAGCATTGTAGAGCTATGCATTTTACTTAACAATCCACAAGAAATTAAATACTCACTACTGCTTTCACAATTATCTAAAAATCTGAAATGCAATTTTCTTCTTCCATATAACGTAATACATAATAATATGACATAATTAAAAATCATAATTGTCCGTAAAGCAAAATTAACATATTCAAACAAAATATCAGCTAAAAATATCTTTGGATTAATTAATCAGTAGTCCATATAAGTATTTTTTAAAGGACCTATCAACCAAATACCAAAGGAAACTCAGCACTGCTGCAGTGCTGAGTTATATTTACCTCTATAAAGTCATTATCAAAAGAACTCCTATGAGAAAGATTCAGAAAGACTGCAGTCAGACAGCCCTAATAAAACTCTCAAAATAAGTCACTTTAAAAAAAAACATATCCTGCTACTGCTAAAATGGGTCATTACGACAACAAGTTTCTCTTGCAAAAAAAACAGGTTTATTTTACTAAATTAATCAAGTGGTACAGAGCTCCTGAGAAGCAACAGTAATTCCATCCAGGTTGACTATTAAGGTAGAGCCTATTGTTTATACTAAAAAGACATGCAAAATCCAAGTTGTACCTACCTTATCAAAGGTTTCTGTCATTTTTCGCATTACGTCCTTCTCGTACAAACTTTGAAACATCTCTGCTGTTACCATGCCTAAACAAAGTAGTGTTTTAAAAAGAATTACTGACAACTCTACAACATTAATCAAGTCCAAACCACAGTAAGGGCTTCATTAAATTTAGAAACACCAAAGACAGGGGAATTCTGTTTTATGTGTGTACACTGGTACAGACAACATTATATATAAAGAGACAAATAAATTACTTGATAGGAAAAAGCACTGATGAACCAAAACTGAAATTCCCATTAGAGAAGTCTGCTCTGTGCTGTCTGGAAAGGCTATTTTCTCTGTTCATTCATTTACTTCAAGGATTGACTAAAATTTTGCCCACAGGTCAAAACTTGTCAAAAACGCCAAAGTATTTCTCACAAGAGAAGGTATATTAGTCAAAGACCTAGGAAAAAAAAAATATGTAAAAAGTACATTTCTAGCTGCTTAAATACACTCAGAAGTTTCAGACTAACAGGACAGTCTTCTTAAAACTCTTACTTGCCATCCTGAAGCATTTCACTAGCAGACTGTCCCCAGAAGTCAGTGCTTCAATGTTTGTTATGAAACAGAGAGCTTCACAACTCTCTAGTAAAAGCAACAGCAATGAGGCAAGAAATTGCTTTTCTAGCCACCAAAGCAGGGAGCTGAATTTGCTAGCTGCTTATTTTCAAACAAGGATACTAGCAAAACAAAAGATACCAGGGAATAGAAAACAAATGGCAACTGAAACACAGGATTTTAATTAGAACACTCATCAAAAGCACTGTCCCTATGTGAGGATTCTGCAAAGCAATGTGACATGCCACTTCAGAAACCTGACCCTGCAAACCTTGTTCAAATACAACTCTCAGAGTTGGAATGCTGCAAGCACAAAGAATTTAACCAGCAGCATTCTTTAATATTTCGCCTGCCCATCTGGAGTTCGTCTTAACGAACAGTACAGATCATAAGTTAGTGATTTACTGGAGAGAAAATTCCATTTCAAAAAGCACACTTCAGACTCCTCTCACACACAGACAGTAAAAGGGGCTGCAAAGAAGGTAAATTACCTTGACAGCCTGAGCACTGAATGAAGAAGTTGATGAGATCCAGAAGTGCCACATTCCTGTCTTGTTTATAAGCTTCAACCCAGTCAACCACTACAGACTAGAACAGATTAAAGAAGCTCATTAGTCAGGAGATGAACACAGTTTGCTGCACTCCACTGAAGATATCCACAATAAAGACAAAAACTAACACTGTTCCATCTCCATTAAATTACAAAACCGAGAATAAACTCCAAGCAATTCTCTTCCATTTCTAATAGTTCTAAAAGACTCTTTCAAGTCTTAAACTGTTTTAGACAATGTTGTCTTTCACAGATGCTTTGCTTCCTGTTAGCAGGGAAAATCACCACAGTTTTAATAAATGTAATATCAAAAAAAAAATTAAAAGTTGTCCTCCTGAGTTCTTGATAGCACAAAGATAACAATTCAATTTAAAAACAAAGAAATAAGCACAAACAACAAAAAATCCACACATACATTTAGCCTCTGCACCATTTAACAGTTAGTATTAAATTCTACTAGCAATTTACTCTGGAAGTTCTCTTTTTGTCTAGCATTTGATTTGTGCAGTAGGTTTGAAACACTTCTCATACTAATATAAGCCAAAAAACAACTCCAAATTTCATTTCTAGGGCAGTACAGCCCACAGCCTGTAAGTGACATGGGTCTCCTGGCACAAGCCATCCAGGCTTCAACCCACCAATAGTTGCACACAGGTTAATAAATTCTAGCAGCAAGAGAACTCAAACCCTGCTGCCTTTCTAAGACCTTCCCATGATGGTTGGCAGAGCAGAAGCCAAGCTCTTCAGGGAGCTCTACTGAAGTTACCCCAGCTGTAGCACAAAGGTTTCACATCCAAAATATAATATAACACACTTTTCATGCATGTGTGCACACACACACACACACTTTGCAAGAAGACACTGCACACCAGAGACATATCTATAACTCTACATAAAAATATTTGGGGCCCCAGATTTTCATACACATATCTCAGGAAACCCCTTCCTGGGAATTCCCCGAATATCCTTTTCACAGCCAGATGGTTTGAGAAAAAGTCAGAGTTGCTTGGCCTTCATTCTCAGAGTTGTTTATTATTTCTTATCTATAACAAGTTCTCCCTGACCAGCCGCGATGTGTTCAGCAGGTCAGCTCAAGGCACACTGCCCGCCCCCGGGGCTGTGTTGTCTTTTAGACTATAAACTACATAGACATTATTTACAGTTAATTCCCAATACCTATCACCTATGTTAGACAATGAAATTCTACCTTAAACCAATCCCCAAGTGCCAACATCACC
This sequence comes from Peucedramus taeniatus, assembly GCA_013400575.1. NCBI lineage: Eukaryota > Metazoa > Chordata > Aves > Passeriformes > Fringillidae > Peucedramus > Peucedramus taeniatus. The sequence continues at coordinate 74,603 of WBNO01030602.1, forward strand.
AAGAAAATGGAGACGATGAAAAAGAAGGAAAAAGGACAGTACACACCCAGATTCCTCCATCTTGACCCCCCTGTACACTTCTCATATGAATCCTAACATTCTATTTTTCTACTTAAAAATAAGCTACTTATTTTATTCTACTTTCCCTGGTTTGTAATTCCTCATATAAAGTTGGTAACTGTTTCCATGGCTCCAGATCGAAAGCAGAGGGGTCTTTGGCTCCATGCCAAGCTCTCAGAGCCCCCTGCCAGGGTCTCAGCCCATCCAAGACAGCAAGAGGGATGTCCTGGTTTCCCACACACATATACAAAGATAATATATACATGTGCATACAAGCTGCTAGCAAACTGCTTAGGAATGAAGGTAAAAGATTAATAGTACAAGGCAAGCACAGGAGGGGAAAAAAGGGGGAAAAAAAAAAGAAAAAAAAAGAAAAAAATCTGATTTTTCCGAATTCTGGACAACTAAAATTTGCTATTGATGAACCTTTTCCATATTTTTTTAAATAATTATCTTTTTGTATGCTAAAGCATGTTTTAGGAAGACCAGTTTAGGGACAATTTCCTTCCTCTTTTTAATTATCTGACAGCTACCTCTTCACTAATTTCTCGAAGCTGCAAGATGTTCTTTCCAAGAGCCACATTCACAGTGGCAGTTTTCCAATTGAACATGTTTTTTCCCCAGTTGAGCCAAAATTTAAATGTTCCACAGTACAAATAATGGAAATGACCACTGTTTATGCATCTTCCCTCCACCAAGTGCTTTCAGAATTCAGTGCTGGGAATACCTGCATGGCATGCTTCCCCATGCTAACCACTTCAAACAAGGTAACTGCCTCAACCACTTCTCCATTCTGCAGCTGGCTCACTCTTCTCCTAGCAGTAGAATTCCTCCTTATGTTTTCACACTGCTCTCGGATCTTCCGCTTCTCTCTCTGAAACGAGTAAAGTAAACACAGTATGTGAGAAAACACAACACACAACAGACATTCACAGATACAAGTTTATTTCACTCTTATTGTAAACACTTCCCCAGGTTGCTCAGTTTTATGCCCCAAGGACTCCAACAATTCCTTACCAAATACGACCATACTAAAAGGGAATGAAAGTAAGGATTTACCAGTTTGTATTTTACTCTTGGCAATGAGTCATAAGCATAGGAAGATACAACAGGAAAGAAGTTTTTGTACAGTTGCACGCTACCCAGAAGGCAATTTTTGGTGGCAGCTGTCATTTCTGAAGAATAGAAAGCAAGCACAGAAGCTCTTCTACATCTTTTCACTCAGAGGTTAAACTCACTACCTGCAAATTAACATCAGCTGCAAAGCACAGAAATGAAGAGCACAAGCTGAAATGAACTGACTGTTCAAAAGACAGCATTGAAGCTCCCCTGCCAACGGAATTTGAGGGCCAAGCTGTATCCAGCATTCAGCTTTTAGATGCACTGTGACTGCTGTATGCAATACTCAATTTTGTAACAACTGAATGAGACACAAAATCCACAATTTGAAAGAATTAAAAGTTTTTAAAGCTTTAAAATTGACTTACTGGTGTTTTGAGGTTGCCATTTCTCACACAGGTGCCATTCTGCACAGCAGACTCAGGCACAGTCTCATCATGGACAGCATTCTCTCTAAGATGAAACAAACATGTTGAAGGGGTTAGCAGTGAGCACTCAGAACTACACACTTCAGGACAAAATCGGAAGAAAATAAAAGCAAACACACATACTTTAGTATTTTTAATTCATTGTTTGGAAGTGGTAACATTTTGTCACTAAAAGCTAAATAGCTAACTTTAAAAGTACAGCAGAAATTTGGGGCCTTTTTCAGACTATCAGCTTTCCTGTAAGATATGCAGATAATTAGAAAACCAGCAAAGCTATCAAAGGTCTCAAGGAAGTATAAAGTAAGTAAATGAAACAGAAAGGTGATGTTGATTTAATGCAGCCTTTGTTGACTTAAGAGCTTTGCACTAGGAACTAATAACACAAGTAGGCATTCACTCTGTGAGTGCCCTAAGCTAAACAAGGCAGTAACATTTGATGGGTCTACATTTTAAACTGAGAGGAAGAAATTGGTTTACTTTGTTTATAAAACATACTGAAGAAAAAAGACACATAAAAAAACTTCATTTTCAGGTCATTGCTAACATCATGAAGGAACAATTTTATAAGGAAAGATGCACCTCCTGGGAGGTCTGAAGACATACACTTATCTGCAATGAAACCATGCCATTTTTCATCATTCCCAATGCTAACAATGTGCTTTGCCAAAGGTCATGTTTGAGTAGACGAGCTGGATCCCACTTGTGCAGCAGGTCCAGTACTGGAAGCTGGCTGCAATGGCCTCCTTTAAACTATAGTGGCCAGGACATGAAGCCAGTTGACTTGTACTACAAGAAGGCACAGAAAGAAAGTAAATATGAGAGTGTACAATTACTTCTAATTTCATGATACTACTGTAACAAGAGAGTGTACTAACACAAGTGACCACTTTGCAAATAAAAAAAACAGTGTGTTACGCTATCAGATACAGTCAACGCTCCAGTATCCAGTTGGCTAAAACACAAGGAGAATTAACTGCTCTGTGGATGCTGAGCCAGCTCAACTCCACCTAGGTTTATCAATGTCAGGTAAGCATTTCTATCATTCTTCCTCCCACTACTGTTTTGCAAAGCAAATTCTGAGACTGAATAGCACCAACTGTAGGACCAAGGTCCTGATGTTATTTTGTTGGTAAGAGCAGACAGGTTTTATTTAAACATGTCCCTGTTTACTTTTTTGATCTACTGAGACGCTTCAAGAAGTGATGTAGAAGAAGGCTTCCAAAGACTCCTATAAAAATTCTATATAAATATAAAATTGCATAAAAATATATAAAAATTCTAAATAGAATTATGTATATGTTTACCTTCCCTACAGAGAAATGCTCTGTGAAAGTTAAATTCTATGAATTACTTGTTATAGAAAAGTTCAAAACGTGCAACAGTGTTTGATAGATGGAAGCAAAGAAAATAACTCAGGATGAACCAATCCTTATACCAGCTGTCAGGACTTCTGCATGTGAAGAGTGGGATAAACCATAGCTCCCAGCTGAGTCAGCATTCTACAAGCAATCATTCACAAAAGTTTTCAATTGTCTTCTTTGATTTAAAATTGCAAGCCACAGAGATTAAGTATCCCAAATACTACCAGAAACTTCCCAGCTGAAAAGAACAAACAGCAAGGGACAGCGATGTATTGCTTTTCTGATGCCAGTTTGCTCTTCTCAGATCCTTCTACAGACCACAAAACCAAGAAGAATTCAAACATGTTTGGCAAGGAGCTGTTTCTCCCATGTGATTAAATCCTTTCACTCTTCATTTCAAAGCAGAATGCATCACTGTGGGGCTGGACTAACAGGTTCTTACTTGCACTGTCTCACAGGAACTACAACTCAGGTGCCAGCCAACACTAGCAACATGGGTTACCAGTTTCTGCACTGTACCTCAACATAACACTCAACACACCTTCAAAACCTTTTCTGAATTGTTTACAAGTATTATTTAGCAACTTACTCCATCCCATAAAGAAGATAAATGCACTGTGTTTGATTATAGCAACCATATTTGAGTCCAAGTTGGTTTAAAACACTTAAATAATTCAAAAATCATAACTGCCACAGGACAATTCCGTCAAGGACTTGTCTGATCACGTACTGCTTTTAGTACCTCTCTCTAGAACATACATCTTTGAAGGTTTAATTCATGCCTCTCTTTACCAAGAACATCCTGGAGGACAATCTCTCTGGACAGTATCTACTGGCCTTGTGCTACTTGTTTAGTTTCTTATGCCAGACAAAACGTACTTGTAGCAAAAGTGGCCCAACAAAGTAAGGAAATGCCTGGCATATGTAACAGCATGTTACCAAAGCTCAGCAAAACCTCCAGGAGTGGGAAGACCACAGATCTACAGTTCCCTCATGCTGGGCCAAATAAAACATATCTAGGGTGAAACCTGTTAGATTGTTACACATGCAACTAACCATCTATCTTAAGCACTTATCAAATTTAACTAAGCACTAAATACTAATATTAAAAAGCCACTTAGTTTCTGAACTGTTTTGGTTATTAGTGCACCACAGCACTAATAGCACCAAAGCTATGCTTTGGGAAGCAATGGGCAACAACAGACAACTTACATGAATATTAGTAATATCTGGATTTAAAAAAACCTCTACTTTTGTGTATCTCATTTTCTCTCACTCTCTATTTCTTTCTGGGTTTTTTTTGGGTTTTTTTTTGTTGTTGTTTTTGGTTTTGTTTTGTTGTTGTTGTTGTTGCTTTGGTTTGATTTGGTTTGGTTTTGTTTTTGGGGTTTTTTTTTTGTTTTTTTGGTAGCCTTTAATACTGGTGTTCCCAGTAAAGCTATTCATAAGGCAGGTACAAACATTTGCAGAAACTAGACCAGCACCTAGAAACTGAACCCCATTAAACCACTGAGCAATTAAATGAGATATTAAAATGGAACTTTCATTTGCACAACTACATTTCTGTTGAAGAAACTGTTAAAAGAATTAAGACATCTTCTTCTCTTCTTAAGCAAAAAATAGGTAACACTGTACCTAGTTGGGGGGAAGACACAGGGGTCACTTCTGCAGCGATCCCTGTACATAACTCCATTTAACATCTTTTCAACTATAGGACTGCAATGGTAGGTTTGACAAATTTTGAACTAGCTGGGATTCTTTTTTCCTCCCCTTATTATTCTACACTATGTTGAGCATTACTTCATGCATACATTCACTACTTCATGCACTGGAAGAAACATCTCTAAGCCATTTAATTACTTTCATCAGCAACCAGTAGGAAAGCATAAGCAGAATGCCATTTCTATTTCCACCTTTATACTCTGTTACATATGGCTCAGAGACTCATTTTCACCTTGTTTAGTCTCTTATGCCAGACAAAATAGCACAAGATTGGCCTTTCACTAGCACTTGAAGTATTACTGATATGACAAAATACTTGAAGTATGAAGGAAGCCAAGTCCCACATCTAATCCTCACACACAATACTACTGTGATAACGTCTGAATTCAGTTTTCTTATCTTAATAAACATTTAGAATAGATTTGGTGACTCAAATCTATCTTTCTTTCTTGAAAAGAAAATTTCCAACCCAGCAAGGAGGCAATATATTCCTTTTGCTGTGTAAAAGAAACAACCAACCTATGTTACTGAAAGAATCCTAGCTGTAAATTTTTAAAATTATAAATTTCAAAACAACTGGTTCATCTATTAGAAGCAATATAAGAAGCTCCACTAAGCAATTGGCATGCGCCTGCCTAACACTTCTGAAGGTAAAAGGCTGGTTTCAGATGAAACATACTGGAACAGACATATGGGAAGCTATTCATGTCATCATGGGCTACAACTGTCTCAGCTTTCATTAGAGCATAATGAAGCAAAACACATGTAGCAAACAGGCTCAGAACGTGACAGGATCAGAAATGACTGGGCTGTAATGAGTTCAAAGCACACAACAGTGGACATCTAAGAAGTTCCACTCTTTCAAACCAAAGAAGAAATGGCCAAATATTTTAACTTTACCTTTTATTTATATTTATTCTACTAGAACTTATAATTACTATTGTGTAAACAATGATATGAATACTTTAGCTCATCTCAACAGAGGACTAACAAATACATTATAAAAGCGAGAAGACATGATGGATCCCTGATAAAAACAGAAGCAACGCCCCGATCAATGCCTACAGGAAGCTTACAGGCTACTTAGCACCGTTCCCCCTCAGCATCCCCAAATTCTCCAATGAAGGGCACTGACAATGAATCTGCCCCTTTTTTGTAAGGTAGATTGCACATTAGCACTGTGGTGAATAAGGCACAGAAAAGCTTGCAAAGCCAAGCTCCCTGTCAAACAGCATAAAACACTGCATTAAGAAGATGCTAAATAGTATATGAAAGGGAATAAGATGAAGATATTAGAAACAAAGTACAGTGCACAGGAAATCCCTTTTTTGCCCTTTCTCACCAAGTAGACACACTACAGATTGCCGCGGTGTCTGCACGGCACAACCCCAAGGGACAGCACCCGAATTCACCAATAGATTTTACAGGCAACCTGTGCCAGGTCTTACTTTTGGCTGGGAAGGTTACCGGCTGCGTTGGGCTCGGCTATCATTTCCGCCACATTATTTCGGCAGCACAAACAAGCTGACACCACCTTCTGAGGAAACTTCACCGAAATCCAGAGTGTTAAAAACTTAACAACCCTTCGGCTTTTGCGGGCGGAACAGCGGCCGAAAACTGTCAAGAAAGGCAGACAAAGAGATTTAATTCCAAGCAAACCAGGGCAGAAACAGCTCCCCCTCCATCCCACCCCCGAGCGCAGAAGAGGATGAAAGAGGAAGAAATTAAACCTACCGAGAACCCCGCCGTCCCTCTCAGGCGCTGCCCAGCGCGGCCGGCCCAGGCCCGGCGTCAATCACGGCGGCGGCTGGGCCCGGCAGGGGCGGGGAGCGCCGTCACATGGGCGGC